>CAWUFW010006898.1:600000-1083218 GCA_963921515.1 Calotriton arnoldi | reverse complement strand
GAGGCATCATAAAAATGGAAGGGAGACCGACGCCAAGGATGCCAGGTCTAACAGCGTTTAAGTTGCAAATGGCCAAGCTCAAGTTGGAAGAGAAGTCTGAGGCAGAGAGAGCCTTAGTTGAAAACAAATTGTTTCTGGGTCATGAACTGAACCTGAGAAAGCTAGACAAAGAGCTAAGCAAGCAGAGTCCAGCAAGAATGGTTGCAGCATACCCCAGAATCTGAAGAGGACAAGAAAGTTTGCATACCTAAGAATCTGGTGCCCAGCTATGTGTTAGGGATGACATAGACAAGTGGATTTCTGCCTATGAGGTGGCCCTTAAGATGCACATGGTCCCAGAAGAGTTTCGGGGCCTCACTCTGGAAACACATGCCTACACTGGGGAGAGATACAGTGCTTACACTGGAGGTGGGGGACCAGATGAAGTACATTCCAATAAAAACCATCCTTGTCACCAGGTTTATACTCACCCCAGAAAAGTTAGGGATAGCCAAAAGATTCAGAACCAGCCTTGGGTGAATTTTCTTGATCACGTACTGAATGGTGCGATGCTGGTGAGCAAGGTTGATGATTTTACTAGGTTGTTTAATCTAATACTGAGAGGGCACATGTTCAATATCTGTTTTACAGAGCTGCACCAGCACCTGATTGATAGTAAGCTCACTGACCACAGGGAGCGTGCTGAGGAAGCAGACCTCTGGGTCGGGACCAGAGTTTCCAAAAAGGTATCAGGGGATCACCGGAAGCTGTGGCCAGGGCCACACCAAAAGAAAGAGGGGGAAAAACCTAAAAATAAGGAGTTCTCTAAAGGCCCCCAAAAGAATTCCAAAGGGAACAGTAACCAGCCCCAATCTGAACCAAAGAAGAAGGGGCTCTTTGACAAACAGACAGGGACGTTTGTTCCCCAAACTGCTGAGTGCTACAAGTATGAACACTCAAAGGGAGACACCAAATGTCCCAATAGGGCACAGCCTCCCACCGGTGGGAAGACACCTGGGTAGGCGAGTGTAACGCTTGGGGAGGAGGTGGTCCCAGTTAGCTTGGGGAAGAAGACAGAGGTTACCTTAGTGTCTCTAGGGGGATAAAGGGATGGCAACAAAAGCCCATATGCTTTCAAATACTTCTATATATAGGCAGTGGGTCACCATAAATGGGCACAGGGTGGAAGCTCTTGGAGACACATGAGCCAGTATGACTACTGTGAGGTGTCATCTGGTGTCTTCAGAGCAGGTACTCCCTATTACATTCCACCAGGTCATAGTTGCAGACAAACATGAGAGCCACTAACCCAGTGGCTCTGGTTCCCTGTGAGCTGGGGGGCGGGGGGTCTCAGATTCTATAAAAGTAATTGTGAGCCCTGCTATACCTGTAGTTTGTCTGTTTGGCAACCACATAGAGCACACTGTCTGGAAGAAAGTGGAGCTCAGGTCACACCTGGAGATATTTGACTTACCTGGATGAGTCTGTATGACCACAAGATCCATGGCTGCCCAAGAGGTGTGTTTGCTTTGTTCGCCCTAAGTTGGCAGGGTATGCCCAGACGTGGGTCCCTTGCTCACTTTGCCACTGGATTCAAGCTAGCCTGGCTGAACAGGGGTGTTACCCCAAAACCGGTCCCAAAAGTTGAGGCTTCAACTTTACAGGATGGGAGCTGGAAATTAAGTCGCATTGGATCTCGACTGATGTCCGTTACCACTTAGAGGCTTGACATTTTGGCTTCTGACTCGCTTATCATAACGACTTTTCCAGTTCACCGGCTTTACTTCTAACGACTACTTGGGCATATTGCGACTTTCAGATTCATTTCGAAATTGCCACACACCTTTGATCGTTCACATTGGAGAAGACTAGATTGTTTATTACTGATATTTCTGCATACAAATATCAATCTAAGCCTTGAGACAGTCGTCTAACGACGAAACACGTGTCGGCTGTGTATTTGCTACACCTACGTGTCAACGTTTTGGAAACTATTCCACTATTGATCAAGACTACTCAAGACTGACTATTTTATCTATTGCTGAGTTTGGAATTAAACACATTACTGGCTTTTATTTGTCAGTTGGAACTTTTTTGTGCTGTGCTCTGTTGTTCAATTTTCAATGATTAATGTGTATGGAGGAATTGTCTATTTCTCTTGTACTGAGTGACACTGTGGATGGCACTGTGTTTTACATTGAACACGCATAGGGACATTTTGTGATATACATCTGCAAACTAAACAGAGGTGCTGACTGTCTTTCTTTGAAACCACTGCCATCATTTCTGTACATTACATCTCCTTGTGTTTGCTTTGTTCGCCCTAAGTTGTCAGGGTATGCCCAGACGTGGGTCCCTTGCTCAGTTTGCCACTGGATTCAAGCTAGCCTGGCTGACGAAGGGTGTTACCCCGAAACCGGTCCCAGGATGCTTGTTTCCGGTTCAGGGAAGACCTGGCTTGGCAGTTCGAGCTCGACTGTTCCCATGAGGCACAGGGTCAAGACTGATAGGCATATAGCTGGGTCTGAATTGAGGTGGCGAGGTGAGCTAAAGAACGATGATGGATTCAATCCAGATCTGTGACTGGGGGTGAGTGTCTGAAAAGTTTCAGCACTATGTCCATCATCTCCTTGTGTTTGCTCTATTTGCCCTAAGTTGGCAGGGTATGCCCAGACGTGGGTCCCTTGCTCACTTTGCCACTGGATTCAAGCCAGCCTGGCTGAAGAGGGGGTTACCCCGAAACCGGTCCCAGGATGCTTGTTTCCGGGTCAGGGAAGACATGGCTTGACAGTTCAGGCTGGACTGCTCCCATGAGGCACAGGGTCAAGACTGATTTGCATATAGCTGGATCTGAAGTGAAGTGGCGAAGTGAGCTAAAGAACGATGATGGATTCATCCCAGATCTGTGACTGGGGGTGAGTGTCTGAAAAGTTTCATCACTCCGTCCATCATCTCCTTGTGTTTGCTTTGTTCGCCCTAAGTTGGCAGGGTATGCCCAGACGTGGGTCCCTTGCTCACTTTGCCACTGGATTCAAGCTAGCCTGGTTGAAGAGGGGTGTTACTCCGAAACCGGTCCCAGGATGCTTGTTTCCGGTTCAGGGAAGACCTGGCTTGGCAGTTCAGGCTGGACTGTTCCCATGAGGCACAGGGTCAAGACTTATTTGCATATAGCTGGTTCTGAACTGAGGTGGCGAAGTGAGCTAAAGAACGATGATGGATTCAACCCAGATCTGTGACTGGGGGTGAGTGTCTGAAAAGTTTCAGCACTCCGTCCATCATCTCCTTTTGTTTGCTTTGTTCGCCCTAAGTTGGCATGGTATGCCCAGTCGTGGGTCCCTTGCGCACTTTGCCACTGGATTCAAGCTAGCCTGGCTGAAGAGGGGTGTTACCTCGAAACCCGTCCCAGGATGCTTGTTTCCGGTTCAGGGAAGACCTGGCTTGGCAGTTCGGGCTGGACAGTTCCCATGAGGCACACGGTCAAGACTGATTTGCATATAGCTGGGTCTGAACTGAGGTGGCGAAGTGAGCTAAAGAACGATGATGGATTCAATCCAGATCTGTGACTGGGGGTGAGTGTCTGAAAAGTTTCAGCACTCCGTCCATCATCTCCTTGTGTTTGCTTTGTTTGCCATAAGTTGACAGGGTAGGCCCAGACGTGGATCCCTTGCTCACTTTGCCACTGGATTCAAGCTAGCCTGGCTGAAGAGGGGTTATCCCGAAACCGGTCCCAGGATGCTTGTTTCCGGTTCAGGGAAATCCTGGTTTGGCAGTTCGGGCTGGACTGTTCCCATGAGGCACAGGGTCAAGACTGATTTGCTTATAGCTGGGTCTGAACTGAGGTGGCGAAGTGAGCTAAAGAACAATGATGGATTAAACCCAGATCTGTGACTGGGGGTGAGTGTCTGAAAAATTTCAGCACTCCGTCCATCATCTCCTTGTGTTTCCTTTGTCCGCCCTAAGTTGGCAGGGTATGCCCAGATGTGGGTCCCTTGCTCACTTTGCCACTGGATTCAAGCTAGCCTGGCTGAAGAGGGGGTTATCCCGAAACCGGTCGCAGGATGCTTGTTTCCGGTTCAGGGAAATCCTGGTTTGGCAGTTCGGGCTGGACTGTTACCATGAGGCACAGGGTCAAGACTGATTTGCTTATAGCTGGGTCTGAACTGAGGTGGCGAAGTGAGCTAAAGAACGATGATGGATTCAACCCAGATCTGTGACTGGGGGTGATAGTCTGAAAAGTTTCAGCACTCCGTCCATCATCTCCTTGTGTTTGCTTTGTCCTCCCTAAGTTGGCAGGGTATGCCCAGATGTGGGTCCCTTGCTCACTTTGCCACTGAATTCAAGCTAGCCTGGCTGAAGAGGGGTGTTACCCCGAAACCGGTCCCAGGATGCTTGTTTACGGTTCAGGAAGATCTGGCTTGGCAGTTCGGGCTGGACTGTTCCCATGAGGCACAGGGTAAAGACTGATTTGCATACAGCTGGGTCTGAACTGAGGTGGCGAAGTGAGCTAAAGAACGATGATGGATTCAACCCAGATCTGTGACTGGGAGTGAGTGTCTGAAAAGTTTCAGCACTCTGTCCATCATCTCCTTGTGTTTGCTTTGTTCGCTCTAAGTTGGCAGGGTATGCCCAGAAGTGGGTCCCTTGCTCAGTTTGCCACTGGATTCAAGCTAGCCTGGCTGAAGAGGGGTGTTACCCGAAACCGGTCCCAGGATGCTTGTTTCCAGTTCAGGGAAGACCTGGCTTGGCAGTTCGGGCTGGACTGTTCCCATGAGTCACAGGATCAAGACTGATTTGCATATAGCTGGGTCAGAACTGAGGTGGCGAAGTGAGCTAAAGAACGATGTTGGATTTAACCCAGATCTGTGACTGGGGGTGAGTGTCTGAAAAGTTTCAGCACTCCGTCCATCATCTCCTTGTGTTTGCTTTGTTCGCCCTAAGTTGGCAGGGTATGCCCAGAAGTGGGTCCCTTGCTCAGTTTGCCACTGGATTCATGCTAGCCTGGCTGAAGAGGGTGTTACCCGAAACCGGTCCCAGGATGCTTGTTTCCGGTTCAGGGAAGACCTGGCTTGGCAGTTCGGGCTGGACTGTTCCCATGAGGCACAGGATCAAGACTGATTTTGCATATAGCTGGGTCTGAACTGAGGTGGCGAAGTGAGCTAAAGAACGATGATGGATTCAACCCAGATCTGTGACTGGGGGTGAGTGTCTGAAAAGTTTCAGCACTCCGTCCATCATCTCCTTGTGTTTGCTTTGTTCGCCCTAAGTTGGCAGGGTATGCCCAGACGTGGGTCCCTTGTTCACTTTGCCACTGGATTCAAGCTAGCCTGGCTGAAGAGGGTGTTACCCTGAAACTGGTCCCAGGATGCTTGTTTCCGGTTCAGGGAAGGCCTAGCTTTGGAGTTCGGGCTGGACTGTTCCCATGAGGCACAGGGTCAAGACTGATTTGCATATTGCTGGGTCTGACCTGAGGTGGCGAAGTGAGCTAAAGAACGATGATGGATTCAACCCAGATCTGTGACTGGGGGTGAGTGTCTGAAAAGTTTCAGCACTTCGTCTATCATCTCCTTTATGTTTGCTTTTTTGTGCAAGAGGGAGTAAGGGAAAGCTTGGAACCTGGAAAATGGCCAAGGCAGCTGCCAAGAGGAGGAAGATCAAGGGTCGCGGAAACCAGCTCCTGAAATTCTCATGGTCCAGGTTAACGTGGCACCTGAGGAAGCTGCCCCTGAGCCTACCGGGAGGGCATTATCGCTCTGGGAGACCTGCCTGAGCTTGCTGGATAGTTAGCTGAGGGTGGGCCCAAAGGGAGGAGTTCTGCAAGGCGCAGAAAGAGTGCCCAACTCTAGAGGGCTGGAGGCGGCAAGCTCAGACCCAGGCAGCAGGTGATATATCTGGAGATCACCTTATCCTTTGGGAGAATGACCTCCTATACAGTGAGCCTAAGGGAATTCCCTGGTCCTCTTGCCTGTTGTTGGCACTCCCTTTGAGAGGGTTGGCATCAATATCGTTTGTTCTTTGGACAGCAAGGCAAACTTAGGCAGCAGGTTCATCATGGTCTTAGTGGACCACGTTACATGGTACCCAGAGGCCATCCCTCTGAGGTCGGTGACTGCACTGGCAGTGGCTAGGGCCTTGAAGGGGATTTTTCCCCGCAAAGGATTCCCCAAGGAAGTGGTGTCTGACAGAGGTACCAACTTTGTCAGCATGCATCAAGTCCATGTGGGATGACTGAGGGTAACCTAGAAGTTCTCCACACCCTATCACCCACAAATAAATGGGCTTGTTGAGAGATTCAACAAGACCCTCAAGGGCATGGTAATGGGCCTGCTTGAGCCAATGAGGGAAATCCTCTTGCCATGCCTGCTGTTCGCCTACAGGGAAGGTGCGACAGAAGAAAGTTAGGTTTAGCCCATTTTAGCTCCTGTATGGCTATCCTGTTAGGGGACCTCTCAGCCTTGTCAGAGAGGGGTGGGAGCATGTTCTCCTAGGAAACCCCTCAGGATGTAGTCAGCTACATGCTGGCTCTCTGTAACCAGATGCAGTGGTTCTGGAAGAAGACTAAAGACAATCTTGAGGCCATTCAAGAAATCATGAAACTCTGGTATGAACAGAAGGCCACTCTGATGGAGTTTCAGCCTGGTCAGAAAGTGTGGGTCATGGATTCTGTGGAGTCCCGAGCTCTCTAAGATTGTTGGACAGGTCTCTAAAAGGTGAGGAGTGGAAGGGGCATGCCACCTATCTGCTGGATCTCAAGACCCCTAGAAACACCTTAAGGGTGTTCCACATACAACCTCTCAAATCGCACTTTGAAAGGTCTGAAGTCAGCATGCTCTGGTGACAGATGACGGAGTGGAAGAGGAGAGTGAACCTCTCCTGAGCTCCTGTCTACCCAAGAGCACGATGGGTCAGTAGATGGTGTTAATCTCTCCCATACTCCCAGAGCAGCAGAATGACTGTCACCAGTTACTGGGGCAGTTTTCTTCTCTGTCCCCCTCACACACTTGTGTACCCACAACATTGATACTGGGGACAGTGTGCCAGTTAAAAACTAAATTTACAGGCTGTCAGATAAGGGAGGGCCAATATCATTGAGGGTGTCTCCAAGATGCTGGCATTAGCAATGATTGAACACTCCAGCAGTCCCTGGTCCAGCCCAGGTGTGCTGGCTTTAAGAGACTTCCCCACTGGGTGCCACCCCAGAACTCAGGATCTGTGTAGACTACATGGGATGCAATTCAGTCACTAAGACTGATGTTCACCCCATCCCCCAAGCTGATTAGCTCATCGACAGACTGGGTGCTGCAAAGTTCCTCAGTACCTTTGTTCTCAAATTAGGGTACTGGCAGATTGCTCTGACTGAGGGAGCTAAAGAGAGGTCAGCATTGTTGGCCCCAGAGGGCCACTTCTAGTTCAGGGTGATGTCCTTTGGCTTGGACGAATGCTCCTGTCATCTTTCAGAGGTTGGTGAACAGGGTCCTGATTGGGAAGGGGCATTCTGTGCTGCCTACCTAAATGACATAGTTGTGTTCTGCTCCAGCTGGGAGGAACACCTGTACCACCTCCAGAAGGTGATTCAGGATGTGCAGGAGGCAGGCCTGACTATTCAGGCACATAAGGGCCAGATAGGGCAGGGTACTGTGGTGTATCTGGGCCACATGGTGGGTGGGGCAACATGCGGCCCCTCCAAGCCTAGATTGAGCCTGTTCTGGCTTTGCGACCCCTTAAACACAGACTGAGATGAGGGCCTTCCTGGGTCTCACCAGATATTACAGGTGGTTTGTTAAGGGTTATGGCACCTGTTAGAAATGGGATCTCTGGTTGGCTAAGGCTTGCGCCAAAGCCAGGCAGAGACCACCACTCTAGTCAGGGCAAGGGAGTTACACGCCAAAGATAACCCCTGCTCACCCCCTTGGTAGCTTGGCACGAGCAGTCAGGCTTGTCCCGGAGGCAATGTGTAAAGCGTTTACGCACGCACACATCAACAACATACCAGGCACACCACAAGAAGGAACTCCACACAAGGTTATATAAAAAAAGCCTTTGTATTCTCATAACACATTAGAATAGTACTCACATAATATACATGGTGCCACCTGGCACTAGGTCATATTTACAAGGGATTATTTACACCTGACAGGGCCAACTGGACCACTGTCAGGACCAGCACAAAGCGAACTTAGTAAATGTAAAACAGATCCTAAACGTACAACCAGTAATCACTGGTAACCACTGTACTCAGCATCATCCTGTAACATAAACCACATTATGCACAGTATCACATTTAGGCGCGGATTACATTCTGCGCCAACCTCACCAGCATAAATACATTATGCAATCCTCTCATAAGTCTAAACACATTAGACCCTAACCTCCTAAGTATAACTCACGTTAGGGGTAAAAACTCACAGTAGGAAATAACCTCACCAGCATAACCACATTATGCACATAATCTCATCCCTAAACACATTTAGCGGCATGAATCATAGTAGAGCATCACATTTCCTAATATCTCATAACTCACTGACCCCCTGGCCAACTGGCCTTCTCCAAGGGGCTCAAATGCCCTGTGTCCAGAATGTCAGGGCTGCTGCCTAGCAGCTGAATCCAGAGTGCGCCACTGCGCAAAACTAAACGTGGCAGCTGCCCACCAATTGCTGGGCAGCTGGGAAACTCACTGTGCCTCTGGTCCCTCTCAGGGACTCTCTCTCAATTGTGCCCAGTTCGTGGCACTTTGCATAAAGGAGGGGGCCCGGCACCTCTGTGCCCTCTGGACCCTCCTAGTGGCATTAAATCACATGCCCCCATCGTTGGGGCGGCCCGCTCTCTGCGGGACCGCCCAGGCACCGACAATGTGCCTCGATATGCCCCCGGGCCTCTGTGGCCCTCAGGGGCTCTAAAACCAAGATGCCCAAACGTTGCAGCTGCCCACTGCCAAGCGGGGCAACTGTGATCCTCTCTGCGCAGAGGCCCGGCACCACGGTGCCCCACTGGCTTTTGAATAAACTTGTCCCCATGATGGAGCGGCCCGCAACGGCGGGACCGCTCAGGCACCGACAATGTGCCTCGACATGTAGGGGGACACGGGCCCCTCTGGGCCCTCACTAACCCTCGTTGGAGCGGCCCACTGCCAGACGGGGCCGCTCAGGGTGCGGAGATAGCACTGTGCCTCGAACAGGCACACACAGAGAACCCCTACGGAGCCCCACTCACCGGCTCTGGGGGCAGGACTCCTCCGGTCTTCGCTCCCGGCTGGGACCGGCACTCTGCTCTTCTCTCCACCGCTGAAGGCGGCGCAGCAAAACGCGGGCTCTCCCTCTCTTGAGAGCCTTGCCTGGACTCCGGCTGCACTTCTGCCGATACCACGTAGGCGGGGTGGGCTCCCGCCTGCCTTCCTTCTCTGCTTCTGGCGCCGGGGCTCCCAGCCGCTCACGGGAGCCCCGCCCAGACCCTGAACTCTGGCACCACCTCGGACTTCACCCGGGCCCCTCCTGGGACCCGGGACTTCTCCCTGGAGCCTGCGAGGCTCCGAACAGATCTCCGGCTCCTTCCTGCTACCACGAGGCCCCGCCCACGTCCCAGGCAAGGTTGCCTGACTTCCTGTGTGGCGATCGGGGCCGCGGCGGTGATTTCGTTTCTCCTTCTCTTCGTGGCGGCAAATGAGGGGTAGGCTCCCTCTTAATTTAAAATATAAAGCGGGGTAGGCTCCCGCTCGTAAGAGCGCACAAAGGCGGGGTGGGCTCCCGCTCTTCCCTCAATGCGAGGGGGAATCCCCACGTCGGGATTCCCTCAGTGCATATGTGGCAGCTCAGCGCTGCGGAGCCCTCGTGCTCCTCTTCTTGAGGAAATGTAGCGCTCACCAGGCGCTAGGTGCAACAAGAGTCCTGGAGGTCCTTAGGGATCAAGGGGCAATGCAGGGCCCAGGAGGCAGCCCTCCTGGCAGCCCCCTGGGCCCCAGCAGCAGCAAGCCCCTCCGTCAGGAACAGCACACCAGAACAGGAACTGAACTGAACATTTTTCTGGGGTCACAGCCCCTTCTTTTATACACAAAATCCCCTTTGTGTCACAGCACAGGGCTTGGAGATACCAGTCAGAACTGGTATCAGGGGGATTTGGAGCACTTTGTTTTGGCAAGCTCCTCTCCCCTTTGACAAGACAGGCCAGGGACATCAGAGCACCACAGGAGGTGGAGCCAGCATTGTAGAGGGAAGGCACAGCCCTATTCAGGTCCCAGGTGCAACTCCTCCCACCCATCTACATGGAGATCTCTCCATTCAGCCCTGCGCTGACTCACCCTGCCCCTCCTGGAGCCACACACACCTCCCAGCCCCTGTCACTCACAAAGCCAGACATGCAATTCACATCAGGCAGGCAGACACAGAGCACACAGAAATGCCAACTTCTAGAAGTGGCATTTCTACACTAGTTATAATAAATCTGCGCACACCATTGCGCAGCATTTATTCTCACGAGTTCGCACATACTAAACTCGACCCTGCACTCCCCTCATACCAGGAATTACCATGGACACACATATCCCCCATGCATTCCTATGGGAGGGCAGGCCAATCTCACCACAACCACTCAGCGCGCACGCACTTTACACTGGACCACAGTGCTAAAGTGCGCAGAGGCCTAAAACTACTGACACACGAGGCAAAAAGTTTAGGGTGAACCGGCCAAAAAGGGCCAAGTCCAACAGCACCATTTAGCCTCTTTAACTGAGGTGACTGCAAAGAAGCAGCCCAAAAAGGTGATCTGGACAAAGGCTGTCAGAAAGCTTTTGACTCCCTCAAGGAAGCCATTGTGTACAGCACCTGTACTCAAGGCTCCTAACTTCTCCAAGGAGTTCATTGTGCAGACGGATACTTCAGAGCATGGTGTTGAGGCTGTCTTAGCACAGGTGAATGAGGAGGGCCTAGTCCAACCTGTAACCTTCATTAGCAGGAGGTTACTTCCCTGGGAGCAAAGGTAGAGTGCTATTGAGAGAGAGAGAGAGAGAGTGTGCTGTATTCTGGGCACTGACGAAACTGGGACCATACTTGTTTGGGACTCACTTCTGGGTTCAGACAGACCACAGGCCCCTCAGACGGCTCATGCAAATGAGGGGTGAGAATCCCAAGCTGTTGAGATGGTCCATGTGGAACACCGTCTTTGGTCAGACCACGCCAATGCTGATGGTCTCTCTCTCTAGGTCCTAGGAACTCGTAGGAGGTTCTCCTTTTTTCAACATGCGTGGACACTTGTTAGACCTGTCAGCCTTAGGATGGTCTTCCCTTAAACCTTTTGCCTGACTACTCCATTTTTGCTGATCTCATTTTTGTTGGACTTAGGACTCTGTGCACCTTACCACTGCTTACCGGTGCCCACCCCAACAGTTTATGCACTTAGAACAGAATATATATCATATCATCCAAAATGAATCGCATCAAAAGATATCTAAGACTTTATTTAAATATCCACTAGGTGGCACTAGAGTTCTAAGGTACCTTTTTTGGCCTTTAGAACTGGAGTAGAGATGAACAGTCCAGTGCAGGCATGCAGCGTGGTGGCGTGTTGTGATAAATCTGCGTTGACAAATTCCGGGCAGGATTTGGTCCTGTCTGCACTTTAAATCATTCCCAGAAGCGCTCTTCACCCCGGTTTCTATTACCTCGGATGGTGCCAGCCCAGTTATAATCTACTCTAATTGGGAAAAAAACAGAGAACTGTGAGCGCTCGTGAGGGAGGGGTGGGGGGGGGTGGGTAGCCTGGGATGTGTACTTCGCACCATTAAAAAGGAAACCTCCTACATTCGCACCAAATGGAACAAGGAGGCTGAAATTTGTGCCACTGTCTGTGTATTCATGAAATACCGACAGTGTGATCCTTTACAACTTTATCAGCAGAAATTTCTGTTAGCGTTTAAAGTTTGAGGGGGTGTGTCGCAAAGGGTCTCAGAGAGTCTGAAGACACTGTCAGTGTATGGTGGCCACAGAGGGCCCTCAGAAGGAACATTATTCGCCACTAAAGGCAGAAGTCTTCGGATGGGGAGGGCCAAAGCCCACACCAGCAGTTGTGTAGCAAGGGTTCCATTGACCATGATCAAGCATGGTAACTGGTCTCCCAGCATTCTAGCTGTGAAGTATAATACAACAACAATGTTGATGCTTTGCATCCCTCAACATTCCAGTGTCCTGGTGTCACTCATTGCACCTGTTGCACTACTGCCACCTATGCCCCTGCCACTAAACAGCATATTGGGTGAGGCTCTGGGACAATCGGACTAGAATGCTTAATGAGATTTGTTTAATAATTTTCAGCATGTGGCTGAGATTTTCAAACGGAATGTCTGCCTTTTGTTGTTTTCTGTAAACACTCACCCCTATCGGCCGGGGAGAGGGTGTGTATCCAGGGCGATTTTAAGCAACCCGCAGTGGAGGATTGTGCGGCAAGAACAAGACTCGCTGCTGTAGTAGATTGTGGGACATCTACAGGGCTTTAAGTGGGCCGGGTCTGAGCACCGGCAGTTTTTTAAAGGGGGCCTCGAAACGGGTCTCTATCGGGCTCTGTTTTGTGCCCTGGCACAAGCGGTCCGTTTTTTTCCAGACTGCAGTGACAGCAGGCACATCGATGTGCCCGTGCTCACACTGCTCACTTCTCACTCGTGAAGAAGTTACTGCATGACGTCATGCCAGGGGAGCGTTGTAGGGGAAGGAAAATCTTTGAAGAGAGTCATTTTCTCTCTGGATTTCCCTTTTCTTTTTGAAACTCAGGAGCAGCAACATTGTCGTGGTGTTACCAGGGCTTTAAGTGGAAGCTTTTTCAATATTATATACAAGTCATAGTTGCTGCTTATTTATCTTATGCAACTAACAACCATTGACAAAGCCAATAGTCCTGGCTTGTTGTAGGTATGATGTTATTTATTGTATCATATATCTGGATGACAGAAACAGCAAAATACAAGTTGAGCGGCACACTATGCTAAGCATAGATTTTTAGCTTATGTGTTTCTAAGCCACGGCCTTAATCACATTGGCCACGCCCATTTGAGAGACCCCCATTTTTTTCATCCCACTTAAAGCCCTGGACATCTATATAACAAATGCACGCTGGATTCGGAGCAGAAACATCCCACGGCATCCCTCTTTACGGTGTTAAACTGTGGTCCAATCAACTGTGCTCCCAAGACATAAATGCACACACTAACACAGGCACAGTGATTTAGCAGTTCCCCCTGCCCTAGAAGGGCAATTTTGAGCCCCAACCAGTAGCGGCTCCTGGAGGGAGTGCTGCGGGGTGGTGAGGCGGGCAGGGTGGGGGAAGTAAACTCCGGCTTACGGCCGAACTGAATTAAGTACATAAATAAATAAATAAAACGAATTACATTGCGCGCGCTGCATCGCCGATTGCGATGCAGCGCGCGCAATGTAATTCATTTTATTTTTTTTAAAACTATGGATTTAGGCCCAGATCTCTGTACTGGGGTGAATGTATGACATTGTTCTGCATTCTGTCCATCAATTGTTCTTTTTGCCTTCAACACAAGATCTGCACTTCGCGCTACACCACCAACAGCCTATGGTGACCGCCAACGTGAATCTCCAGCATCTGCGACACTCAACGGGATCTTAGCCCTACAGCGACACCCAGCCTACTCTTCGTGCTTCAGCAACAACCATCCGTGACGTTCTCCCAACTCCTTGCTGCCCCCTCCACCGCAAATGGAACTCTCCGCTCTGGACTTTTGAAGGTAACTCTTTCAAGCTGGACTAACCTGGTCCATGTATCCGGCCCGCACTCCATCGTAATCAGCCTGAACTTGTGGCTTTCCCCTCGGTCTTGCACGACCAGATGACTGCGAGTGGCGCTTTGTGCTTTTTGGCGCTGTACTTACCTTAAATCTTTGAAATTGCATGTCTCTGGTTCTACTTATTGGATTTTTGTTGTTTTGGTCTCAAATAATTTGTTACATTTTACTCTATTATTCTAACTTGTTGTGTGATTTTTCTTGTGTTGTGTTTTCACGTTATTACTGTTTGAAGTGCTGCTTAAATACTTTACACATTGCCTCAAAGTTAAGCCTGACTGCTTTTGTGCCAAAAGCACAGGTTAATTTGGGGTTTCTTGTGTTTCACCCTGACAAGAATTGTGGTTGCTGCTTGAGTAGAGTCCCCACCCACAAAACCCGTAACCCATATTTCCAGCAAGCCACTAAACACAATTTAGTAGCAATCAAATAAAAACAAGATAAAAGCAATTAAGGCAACCCCAGGTATCACAGAAAGGAATCAACAGTGATTCATTAACAGTGTGCCTCAATTTAGGAGTCACAGTGGCTTGTTTAAATTCATACATGTTTCTGCAAATGCAACTATATTACATTTTAATTTGGCATTATGCCTAGGAGCTTTTGACGCCAATCATTTTATTAGTCCTCTCCTAGGGGGACTACAAGAGGTACCAGTGGTTCTTGCCATTTTCTTATGCATGTGCAACAGATCCAGCTAGTGGTGTTAGGGATGGGTGTTTGAGGAAACGCAAGCTAAAGATGGTGGCATCGGCTGCAAGATATTCACCACTGGGTGTGCACACCGCAGAGAGTGAAGGTAGAACAAACCTGCAACATTGTGCCACAACAAAAACCTCCAGTGTCTGAAAGATGTGCCAGGGAAGCTGAGATCCATGCTACTGGGACCACCCGATGTGCTAAATACCTAACCACTGTAATTACAACCCTTGCATAAACAGGGGTTTATGCACAAGTCGGAATATACCAACCAACTCGTAATCATGGCCTTAGACTTGCAGTATCTGATGACTGCTCCATTCTCAGCAGCACACACTCCAGCTGTCCCTCAGATGGCTATACAGTCCTCAAACAGGAACATTTTGAAAACCATAGGCAGATAAAATGCAGGATATTGTATTGTGATGGGAAAAGACTACAGGCAAATTGATTCTTTGTTAGAAAAAAAACCCACCAGAGATGGTAATGAACAAACATACCTCAGACAGTTACAGTCCCCATGAACCATACAGAGATGTACGCTGCTCAACAAGCCTACAAAATGCAAAAGTTGAATGCCTTGGATTGAGGGAGAGAGTTGAAATGGGTATCGTATATCACATATTCAATTTGCCTCATTTACTTGATGTGAACAAGTGTGCACCTCTTCTAGACCTAAATAATGTAATCAACGCTACTCTTGCAGCAGAACTTATTGTTGCAAAACCATTGTTACAAAACCTAAAAAAAGTTGCAGATGTTGCCACCATTTGTGAACTGGTGCATGATTATGCTGAAGCTTTCCCAGCACTTCATGAAATGTATGTATCTGCGCTGGTTATAGGGTTTTCAACCACAGCCTGTGAGAGCTCCTTTTCAACCCTATCCTGTTTCCTCACACCTTTCCAATGCACAATGATTCATGATCAGAAACAGAATTTTAATATTTTAGCACATGAGAAGGAGCTCACAGCAAACCTATCTATGGATGAGCAGGGAGTTTTCAAAGAACAACAGAAGGTTACCTCTATGACTGAAATTACTAGTTTGGCAATTGTCAGGCATGAAAACTACTGACAGTTTTCAAAAATACTCCTTTCATTTTTTTTCAAATGTGTTACTGTTTTTCAAAAATGTGAATCTATGAAAGTACATTGCAAAAGAATGAGAAGGAAATTATAAAGTTCATACTGTGCAGAGAAATAAGTGTTGGACAAATTGCAACAAGTAAATAGCCAGCCTTTCTAGTGCAATGATGTCAAGGCTTTCGTGCGGTAATACGGACCTTCTTAATCTTGAACTTCTATTACAATATGCTTGGTATTCAAGTACTTGTGCTGAAGCCTGGCCTGTTGGAATTTGAGGGTTAGCACATAGGTACAGACATTGCTCTTACTTTCAAATAACTCTCCACATGCTATGTATACACACAGAATCTATCCACTGTATCACAGTGACTGTTTGCAAGTATATACGATGTAATCTAGAGCTTGTAGGCTACCTACAGAAGTGACAAATTGGGCCCACAGTGGCCCACCCAAATCCACCCTTGGCCCCCTCAAATAAAAATTCCTGGAGCCAGGCCTGATCTGCATATTATCCGTAGCAATGCTTCAGTGAGTTCTGGATATATCAGGTGCAGAGCTCTTGGAATGTCATATTATCTGGGTCTGGTGGATCAGTGGACTAATGCATCCACTGCAGGGGCCTGTGTTCGACCTCATGGTCACAGGTTCAAATCCCGGCGGGTCTACTCAGCCTTTCATCCATCTGAGGTCGATAAAATGAGTACCATTGAGTTGGGTAACAATAAACATCTGTTATTCAGCGCCAAGAGACCTGTGGGTGAACGTGCGCTTTACAAATACACATGTTATGTTATGTTATCTGTGTGAATGTTGCTTTAGCTCTGAGAAACTTAAGGAACAGTGTAGCTGAATTTGTATGGATGTGTTTGTATACTCATTTCTACTTCCAAATGCTACTTGTGTTGGAAGGGTGGAGGCATGTCTGGAATTAAAGGCAATCAAATGTGAATCAGTCCATTAACCTCTTTTCTAGCACTGACTGTCATTCACCAACTTATGCATTGGAAGTGAGTATTATGACCTCGCTTAGCTTCCTCATCCCAGTCCCTAACCATGAGGTGAGACCTTCACATAACGACATGCAATTAACTAGTACCCCAGCTTTTTTTAAACTGCTCCTCCAGGCTATAATTTGCTGACTGTCTAGATCAGTCCTGATATGCTCCCCTCCAAGTAGTGAGACTAATGGAAGCAGTACGTTTTTTTGCTTGTTTTAATTTATTAAAGTTGATAGGCTTACCTTGTGGGCTAAGTTGTAGTATGTGCCTATTACAAGAGCTATCGCCTGGGTGTCGTGCATCAGCAGATGTGAGATATTGAGTTGCCACTTTCCTGATAGGGGGTGAGTAGCATGGCATCTTGCTGTCCTGGAGCTTCTAGTGTTAAGAATTATCAGGTACATTGCCATTCAACATGCAGTAGTAAATGTTCTCTGGTTTCCCAACCCTTTTCTTCTGTGGGCATCTCAGGGCATGACCAGCAAAAGACTGAGGGGTGGTGTGCCAGTGCAGCTGGTACAGTTAGTCTAGCCTCATGACTGGGAGGTGTTTTTTCCAATAGTTGGCAGGGCAGTTTCTGGTGTTATTGGTATGCATCATGTTTGTGCGGGTAAGTCTTTTCCAGACTGTGGGTGTTGGACACAAACTGCTTGTCTTGGAGTAAATACACTGAATACAGGCATGCTTCAACAGAAATCCTGTGGGGTTGTGGTTGTCTCTCTCTCTCCCTCCTTCTGAGTGAACAGTGAATATTTTGCACCCCATGCTGGGAGTTTGATTCCTGAAATTCCTTGCGATGCTTTACCAACTAGGTTAGAACCAATACATTTTAGTAGTTCTATGAAACCTTTCCAACTTAACATAGCTATGATTACTTTGTATGTTATTTATTCCCATCTTTCAACCTCTTCCTATTTCCACAGATTTTGGCTATGATACAGAGTGTGGCAATGTCGCTCCATATTGGTTGCTCACTCTGGATTCTATTGGCGCTTCTTGCTCTGCTGTTCCTGTTGCCTGTCTTGGTCCCTTTGTCTGAACTTCCAGAGGTTTTTTTCTGCTCTCAATTTTTCTTCTGAATATTGGATTTTTTTCCAGTCTGCGTCTCTCTCCTGCTTTAGTGTTAACATATCATCCTAGACTGAGCAAGGAAACAATGAGAAGAGCAAAAAGCCATTTCTTGGAAACAAGAGAACAAATACAACTTTAACTTAGCAAAGACCAGCTATTGACATATATTTCACTTATTCAGCTCTGCTCCCATGGAGGCAGTTGGAATTAGGGGCATGGTGGTGTGCTAAGGCTAGAATGCACAGCACTCTGAATCCACATTGGATATGTTAGACTGACCATGTTGTAGTGGGGCATGGGGGTTCAGCACAATTCACCTGACTCTTTCATGGCAGGTGTGATGAAGCATGGAGGGGTGCAAGCTGACATAACTACGTGTGTCCATAGTAGCAGAAGGTTGCTGGAACTGCGGGGGTTCCTTTACTGGTGGTTTTTGCGCTCCCTTAATTTCTATGACTTCTGCATAGTCCCAGCCTTTAATTGATAGACTTGTAGACTCTGCTCTGTAACTCCATTGTCTTCCATTGCTAAATGATGATGAAGAACTATTGGAAGAAGATACCAAGAGGCGCTATGTCCAATACACAATTGGCAGAAATCCTTCACCACATTAGAGACAATTTGGGATTATCTACTCCTGATGCAGTACACAACTAGAACTTTTTAGAAAAAAATTAATATGCAAGATGCTGACAAAGAATTGTGTGATATGGAAAAGTCTGCCTTTTCAAGAATTTTCACATGCAAATACCAGTGGATAAGCTTTGAAATGGAGATTTTCTCTCTAGCTAGTGGAGCATCTCTGTCAGCCCAGGCATTTGAAGACACTTCTCCTAGAGATGAGACAGATAAAAAATAAACTTAGCAGCCGAAAGATAGTATTCATTTTCCAACTTTGCACTACGTTTTTGGGGCACATGCAAGATACAAACTTCAATCCTTACTTAAAGATTTCCAAACTCTCTTTGATATCCTACAAAAATGAAGAAACCAATCCCTCTACCGGCTATAATGGAAGGATAGGTTTGATTACTGTCCGACGTGACTTTCAGTGAAATTTCTGGTGCAGGTGTTGCCACTGGGGTAGCAATGTATGCTTGTTGCCGTGTGTGGCTGCGAAAATGGAAGTTGGCTTCAGCCCAGTGCATTTATGTCATTCACCTATATTTTCTGGGACGAGTGATTAGCTGCGCTCTACCAATTCACATAACATGCTGTTTGGTCATCAATATAGGTTTTTGATTAAAAAATCAGTGAAGGATCGTAAGACACTCTTGTAATTTTGTCAAACTCCTGCTAGGGATCAACCTGTTACCAATAACCACATTTTTGGAAGAGGTGGTCAGCAAAGGTCTAAACATTCCTTTAATGGAAGCGCCAGTGCCTGGGGGCCTTCTACAATGACATGTTCCATCCTTTGGGCCTTGCTTCCATCCTCCTTACCCCAGGTCCTCCAAAAGCATGGCTATCCAGAGAGTCAAATTCACCTTCCAGTATGGTGAAGGTTGGCTTTAATTTTTATTTTTAAGCCATTGAATAAAGCCAGTTTCAGATCAATGGGCTCTTCAAGTGCTAGAGCAGGGTTGTTTATGGACTTCAAAATATTCCCAAATCAGAACTTTTTTTCAATCAATCTTAATTCCTCGTTCTGCCCTCAAGATGTAGGCACTGTGAAGGGATGATGGAGCAGGGTTTTCGCGAAAATAATACCTGCTCGGATTGAACCCTCAGTAATATATACTAACTGTGTGCAGTGAAAATTAGGTGGGGAAAGCCTAATATGTGGAAAAATGCTAATGCACAAACGCGTATTAAAGTAATAATAGTAGGCCGCAAATGCTTTTGATTAACGAAAATAAAAAGTACTAATGCTTACTGATGCTGCTTTTGTGCACGTTATTAACGTCTACTAAGAAAAGGTAATAATAACTAATATGGGTTGCGCAGGGATTAATCCAGCATTGGGTTGGTGCGTAGAGAAAAAGCATTATAAGTGAATAATAATGTTTGTGTTTGCTCTATTTAGAAGAGACGGTTCGCAAATTCTGCATGTCAAATAATGGGTTAAGAAGCCACTGGAAATTAGAAGCGTTTAAATGAAATCCAAGAGTGAATAAGGAGATGGAATGCTATTCTGTCCTTCAAATCCTGAGTGCCTGCCAAAAACCAGTATGAAAGAAAAATGCGACAAATAGAGGGAAGCTTCCTCTGCAGAGAGGTGCTCAGCGAGAAAGATATACAAAGTCTGCAACAATTTGCCGGAGAAGACGAAGAAAATAACGGTGGCTCAGATTAGTGTTTCCTGGGGTGGAAGTTTATGTCATTGATTAAATAAAAACAATGGGACATTTAGTGTGGCGGACATGCTGAGAATGGTGTGACCATACACCCCCTTCCTTAACCAATCAAATGTGAAGAAAACCTTTAGTTTGATACTTGTGTGGGTTGGACATTTGGGTTTTAGGGTATTATTGAGGTGCCTGGTGGGAGGGGTTTTAGGAGACTGTCTTGTGAGATTGTTAGGAGATCGTCGCTGTCGTCGGTTTGCTGTTTCTGTTTCCTGACTACTGATTACAGACTTAGGGCCAGATGTACGACCATTTTGCATGTGCAAAATCGGTCGCAAAATGATTTGCGCATGCTAAAATGGCCGTTTACTATGTACAAAAGCCACTCGCAATTGCCTCAATAAAATTGCGAGTAAATACCGACATGCAAAAATAGCCCATGCAATTTGCGACTCGCAAATTGCGATACGCTATTTACGAGTCGCAAAATTGCATGTACATAAAAATCGCAAATTGCGAAAACACGCAAAAAGACCATTTTGCACATGCAATTTACCACTAAACAGCAACAGGTGGTAATCAGGTCCAACCCATAAAAAGACACCCAGAATGCATCACAAACCTTTCCACAATGGCTGCCCTGTATTGGCTAGCAAGGAGGAGGCGGATAATGGCGGCATGGGAGAGGAGAAGAAGACAGGAGAGGATATTCAGAGTCAGGCTGACATTGTTGGATAAGACTGAAGAGGAGATATATGATCAGTACAGGCTAAGTAGCAGGGTCATACTAGAGCTCATTGACATCTTGAAGCCACAACTTGAGAGTAGTACCATGCGCAGCAATGCTATTCCCACACATGTGCAGGTTTTGTGCTCCCTCCACCTCTTGGCCACTGGTAGTTACCAGGATGTCATAGCAGTGGCTGGTGGTGTATCTCAAAGTGCGCTTTCGCGTTTCTTCCATTACTTCCTATACGCAATGCCACACCACATACATCAACACATATACATGCCCCGTGACAATCAGGAATTAGACCAGACAAAATTGGATTTCTACAGGTTAGCAAGATTCCCACAGGTAATAGGGTGCATAGATGGGACACATGTGCCCATATGTCCACCATCCCGCATTGAATATATTTTCTGTAATAGAAAAAGTACACATTCCCTCAATATTCAAGTAGTGTGTAACGCTAAGAACATCATAACAGATATTGTAGCCAAATACCCAGGAATCACCCATGATGCATTCATTTTCCGCCACAGTGGCCTACATCAAAGGTTAGAAAGAGGTGACTTTGATGATGGATACTTCCTAGGTAATGTTATCACCTGTTCCCAAACTTATGTCAATGTCATAGCATGTCTGTAAGCATTCAACATCAACATCATATGTCTCACAACAGGTGACAGTGGGTATGCTCTGCGTCCGTGGATCCTCACACCGTACCTGTCGCCCACCAACATCCATGAAAGAAGGTACAACACTGCACACAGGCGCACCAGGACAGTGATTGAGCGTAGTTTCGGAATACTGAAATCGCGCTTTAGATGCCTACATAAGAGTGGGGAGCTCTGCAGTATGCGCCAGAGACAGTCTGTAAAATTGTGGCAACATGTGCCATGCTGCACAACATGGCCTGCAGGGGTGGACTGCCCATGGATGTGTCTGACACAGATTCTAAGGATGATGGACCGGGACCACCTGCCCAACAACTAAGGGATGGCAGCGCTGCAGCAGAGGGAGAAGGCACAGGGACCAGATTGCCAACAACTATTTCTGAAAGGTACTTACACACCAGCTAGTCACTCAGCTGTACAAAAGACATGAGTAATTGTGAATGCCAATGGGTGTTTAATTTTCACACATCCATTTGTAAAGTAGGACCACATGTCCAACAGTAACCTTAGCATAAGTACACCTATGGGAAAATAATTGGGTTTCGTCACCAAAAGAAAATAACTCAAATGTACATGTAAGATGTTTGGGTAACAGTGAAATGTCATTTCCTGCCCCTGCGCGTGGCCTGGCCAGAGGTGCCACTAGCCATCCCAAGGTTGCGGCTGCTGCTTCTGCGCAACATAGGTGCATCTGTGGCTGACATGCTGCTCCTGCTTGATAACTCACTATCAGTGCCACCAGGTCCAACATCCCCAACTAACTGGTTCGTCTGCAGTGTCTCAACTGCAGCGGTGATTTTCTCCAAACCACGCGCCACATCGCCGCTGTAGTGGCCCATTTCCACTTGTAGGCCAAGTGTGCGCTGACTCTGTCTATTGGTGGCATGTGCCAGCCTGTTGATTGCCCTGGTGAGAATGTCCATTTTTTGGCCCCTGCTGCGCTCAATGCGCCTCTGGTTCTCTCTTTCCGCTGCAAACTCCTTGGCCAAGTCTGCCACGGTGCTGGTGAGGGCATCCAGTTTTGCCTCTATTCTGGACTGGTTTTGTGCCAGTTTTGTTGTCACCATGCGGAAGCCCTGTGTCATTCTCATATTTCGCTGTTTTTGTATCTGTTTATGCAGGCGCTGTATCTGCAGCATTTCTCTGTCAATGGGAGCTGACATTGCCTGACTGAATGACCCAGTTGTGGAGATGCCTTGGGACCGACGCTGGGACTGTTGGGTTCTCGGTGCACGACGCACACGGGTGGACTGAGGGCCTGGTGGTGTGATGTCGTGCTGCCCTGCTGAGGTGGCAGTTGGTGTTGACAAGGGAGTGGTTGCAGCCGCAGTAGATGGGTTGTCAGTGGGCCTATCCCTACTCGTATCCCCAGCATCCTGCCCTTCCTCAATTTCCTCAGGCTCCTGGCTACTCGATGTGTCCCCATCGGTGTCCTCTGCTACAAGTGGTGTGTCCATGTGACAAAAGAGATGACAGATGATAATAAGAGATGTGTTTCACTGTATCAGTGTTATGACTATATTAATCAGCTCAAGTTATTCCCTCACTACACTTATTTTGACACAGACTACATCTCCCATGATGCAACACTAGTGTTGTTTGTACATGGATGTATGCTTGTGTTTGATTAGTATGCATGCACAGTACAGGCGTTGGTAGGTATGCACACGTCACATGCACAGTTTTCACTTACCAGGAGTTATGGATGGCTGGGATGTATCCAGGGTCCCAAAGCCTGCTACAGCTGCCCTCTCCAAGGTGGCTTCCACCATTGCCTCTGCTGGTGTCGGGTCTGCAGATGTGGATGGTCCACCTCCTGTCTGTTTTGCTGCTTGAAGGCGCTCTGCCACCTCTCTCTTTTGCCCTGGAGCGAAGGTCATACCATCTTTTCTTAATATCATCGATGGTGCAGTGTGCTACTCCCAGGGCATTGATCCTTCTCTGCATGCTGCGCCAGATCTTCTTTTTCTCAGTTTCAGCCAGACGGTGGTATGTTCTGCCAAATAATTCCTCGTGATGATTGCAGCATTCTTCTGTTATTATCTCGAGTTCTTTTTCAGCGAACTTCAGCTTGCGCAGCCTCTGCTTGGTGCCCTTGTTGGTATCCTTGCTGGTCATCTTTGCTCTCTCAGCAGTGTCTCACTATGCTGCTGCACCAGTACATGTGCTTGTTTGTGATCAGGAGTTGATTTGGGCACCACTTCCTGTTTGGGGGTCCTTCAACACAACCAGGAAGTTTAACTTTTTTAAAATGAATTTTAGCTGTTTGCGAGTGCTTTATTGCGATTTTCACGCACACTCGCAAATTGCGCATGCAAAAACGATGTTTATATGGGTCTCGCTATTTGCGAGATGATTGCGATTCGCTATTAGCGATTGTCCCAAATAGCGTTGCGAATCAATAGCGACTCGCAATTTAGTTGGCGGTGGTGTTGGTAGGTAGTGATTAGCTACTCGCTAATAGCGACTCGCTAATTTTCGCTATTTGCGAGTCGCTATTTTTGGTGGTTGTACATCTGGCCCTTAGTCTCTGCCTCTTCAAATCTTCTTGAGGGGCCATTCTGTTCTCATGGCCAGGGAGTAGATTTCCTATTCCTATTTGAGTTAGTATAGACTGAAATCCGATTTTGCATAAACAATTGCAAATGTATATTATCATTGACTCTTTTGTCTCTTCGCCTATCCACTCCTTTATGCATCGTCATTGATATGAATTTGTCATTTTCTCTTCTGATTTAGTTTGCTTTGTGACGATCAATAGTTTGTGCTGTGTGTTTGTACCAAAGAGCATTATTTCACATTATTTAGATAAACATTATAAACTTATAAATGAGTCTGTCTTTATTAGGAGTGATTTATTCCTATGGTTTGATTTGCCAAATATAATCAACTATAAAAAGATTGCATCGCCAAATTTTGGTATTCTAGAGATGAGAGCATATAGGTTGTTTGCGGTTGGTAAGTTTTGGATTAAATTGGAATTACACTAACCCAGCGTGAAGAGACTTGTTGGGTAATGGAAAATGGGCCTTGTCTTAAGAAATTTCTAGTCCTGAAACGCTGGATCAGTTTTGGTAGCAGAAATTGATGGGTACATTGGGTATTTTGGCAAATCAATGATTGATTTATTGATTTAAGACTATTGATTACTAATATAGAAAGTTATTGTCTTTGTTTTTATGTAGTCTGGAAGTACGGGTATGGAGTTGCCTAAGATCCCGGGATGCTAATTTAAGACGTTGTGGCATAGTCATTGTGTGGAGAAATACCACACTGGAAGTCACAGTGTGAAGAAATATCACGCTGGAAGTTCTTTGTCTGTTGTTGTAATATCGAACAGTGAAAGGCTGTTGATGTTATTTTAGGGACTTAATTTGTTGTAAGGAGAGTGTATGAAATAGTTGAAAGTCCGCTTCTGAAACTCTGGAATTATCCCCAAAGGAGTATCAAGACCTCTTTTAAGAAAAAGTCCTCTTCCAAACTTTGGCCTTATCCCTAGAGGAGTACTAAGACCTCTTTTCACTTGTTTGGGAGTGGAGTGACGCTGGTCGTTACTTTACTCGAAGCAAAAGGAAATCTTTTAGAGCAATTGAACTATCTCTTCATTAGTGGAGCAGACAAAGGCGCTGTTTTGTGTCGTTTCTAATAAGAATTTAGGGGCATATTATCAAGAGAGATATCGCTGCTTTTTCGGCACTATGTGCCGAAAAAGCGGCGATTTTTTAATCTCAATATCATCAAAGACACGCTAACAAGCGTTAGCGCGTGTTTCCTTTCGACTTTGCATGTCAGCGATCAATATCGCTAATGACATGCAAAGTAGGCGTTCCTTTGTAAAACAACATGGGAATCCTCGCTAACACGGCTTCGCAATATTAGCAAGCCATGCAGCAGACCCGCGAAGCGATAATAATAACCGCGCTAACCGCGGTTATCGCAGGAATGTAAAGCCTGCTTTGAAAGTGACTTAGGCATACTGATAATGGGAGGTGGATTGCCAGGTTAGGTCCACACTCCCCTATCAGCAAGCTTCTCCTTAGCGCTGTGAAATCATCGCTGGATTTCACGCGCTATTCCTGAGAAGCGGCCTCTATCGCTGGAATTACATCGCCTGTTAGCAAAACGTTGATGATACGTCGCTAACGCGGCAATGTAATCCAGCGATAGAGTAAATCGCGCTATGCGCGATAATTATCGCATCTCCTAGATAATATGCCCCTCAGTTAGAAAAAACTTTGTTTTACATTGCCGTAATATTTTTGTAAAGGGAGGGTCAGTAGTAGGAGTTATACTGACGTCACAAAAGACGTGCTGGCATTGGTCAGAATAGCGGGTGTGTATTGTGCTGTAATTGGTTGGTTGGTGTGAGTCGCGCTGGGATTGGATGAGCGTGAGCCAATAAAGTGAGTGGAATTATGG
Source organism: Calotriton arnoldi (assembly GCA_963921515.1). Lineage (NCBI taxonomy): Eukaryota > Metazoa > Chordata > Amphibia > Caudata > Salamandridae > Calotriton > Calotriton arnoldi. The sequence goes on along the minus strand of CAWUFW010006898.1, from coordinate 1,057,489 downwards.
AAGGATTGTCTTAGTTTTCCGAAATAGTTGGTGAAGAGAGAAGAAAAAGAGTGTTAAAAATGAAGTTGATTAAAGCCATTCAGGATTTCTTTAAGAAGGACAAACCGATTGTGATTAGAGAGGGAATTCCTGTACCTCCTCCAAGATCGCCTGCTTCCTTTATGATGTTAGAGCGTGGATACCATACGTGTACATGGTTGGAGAACTGGGTGAAATATACAGAGGAGGATGTAGTGTTAGCTTTCCCAGAGCATGGTACACTTAATGTGAAAATTTTGGAAAATTTGAGAAGACGAATGAAATCTTTGAAACCAAATCCTAGACCTATGCAGTATGAGGCGCTTGAGGAATGGGAGCATGAAGGGTACAGAAGGGAGAGAGACAGGAATGGATTGAAATACAAAAATACGATGAGATGGTTTTCAGAGGCTAAGTGGGATGCTCAAATGAAGATATGGAGGAGAGATGTAATTCTAGATGGATTATATCCAGTAATGGTTGCTAAGGATCAGGCTGGTGGAAAATGTAAGGAGAAAAAGAATAATATGGAAACTTCAGAATCAGATACAGACCCAAATGAAATTGATGATGAGTTATTAGAGGAGATGTTACTGAAGAGACCTCCACCGTATCAGGAGAATTCAGATAGGGTTACTCCGAGTGCACCATTTAGTTGAAATAGAAGCTTCCCAAATTCAACAGGTTTCACAGGTTACCCGAATATCACAGGAAAAGGCGATTGAGATGCTTAATAGAGCAAAAGAGGAATTGACTCAGAAAATTAATCAGATGAGTTTAAATGCAGAGTGTTGTCAGTTCAAGTTACGATTGGTCCTATAGTTTCATTGTATAGTGAGGGTCAAAATATTTCAAGAGTACATGCATTAACAGTTCCGGTGAATGGTGCTAGGAATGTTAGTGACTCAGAGTCAAATGAGGCAAGTACGTCATTGATCGATTTTCCAGTAAATGGAAATGTGACTGAAACGCCAAAAAGAAGTGTTCAGATAGATCCTATGAAAATATTGCCAAATGCGAGAGAAACAACTTGTACATCAGAGTGTTCTAGTTCAGTGGGACCTTCGCCGGAGGAGTTGGATGAATGGATAAGAGGAATGGCGTCTAATAAATCTAAATCAAGTATGGATTTAAGGAAGTTGAAAGTAGATTAGGAAGAAATGATTATTGGTACAATTAGTCCAGAGAGATTGAGTAAATATCAGGATGAAGAGTTGTTATTCATGTGTAAACATACTACATTGAAAGCGAAAGATTTGCATGAGAAATTGGCAGAGACTGCACAAGAATATGGTGTGGATATAGAAAAGTCAAAGGCTTTGCAAAAGACGTATAGGTTGAATTTTAGTAATAATGATCTGGAGAGTTTGAATGCTTCTGGAAAACGATTGCAAATAAAGGAGTTGATAAATACTCTGAAACGAATAGGTGATGTGGAAGGTTGGAAAGGCAGATGGACAAGATAGAAAGAAGAAGCGAATATGAATAAGGGTGTGACTGCTTCTCCTTTACTTCCGTTAAGAGAAACAGAGTCTGCTGAAATGATATATCCAATGAGAGAAGTTCCGGGTGGTGGATATGTTCATATCCCTTGGTCAAGACAGGATATATTGTCTTTCACAAATGATTTCCCCAGATTGAGAGAGAAGCCTGTCGAATGGTATAAACAAGTAGAGAGATTTGTAAAAGTTTCAAAAGTCTTGTTGAAAGATTTGGATGGCTCGTTTGATATTGTAGTTCCAGCTGATTTATGGACTGAATGTAAAATTGCAGTTGATTGGCCAAAAGACGAATATCCTATAGATATTAAAACAGGAGCGCCTTCAGAAGAGGTGATGAAAAAATATAACCAAGTGATTACTTATTTGAAAGGTAAGATTTCTCCAAAAGAAACAGATTGGGTTAAGATTGACAGGACGACGCAGGAATCGAAAGAATCAGTACATGCTTATTATGAGAGGTTGTTACAGGTGTTCAAACAGTATAGTGGTTTTGAAAGCATTACTGATAACGATATGGGACATTTTGTCTATAAGTTTGGGTTTGGATTGAAACCGGAGATTAGTCATATGATTCAGCAACATTTGATTTGTTGGCAGAACAAGACAGTGGAGGAAATTCTGAGATATGCAAAGTACTGTAGTGATGATATTGAATCGAGACATAAGAAATTGAAGGAAAGGGTGATGTGGGCACAGGTGAAAGTGGCGCAACAGAATAATGGGAATTTTGTTGATGGTTTGCAAACAGGTTACGAAATGAAAGGGCAGAGTCAGGTACCAATGAATGTCGTACCGAATGGGGTTGTTCAAGTGCCGTTACCAGGGAAAGGAAGAGGCAAGGGTAATAAAGAAGAAATGAAAAATAAATTTCCGTGTCATGGATGCGGCCAATTAGGGCATTGGAGGAACGAGTGTAAGTCTTTGTTGAAAAATAATGGAATGGTTAAAAATTTCCATTCAAAGGACAGAAGTGAATGATTTATATCCTATGTTTACAACAAATGATTTGCCTGTTGAATTAAGAGATACTGTGACAGCTGATGTATGGGATCTTTCAGGGAAAGACATCGGATTAATGAAAGATGTTGACCCTATTCAGATTATGATTAAGCAAGGTGCAGAATTTCCAAAAACACCACAGTATAAAATGAGTCCTGAGACAATAGAGGGAGTCACTCCAGTGATTGAGCAAATGATTGAACAAGGTATTTTGAGAGAGATACTAGGGAGTCCTTGTAATTCACCTAATATGGGAATTAGGAAACCGAGTGGGAAGTATAGGATTGTACAAGATTTGCGCAAGGTTAATAAGATTGTGGTACCTTGTTGTCCAATAGTGCCCAATCCAGCAGTGATTCTTTATCAAATTCCTTGTGATGCGGAGTGGTTCACAGTGATTGATTTTTGTCAAGCGTTTTTTTCAATGCCCCTGCCAGTATCTTTTTGCTTTCCGGTTTGGAGATCGTGTTATGGCATGGTGCCGAGTTCCTCAACGGTATACGGAGAGTCCTTCAATTTTCAATCAAATTCTGAAAAAGTGTCTGGAGTCATTGGTAATGCCAGAAGACTCTATTGGTGCAATACATCGATGATCTATTGGTGGCATCAAAGACACGAGAGGCATGTGTGACAGATACAATAGCTCTACTGATCCATTTGGCAGTAGGTGGGCATAAAGTGTCACCAGCAAAATTACAATTTTGTCAAAAAAAAGTTCAATATTTGGGACACAAAATTGAAAAAGGAATTAGGAAAATATCACAAGATCGAATTGCTGTGATTTTTCAAATGGGACCTCCCAAAACGCAGAAAGAAGTTCGAATGTTTTTGGGTATGGTTGGATCCTGCAGACAGTGGATTAGTGGATTTTCATTGACAGCTGAGCCATTACAGAGATTGGCTCACAAAGATGTAGTTGATCCAATTCAGTGAGATGAAGAAAGCATGAAAGCTTTTATGGAATTGCGAGATAGTCTATGTCGAGCGCCTGCATTGGGAATGCCAGATTATGGTAAAGAGTTTGCATTGTTCTGTTGTGAGAAAGATGGGTGTGCACTTTCGGTCCTGACACAGACACATGGAATGGCACGTAGACCAGTGGCATATTTCTCTGCTACCTTAGATTCGGTGGCTGCAGCGTTGCCAGGTTGTTTGAAAGCGGTGGCTGCAACCTGTGTGAGTCTGGAGCAGAGTGAGTCGATTGTAATGGGACATCCAGTGAGAGTGTATGTGCCACATTCTGTTGAAATCCTGCTGACATGTACTAGAACTCAGCATATGACAAGCAGTTGTTTGACCAGATACGAAAGAGTGATCTTGGGTGCTGAAAATGTGACAGTAACAAGTTGTACTACATTGAACCCAGCAACTTTGTTGCCGAGTTCAAGTTGTGAAGAAGTGAAAGATGAAGCTGATCATGATTGTCTGGATGTGACAGAATTGTGTACGAAGCCGAGGCCTGACATAAAAGATGTACCGCTGTCAGAGTCAGATCGTGTGATGTTCGTGGATGGTTCGTGTCTGGGGGATGAAAAAGGTGTTCTGCGTGCTTCGTATGCTGTATGTACAGTGGCCATGGTTCTTGAAGCATCTTGTCTAAAAGGGATAAATTCAGCCCAAATTTCTGAGTTGGTCGCTTTGACCAGGGCGTGCATAATTGGCAAAAATCTGAGAATAACCATATTTACGGATAGTCAATATGGTTTTGGGGTGGTGCATGACTTTGGTCAATTGTGGATGCAACGTGGATTTCTGACTTCTTCAGGATCACCGATTCGGAACAGTAAAGATGTAAAAGAATTATTGAATGCACTACAATTGCCCAAGGAGATTGCAGTGGTTAAATGTCCGGCACATAGATCAGGAAATGATTATGTGACCAGTGAAAACCGATACGCTGACCAAGTGGCTCGTTTCTGTGCACAAAATTCAGTCTCAATTAACAAAGGATCAGAGAAAAAGAATACAAATTGTCACTTGATGTTCTCTACTATAGAAACTTGTGTCGAAATTAGACAGTTGCAGGAGGAAGCCAGTGAGGAAGAAAAGAACTTTGGATTAAATCAGGGTGTATAAAGAGAGCTGATGATGAAATATGGGTGTATACAGATGACAGAGTAGTAATTCCAGATTGTTTACTTTCTCAAATGGCCAGGATGTACCATGGAATTACACATGTGGGAAGAGATGCCATGATTAGACTCTTCAAGCAGTCATGGTATAATCCTAAGTTTACGGTTATTGCAGAGAGTTTTATCCAAAGATGCGTAGTGTGCCAGCAGCAGAATCCAGGCAGAAAAACAGTTGTTAGTTGGGGCAGAATTGGGAAAGCAGCCGGACCTTTTACTAGGTTGCAGGCTGACTTTATTGAACTTCCTCCCTGTAATGGACTAAAATATGTGTTGGTTGTTGTTTGTCTGTTTTCTCGTTGGGTAGAGGCATATCCGACAAGAAGAAGTGATAGTCTAACAGTTGCTAAATTGCTTTTGAGAGAGATTATTCCTAGATTTGGATTTCCAGTCTCTTTAGAAACAGATAGAGGTACTCACTTTTATAATGAAATAATTCGGATGATTTGCACAGCATTACAAATTGAACAGAAGCTGCATTGTGCCTATCGACCAGAAGCCTCTGGTGTGGTTGAGTAAATTAATGGCACTATTAAGTCCAGATTGTCCAAAGTGTGTGCATCCACAACATTGAAATGGCCAGATGCTTTACCCTTGGTGTTAATGAGTTTGAGAAGTATTCCTGATAAAAAGACTGGATTATCTCCTCATGAAATTATAATGGGAAGAGCAATGAGACAGCCGATTGTACCAGCAAATCAACTGATGAATATTACTGATGATCTGCTGCTTGATTATTGCAAAGGATTGGCTGATGTGGTGCGTTCTGTGTCCCATCAGGTTGGAGAAATTGCAACCACAACACAGCAGGAGCAAGCACATGATTTAAGTCCAGGTGAGTGGATCCTCAACATTGAAATGGCCAGATGCTTTACCCTTGGTGTTAATGAGTTTTAGAAGTATTCCTGATAAAAAGACTGGATTATCTCCTCATGAAATTATAATGGGAAGAGCAATGAGACAGCCGATTGTACCAGCAAATCAACTGATGAATATTACTGATGATCTGGTGCTTGATTATTGCAAAGGATTTAAGTCCAGGTGAGTGGATCCTGGTGAAGAAACATGTGAGAAAGTCGTGTTTGGAACCTAGATGGCCCTTACCAAATCATATTGGTAACGACGACAGCAGTGAAGTGTGGTGACTTGCCGAATTGGATACACGCAAGTCATACAAGAAGAGTCCCAAGTCCACTTGAAAGACAAGAAGAAGAACAGCAACTGGTGGAGAGACAAGGAGAACCAGTAGCTGAAGAACGTGAAGCCGCAGAGTCTGAAGTTACAGACTTTGAAAGTGTTGAACATGTGCTTGATCAAGAAAGAAGTCGAATAAAGTGGGCACCAGCTACTGGGTCTAATAAGACTGCTGTTGAGGGTGACAATGGAAAAGTGTTGAGTGGAAATAAAGAGCAAGTGAAACGGAGAAAAGGATTAAATAAATGAACTTGTGAATTTGACACTGATGCTAATGAAACAGTTCAAATAAAGAAAGCAAGAAAAGGTGATGTATGGCCAGAAGGAGTGAAAAGACTGAAATACACTCTGAAACAAAGATCACCTGAGACAATAATTGAAGTTCAAGATCAGACTGAGCAAAGTGAGTCTGAAGAAGAATCAGTTCAGTAAAACGAAAAGAGTAGAGTTCCAAACATGAAATACGCAGCTCCAGAATGGACATATGTAGTGTTGGAAGAAATTGAAAATTCAGATCAGATCAAAGAAGATGTTGGTACAGAGCAAAGTGAAGGAAACGGTTTTGAACCACCTTAAAGAACTGTATAAAATAAGGTATAGAATCCAGAAAATTGAAAATTCATTGAAAGGAATACAGAAAATTAAAGAGGAAGATCTGATGAAGAAGAATTTTTTTATTTTTAAAAAAAAGGGCTTAAAGAAGAAAGCAATAAAGTGTGAGGACACACTACTTTGGATAGATTTTACAAAAAGTTTATAGATTAGATTTTTGATAGAATTTTGAGTTAGATTTTTTAGTTTTTTCTTAGTTTTTTTTTAGTTTTTTAGAATTAATACAAATATTTTTAGAAATGGCAAATACAGCAGAGACTGGACATCAAAATCATAGTTTTAAACGTAGATGTATTAATGCTTGCTTATTTAGTATTTTTCTGCTAATGTTGGTTTGGTTAACATTAATTGTTATTGTACCCGTCTTAATGGTAACTAATCACAAAAATAATACTAATACTAATGGTGTGATGAGTAATAAAGTAGATACTAAAGATTTTGAAGAAGACTCACATACCAAATTAGAAAAGATGAAAGATGATAGCATTTATCATCATGATAAATCAATTAATGATTTTTCGTTAAATGTTTTCACGAAATTACTTTATGAATATGTGGATGTAATGGATGCGAGGGATTGCTCTGTGTGCATGCAATTACCGTCGTCTGTCTCAGAGGGGGTGACTTACCATCACCTACCTTTAACATATGGTGTGTCTTGTAGTGTATTAACAAGTCTGTTTTATGGGAAGGGAAGTTTGCAGTACTTTTACTCTAACATGAATTTATTATTTTTAGAAATTCCTACTAGAAAGAACATGAATAGAATATATAGTGCTAAAAATGCAGAATATATGGGAGAATTTTTTCATTCTACTCAAACAATAGATACAGTATATGCACATAGACCCAATTTAACCTGTAGATTACGATTTGAAGAAATAGAATTCATTAATATGGTTGAAGATAGAAGACAAGAGTTTCAGAGGAAAGCTGCTGAGCAAAAGTCTCATGTACCTCCATGGGCTTTCAGAGAAGGAAATTATAAGAAGGGCAGGACATACGCTGCCATGACCCTAGACTGGTATCATAGAGGGAAACTTTGTTTGCTTAGACAGAAGACTGATTATAACAATTATTTCATTGGTTATAGTGAATGTGATCATACTTTCCTAATTACGGGAGGATGGGGAATAAAAGGAGGAACTGATCCTGTCTTTCCAGGAATTTATTATGTGTGTGGTAAGAATGCCTACTATAGGCTACCTGAACATTGGTATGGGTGTTGTTATTTAGCAATAGTATTTCCGAAGATTTATCACATGGACCAGAATAATAGAATCAATGAAATAAAGAATGGACTAATACGTAATAAAAGAGCAAGTGTTTCAGAAATGATTGGGGATGTTTTTGGAGCACTGATACCTTCAGTTGGAGTTATTCTAAATTCACGCAAAATTAGGAAATTGTCTACAGTGGTTGATCGCTTATCAACAGACACTGCTGGTGGGGTCTTAATGGTTGATACTGAAATGGTTGCAATTAGGTCTATGGTTTTACAGAATCGACTTGCCCTTGATGTACTATTGGCTAAAGAGGGTGGAGTCTGCAATATGTTGAAAATACAACAATGTTGCACTTATATCCCTGATAAGAGTAAGAGTCTTGAGGGGTATATTAAGAATATTACAAATCTTCATCAAGATTTGTCTGAATTGAAGGATGATGGTGCTTGGGAGAAACTCGGTAAGAGTTTTTCCGCTGTGGGTAATTGGTTTTCTACTTTTGGAAATAGTGTATTAGGGAGAATACTAACACCTATTATTGCAGTGACTACAGCAATACTAATGATTTTTCTGATCTATAAGTGTTGTAGATGTAAAAGAGAATCACCAGATAATAAACGAAAAGCAAGAAAGAGAAAGAGAGAGGAAATAGAATTAGAAGATATGAAAGGAAATTATTATGAAATCATGAAGGATTTAGATGGAATAATGATAAAACGTGAGAGAACATCAGCTTTCTGATAAGTGACAATTTGTATTGGTGGGTATTTTGGTGATGGCTTAGAACGCCATCAAAGGGGATTGATGGAGCAGGGTTTTAGCGAAAATAAAACCTGCTCGGATTGAACCTCAGTAATATATACTAACTGTGTGCAGTGAAAATTAGGTGGGGAAAGCCTAATATGTGGAAAAATGCTAATGCACAAACGCGTATTAAAGTAATAATAGTAGGCCGCAAATGCTTTTGATTAACGAAAATAAAAGGACTCATGCTTACTGATGCTGCTTTTGTGCACGTTATTAACGTCTACTAAGAAAAGGTAATAATAACTAGTATGGGTTGCGCAGGGATTAATCCAGCATTGGGTTGGTGCGTAGAGAAAAAGCATTATAAGTGAATAATAATGTTTGTGTTTGCTCTGTTTAGAAGAAACGGTTTGCAAATTCTGCATGTCAAATAATGGGTTAAGAAGCCACTGGAAATTAGAAGCGGTTAAATCCTGAGTGCCTGCCAAAAACCAGTATGAAAGAACAATGCGACAAATAGAGGGAGGCTTCCTCTGCAGAGAGGTGCTCAGCGAGAAAGATATACAAAGTCTGCAACAATTTGCCAGAGAAGAGGAAGAAAATAATGGTGGCTCAGATTAGTGTTTCCTGGGGTGGAAGTTTATGTCATTGATTAAATAAAAACAATGGGACATTTAGTGTGGCGGACATGTTGAGAATGGTGTGACCATACACCCCCTTCCTTAACCAATCAAATGTGAAGAAAACCTTTAGTTTGATACTTGTGTGGGTTGGACATTTGGGTTTTAGGGTATAATTGAGGTGCCTGGTGGGAAGGGTTTTAGGAGACTGTCTTGTGAGATTGTTGGGAGATCGTCGCTGTCATCGGTTTGCTGTTTCTGTTTCCTGACTACTGATTACAGACTTAGGGGTCGATTCCGATTCGGGCCGGAAAAAGCACCGACCGACTCGGAGCCGGAATTAATTCCGACCGACACGTACCTGTGGCACCCGACACGCCAAGTACGATGCAAAGCGTGCTAAATCCGACCGACACGTACTGAACCCAAGCCGAACGACCGAGCCGCACGGAAAACAGCAATCCGGCCGGAAAAACACGCAAATCGAACCGACCGACACGCACCCGGAACAAATCCAACCGAAATGTACCCGCGAACTCCAAACCGCAAAGTACGATGCAAGGCGCGAAAACCACGACCGAGTCGTACGGAGGACAAGCCGTACGACCGACACGCATACAAAACTGCGAGCCGAAGTAACACAAAACACCGCGACCGACGCGTACGCAGCATAGAAAACTGCACAAACACAGCGTGAACGAAATGGAGAAGACCGTACGAGACAACTGCAGGGTCCTACTCGGTCACAAGAACGTTTCCAACATGCACAGAAAGTACTAAGGAAAAATACACAAAAAAAGGCCAAACAAGCAATTACAAAGCCAATAAATACTGGGGGTGTGGGGACAGAGAACAAAGACACACCCACAACTCCACCCATATAAAGGACACAAATCCCAACCATGATCCTTTGCAAATGCTATTCCACTGCCAGCACTCAACAGACAGCAACCACACACCCACAGCTCATCCCTCACACAAGCCACACACCATCAGCACACCAACAAATAGCTACCTCACATACACCCAGCAAAACACACACTCACACACCCTCACCTGCACACCAACACACACATCACTCACCATCACCACCCATCACCATGCCCCCAAAGAAGAATCACAAGTTCCTAGATTGTGAATTGGAAGTCCTGGTAGGCGAGATCCTCAGGGTAGAGCCACAGCTGTTTGGCACACTGGTCCAACAGACACCCATCTCCCAGAAAACAAAGATGTGGGAGAGGATCATCAACAGGGTGAACGCACAATCACCATGTCTGCGCACAAAGACTGACATCCAGAACAGGTGGTATGACGTGCGCAGGAGGGTACGGGAGCTGCTCAAGAAGGACTACCTCCTGAGCCAATACACCGGCAGTGGCCCTCCTGCCAAGCCAGTATACCTCAGGCCCTGGGAGGAGAAGGTGCGGGCCATCCTTCCATCAGTGAGCGTCTATGGACTAGAGAACATCCCAGAGCCTGGTGAGTACACAACAAATGTACACAATATTCTGCCACAATACACACACACATCACTGTCAAGGGGAGAGTCAAACCATGCACTCATAGCAATTACACAGCAACCAGAACAGAATCATCCCAAAATGTGTATGTCAGTCAGATAAACACAACACATGCCATCTCAAAGTTACATTTAACCGTGTCATCACATGTACAAACACAACTACAACTACAGCTAGGCAGTGGCACAAATAGAACTAACAAACACATCCAGACATGTAGCCACCACTACAACACCAACACACAGTGAAGACCACTGAAAGGAAGGAATTCTGTGTATGCTGGGCAAGTCAGTGTAGCCAATAGCATGATGGGAGTCGTAGTCACAGATATTGCTCACCCCCACAACTGTCCCATCAACACCACCATGAACCATGCGCACATCACAGGGAGTGGAAAAGGACTCACAAGATGGCTGACACTGGCTACTGCTGTGGGGAGCACAAGGCCCTGCTGGCAACTGTGCAACAACCAACAGCAGGACACCACTGACTGACATCCTGAGAGACAACTTCCACTCCCTGCAATGGAAGCACGTTCCATGGTGGGATATCTGGCTGGGTGGGAAGGAGGACTCGCAGCACTGACCATAGTCACAAGCACCTCCCCTCACACACCCCCTCAACACATACTCCACATAACCCACCTGGGAGAATGCAATGCCTCACATCCTAACTCAAGATCCCACAAAGAACCACCACCCTGGGTTATGTTGTGTGAAGCACAGGGACACTCTTGGGACTTTTAGCCAAACAACTGCCAGGACAACACTCCCAGCCATCCTGTCAGCACAGGCAGCCCACCCCACAGGGAAGCAGAGTCAAAAGGAAGGAAGCATGGGCATGCTGGGAAGGGGGTGGAGGCAATAGCATGATGGGCGTAGTAGGCACAGATATTGCTCAGCCTCACAACTGGCCCATCAACACCACCCTGAACCATGCTCACATCACAGGGAGTGGATAAGGACTGACAAGATGGCTGACACTGGCTACTGCTGTGGGGAGTACAAGGCCCTGCTGGCAACTGTGCACCAACAAACAGCACAACACCACTGCCTGACATCCTGAAAGCCAACTTGCACTCTCTGCAATGCAAGCACGATCCATGGTGGGATATCTGGCTGGGTGGGAAGGAGGACTTGCAGCACTGACCATAGTCACAAGCACCTCCCCTCACACACCCCCTCAACACATACTCCACATAACCCACCTGGGAGAATGCAATGCCTCACATCCTAACTCAAGATCCCACAAAGAACCACCACCCTGGGTTATGTTGTGTGAAGCACAGGGACACTCTTGGGACTTTTAGCCAAACAACGGCCAGGACAACACTCCCAGCCATCCTGTCAGCACAGGCAGCCCACCCCACAGGGAAGCAGAGTCAAAAGGAAGGAAGCATGGGCATGCTGGGAAGGGGGTGGAAGCAATAGCATGATGGGAGTCGTAGGCACAGCTCAACATCCCCCACCACATGGCCCAGCAAGCTCACACTCACGCATGCACATCCCACAGAGAGTGGAAAGGCCCATCAAAGATGTCTGACACTGTTGCTGTGTCGTGGGGAGCACAAGGGCATGCTGGGAACTGCACACCAACCAACAGCAGGACACCACTGTCAGCCATCTTGCCATTGCTCTCACACCCACACACACTGAACTCCCCACAAAAGCAAGTAAGTATGGGAATGCTGGGAAGTGGGGTGGAGGCAATAGCATGATGGGAGTCATAGTCACAGACATAGCTCACCCCCACAACTGTCCCATCCACACCACCCTGAACCATGCTCACATCACAGGGAGTGGAAAACAACTGACAAGATGGCTGACACTGGCTACTGCTGTGGGGAGCAGAAGGCCCTGCTGGCAACTGTGCACCAACAAACAGCAGGACACCACTGACTGACATCCTGAGAGACAACTTCCACTCCCTGCAATGGAAGCACGTTCCATGGTGGGATATCTGGCTGGGTGGGAAGGAGGACTCGCAGCACTGACCATAGTCACAAGCACCTCCCCTCACACACCCCCTCAACACATACTCCACATAACCCACCTGGGAGAATGCAATGCCTCACATCCTAACTCAAGATCCCACAAAGAACCACCACCCTGGGTTATGTTGTGTGAAGCACAGGGACACTCTTGGGACTTTTAGCCAAACAACTGCCAGGACAACACTCCCAGCCATCCTGTCAGCACAGGCAGCCCACCCCACAGGGAAGCAGAGTCAAAAGGAAGGAAGCATGGGCATGCTGGGAAGGGGGTGGAGGCAATAGCATGATGGGAGTCGTAGTCACAGACATAGCTCACCCCCACAACTGTCCCATCAACACCACCCTGAACCATGCTCACATCACAGGGAGTGGAAAACAACTGACAAGATGGCTGACACTGGCTACTGCTGTGGGGAGCACAAGGCCCTGCTGGCAACTGTGCAACAACCAACAGCAGGACACCACTGACTGACATCCTGAAAGACAACTTGCACTCCCTGCAATGCAAGCACAGTCCATGGTGGGATAACTGACTGGCTGGGGTGGGAAGGAGGGCCGGCTGTCAACCAAATACAACCAATGCAGACCATGTTCACACCCCAACAAATACATAGAAATGCCCAAATAATGCAGGACAATGTGCTACACCAATATCAACCCCTGACTGTGACAACTTAGGACAATGCAATGTACAGGCCCGCACCCAGAGGCACAGTCACAACTGTCAGGTGTGTCAACCATTGATGCCTGCAGAAACATTACATACATTGTGTGTGTCTCCCAAAAACAGGTGATGATGGGGACACAGCAGCAGACGCTGAGGAGTCCCAGTCCCAGGCTCAAGAGGATACGGAGCTCACTGGTGTCGTACAGCCTCTGCCCTCCTCGGACGAAGAAGACCAACCTGGCACATCCGGTGCAAGTCAACATGCAGCACCAGCAGGACCACCAGCTGCAGCACCAGCAGGACCACCAGCTGCACCCCTGCACCCACCCCTCCAACGACTGTCACCACAAATACCATCCCTGCCGACATGGACAGAACAAGGAGCACCACCAGCACAGGGACCCTGGCCCAACGTGGGGCCATGGACACCACCACCACCACCAACCCCCAAGGGGGACCAGGGTCATCTGTGCGTGCCACTGCACGCACTGCACATGTCGGCAGGGGTGGTGGGAGGGGTGGAGACAGAGGTCGCTGCTTGCAGAGGTTGCTGGTGTGCATGATGACCCACAACTGGTACGCATAGCCGATGCGTACCAGTCCAGCACCGGAGAGCTCAGCCAGGTAGTGGGGCTCCTCAGAGACATGAAACAGCAGAAGGATGCCCATCATGCCCGCTTGGACTCACACATGTCCCGCGTGGAGTCCAAGTGGGACGCACTGCAAGAGATGACGGTGGTGCACAGGGACATATTACAATGCCTCCGCCAGATAAACAGCAACCAGTCCACACCTCCCTGTGTGCCAACAACATCTGGTGCTGAACAAACTGCAACTGCCACAGGGAGGGAGGATGACTCTGGCGGAGAGTCCCCTGCACCGCAGCAGCCTGTACTTGAGGGCCCCCCCCAAAGAAGAGGGGTCGTCCGAGGAGGGGCAAGTGAGAGGCCGATGGCCAAGTGCAACCCCCAGGAAGCCTGAACCTGTTCTGGATGTTCACCTTTGTGCACAAACTGTTCACCCTGTTGACGGCAACACAACTCCCACACATGACATGGGGAGTACAAGTTGGACCAATGTCTCAGACAACTGTGGCCCCGATACTGGGGATTTTGTCTACCAGGACTTTCAATTCACCTAGGAACTTCTGATTGCAATATATATGTACAGCACTAACCATCCTATGCACTATTCACACAAATGTATCACAATAAACACACTAATACACCATACTTGCCTCTGTTGTGATTCCAACGTGGGTGCTGTCATGGGGATGATGAACTGCAAAATTACACTGTGTATGCAAACTGCAACAGCAAGTACAACACAGGCATGTGAGTAAAGGCAACGTGACACATATGAGGGAGACACACCACCAGGGCTACACAACACATACACACCTAGGCCATCTGACTCATTGCCTACACTGATGTTGCCAGGGAAGACGGTGCAATGCACAGACACCACACCTATTCCCAGTTGTAGTCAAGTAGCCCACAGGTGCAGTAAGCAAATGGCAGTCAAATGTGTGACCACAGACAACGCACATCACAAAGTGAAGCACAGGTTTATTACACAGTTGCAACATGTCGTAACCACTACAGATGCAAGGTAATCCCACCTGGCAGCGGGCACACAGTCAACAACTGTAGAAGGAAGGAAGTCCATGGGTGTGGCGCACATCACCTGTAGGGACACAACAGCTACCACCCTGGAAGTACAATCACGTCGTCGGTGGACACAGTTGACCAAACAAATCTGAAAGTACCCTGTGAAGGACAGAAATGATCCACAGTCAAAAGCAATGGAGAACAGGACAGAACAGCAAAACTCATGCACAATACATGTTACAAGATACCCACCCAGAACCAAGTTAGCATGTCAACACTGTTGGGGAGTACAGACCACCTGTAAGCACACATCGCTACACACATCCAGTCAAGTAGCCCATGGACACACTCCAACAGCACCAGAGCACCACCTACACATATCATGCCAACTCACATCATTGACATGACACCTCAGGATACTCACATTCAGCTAAAGAAGTTGGTGATGAGCTGTGTGCGGACATCACCCTCATCATCATCATCATCACTGGCATCGTGGTCCAGGCCAGGATCCTCCACAGGTGGCGGATGTTGGTCATTGTCATCCTGGATGAGAGGCAACTCCTTCCGCACTGCCAGGTTGTGGAGCATGCAGCAGACGATGATAATCTTGCACACCTTCGCTGGGGCATATGGGAGGGACCCTCCTGTCTTGTCGAGGCAGCGGAAGCGGCTCTTCAGGAGACCAAATGTCCGCTCAATCACTCTCCTGGTCCGACCATGTGCCTCATTGTAGCGCATCTGGGCTGGTGTCACAGGGTTCCTGAGGGGTGTCAGCAACCACGGCATGTTGGGGTATCCCGAGTCACCTACGGACAGACAAGTGCACATTAGCTGACTTGGAAAAGTGGGCGGAATACTACAGATCAGATCACACACAATGGCACAAAGTCAGTACACACCGACAAGCCAGGCACGCTGGTTCTGCATCTGTGCCATCATCCTGGGGATGCGACTACTCCTCATCGCAAAGGCATCGTGTGCTGAACCAGGGAAACGGGCAGATACGTGTGTGATGGTCATATCTGCAAGACACACCACCAGTGCATTGACCGAGTGGTAGTGCTTGCGGTTACGGTAGGCCTGCTCCTGGGCCTGTGGTGGTACCAAAGCCACATGTGTCCCATCAATGGAGCCAATGACATGCAGCATCCTCCCCAGGGCATAGAAGTCACTCTTCACGTCAGTGAGTCGTTGCAGTCTAGGGAAATAGATGTACCGGTTCAGGAATAGCAACATTGCCTCCAAAACATCGCGGAGCACACAGCTGAATATGGTCTGTGACATCCCACCAGCAGTCGCCACAGTATGTTGGAAGGTACCGGTGGCAAAGAAGTGTAGGGCTGCCATCACCTTCACCTTGGGGGTCAGCGCTGTAGGATACGGCCGGCCAGGCTGCAAATGTGGGGCCAACTGCACTGCCAAATCCTCAATCAGCTGCCTGGTGAAGCGGTACCGTCGGATGCTGTCCCGTTCCACCATCGTTGCCAGGTCTGGGAATGGTCTATGGACAGCAGGAGCCCTGCAGTGCAGAGGAGAAGAAAGCAAGATTGTCAGTCACCCCACATATGCGGCATTGAACACACTCAATATCACATCATACATCATTATGAGGCACAACTACATGAAGTGTGCAGTTCCGTAAGGACATGTATGGTACATACATGGCCAACATCTGTCATCACGGTTCAACAAGTGGCATCAATAAGTCCCAGGTTGGCCCATTGGATATCATGAGGCCGTGTCACAGTTCCCATCTCCTGCTGCCATGTCACAATCACCCCCACAGTGACATGTGAGGACAGATGTGCCCCAGGTATCACAGCTCAACGACAGGTACATTCCCAGGGACCCTGTATTGCCACATGGACACTGGCATTACATGGAGTATCATGTATACACCACAGCAAAACAACCATGACCCCCACAGGTAGTGGTCCCACTTGCCACTGCAGGACAGACATGGACGTCTGTGACACACACACGCACAACATCAAAGTCCATGCACACACAACGTGGATGTGGAGACTGTCTCCCATTGTGCACATGAAATCAGAGACATTGTAAACACTACATGCACACAGACTGTGGAGGACCATCACTATTGTGCCACTGGGACACCCTGGCTCAAACATACCGTCCCACATGGGACTCACGGGGTATGTGACATGACATACACATACACCACCGTGAAATGTGACCATGGCACATGCACAGATATGAACAGTTGCACATCACAGTGGTCATGTACACGTAACACCCAGGATCCTGTCCCCATGAACACGTGCACAGCCTGGGGGTGGCTGCCCCCAGGTGACACCCACAGGACAACATGTACACCAACATACACACAATAGGAAATGCAGCCTTACAAGCCTTATGATACAGTTTGGACAGGCTGTGGTGTTGTAGGTGTGCCCCTCACTCCCTGGGAGCTATCTGTGGCTGGCATATGTTCATCTGAGACAGGCATGGTGACATATGCCAGTCACTTGTACAGGGATGCGTTGAACAGCAATGGACCGATCGGTGCACCCGGCCGGCCCATTGCATTCAATGTGTGCGGGTACGCGTTGTAACCCCTGTACACGTTGTACCGCAATGGACCGATCGGTGCACCCGGCCGGCCCATTGCAATCAATGTGTGCGGGTACGCGTTGTACCCTGTAAGCGTTGTACCGCAATGGACCGATCGGTGCGCCCGGCCGCCCCATTGCATTCAATGTGTGCGGTACGTGTTGTACCCTGCACGCGTTGAACAGCAATGGACTGATCGGTGCACCCGGCCGGCCCATTGCATTCAATGTGTGCGGGTACGCGTTGTACCCCTGTACGCGTTGATACCGCAATGGACCGATCGGTGCACCCGGCCGGCCCATTGCATTCAATGTGTGCGGGTACGCGTTGTACCCCTGTACGCGTTGTACCGCAATGTACCGATCGGTGCGCCCGGCCGGCCCATTGCATTCAATGTGCGGTACGTGTTGTACCCCTGTACGCGTTGAACAGCAATGGACCGATCGGTGCACCCGGCCGGCCCATTGCATTCAATGTGTGCGGGTACGCGTTGTACCTCTGTACGCGTTGAACAGCAATGGACCGATCGGTGCACCCAGCCGGCCCATTGCATTTAATGTGTGCGGGTACTCGTTGTACCTCTGTACGCGTTGTACCGCAATGGACCGATCGGTGCACCCGGCCGGCCCATTGCATTCAATGTGTGCGGGTACGCGTTGTACCCCTGTACGCGTTGTACCGCAATGGACCGATCGGTGCGCCCGGCCGGCCCATTGCATTCAATGTGTGCGGGTACGCGTTGTACCCCTGTACGCGTTGAACAGCAATGGACCGATCGGTGCACCCGGCCGGCCCATTGCATTCAATGTGTGCGGATACGCGTTGTACCTCTGTGCGCGTTAGTATCGCAATGGACCGATCGGTGCGCCCGGCCGGCCATTGCATTCAATGTGTGCGGGTATGCGTTGTACCTCTGTACGCGTTGAACAGCAATGGACCGATCGGTGCACCCGGCCGGCCCATTGCATTCAATGTGTGCGGGTACGCGTTTTACCCCTGTACGCGTTGTACCGCAATGGACCGATCGGTGCACCCGGCCGGCCCATTGCATTCAATGTGTGCGGGTACGCGTTGTACCCCTGTACGCGTTGTACTGCAATGGACCGATCGGTGCGCCCGGCCGGCCCATTGCATTCAATGTGTGCGGGTACGCGTTGTACCCCTGTACGCGTTGAACAGCAATGGACCGATCGGTGCACCCGGCCGGCCCATTGCATTCAATGTGTGCGGGTACGCGTTGTACCCCTGTACGCGTTGTACCGCAATGGACCGATTGGTGCGCACCCATTGTCAATGGCCTAGCCTGGCAACGGACGCGTTTTCGAAATTCGAACGAGTCGGTTGCTGGAAATTCAGTTGGTCACCCACAACAATGTTGCAAAATCATGTATGTCATGAAGTTGAAGATTTGAAGGATGCTGTGGGCGTGTATTGGTGCTGCTATTCCATGGATTGGCCAGATTCAGAAGATGCAAACGACTTGGACCTATCACTTTGGACACATGGGACAGTATCTGCCTCTGCAGCACATATATATTGCTGGCTGTTCCCCTGAGAGCTCACTTGCCTGCACTACATGCTCCAGGACGACATCTGCCACTGCACTGCTGCTGTCTCTGCCCCTCTGGACCCTGCAATGGCACGTACTGTGGAGAGAGCCCCAGCCTTCAGCCTTGAGGAGAACCAGGCCCTGCTGGACAGCCTACTTCCACAGTACAGCAAGCTGTATGGGACACCAGGGGAGCAGGTGAGTGTTCTGTGCACTGCCTTTCTGAATGTGCATTTTGTCTGACTAGCAAGGCTGAAAGTCTGCACGCCACTGGCTAGCAGGCTCACTGAGTAGTTGTCACCCCCCATAGTGTGTAGTGACATGCACTGGACAGGTATGGTGCAGTGACAGTGCATTTGAACAAGGTTTTACTTCCCATGCAATGATACCATGTAGTGACTTCTGGCAAACTGTCCATGGGCAGCGTTGCACTGCCTGTGTACATCATGTGCCCCTGTGATTGAGACATGTATATACAACTGTGTCATGCACGGATATGTTGCATGTGTAGTTATGGCCTTTTCACTTTGTCATCCTCACAGGTTAATGCCCATCGGAAGCAGGAGATCTGGAAGGACATCGTCCGGGCTGTCCGGTCCGTGGGGTCTACAAGCGCCGGATCCGCAACTGCCAGAAGAGGTGGCAGGACCTTCGGGGCTGGACCCGGAGGATTGCACGGGTCCAGCTGAAGCTGTCGCCTCCTCGCAGGAGGGGCGGAACACGGACCCTGACCCCCCACATGCTCCAGATCCTAGCGGTGGTGTTTCCAGACCTGGATGGGCAGCTGAAGGCCAGACAGCAGCAAGGAGGGGTGAGTCAAAGACTGCACTGTGAACTCTGTATTACATGCTGTGTGCCCTCCTCTGGCCTGGTTAAACTGCCACAGTACAGCAGTCATGTTGTCCAGGAGCCATGTCCCTCTATTGTGCACTGCCCACTCCTCATCTGATACCCAGGTGTGGCCCTTACATTCAGGGAATTGTGTCACTTGGGACTGTGTCCTTGCAGTTTGCTTCACTCAAGGTGGGGGACAGCATCTGTTTCCCTCACTCTGTTGTGGGCATCATGGGTGGGTCCATTGTTCACACTACGCCTGTGTTCGGACATGTAATCTGCGTGTTGCTTTGTTATGCGGTCCACTTGCTGAGCTGAGCCACCACATGTGCCTGGGGTATCTGGCACACACCCAGGCAGCGGGTGGGAACAATGTTTGGGCCCCAGGAGTGTGCAGATTACGTGTGTCACACATACATAGCCAGCTATCCACTGTCCAGGGCTCATCCCTCATTCATGTGGAGCAGGACAGTCATGCCTACTCCAGCCCATCCAATACACTCTGTACTCCCACTCCCGTGTATCAGCTGACACGTTGTGCGCAGTGATTTGACCCCTCAGGTGTCTGCCTCTGTGTCAGTGTGCTGTGGATTTGTTGCCAGGACTGCTGGGGTGTTTCTCGGTTGGGGCTCAGCATGCCACTGGAGATGTGACCATAGGAGACGATACTTGTGTGTCACATAGGTGTTTGATCAGCTGCCCGTGCAGACTGGGGTATGCGAATGTGAAGTTCAGGCAGCTGTTTCCCATTCACAGCAGATTGTGAGGGGCTCAGGTTCAGAGGGTAGTGTCGCAGGTCTCCCATATGTCCAATCGGTATGACCTGGACAGATGAGGGTTAAGATGATGTGTTGTGTGGGGGATGTACATGTGCACTTGTGCAGCTCCAGGACTTGCATTCCCCATGACCTACTATTGTGACACAGTGCAGAGTGTTGTTGTCTGGCTGCCAAGTCATACATCACTGAGACAGTGATGTATGACTTAGCAGTCATGCCTCCGCCATGCCATGTGTCTACTTATTGGTGATCCTGCAGGGGAGTGACATGTGCTACATGCACACCATTGTGGCGATGGCTATCAGGACCTGGGTGCATCATGGTGTCTGTCGCTGGTATGCATCACATGCATTTCCTATTTGACTCTGGGCATCCCTTTCATCCGGAAACCTGTACTGACTCAGTGGCAAGAGTTGTGATGTGTGCATGTCCACATGCTACACCGTGTCCTCTGCACTGTCCAACTACTGGGTAGGTGGTGCATGTGTCCACACCGGGGTGTTGCTATCCAACAGACACCAGACAGATGGGTGCAAGGCCATGTGGGATGTGAGTGCCATGGTTGGCATCAGACTGACAATTGGCTTCTCCTGTTCAGTTAGGGCACTTTTAGCAATGTTCAACTAATGATGCCAGGGCTTGCTCTGTAATGTGCTGTGCTCACAGTGGTGTGTGCGTTTGGTGCAGGTGACTGATGTCTGTCTGTTTCCCCATTGTTTGCAGATACATCCACGGCCACGGAAGGGGACAGCTCCACGGACCAGGAGGAGCCGGAGAGCCAGACTGGGTCAGCAGCCGAGGAGTGGTCGGAGGGACCCAGTGGCACGGAGGGCGAGGGGAGCCACACCGAGGAGTCCTCAGCAGCATCCACCTCAGCTGAGGACCACAGCGGCTCGGAGGATGACTCCCTTATGGAGGCGGGTGTCAGCAGCCACCACACCCCAGCTAGTGTTGCTGTCCCCGCCACCACCAGCACCACCACCGCCCTCCCATCGGCTCCCATTCCCCAGGTCCGTGGAGGCTCCCATGTTCGGGAGCGTGTCTCCTTTGGGCCAGGCACCGCACCCCCTGCCCCTGTGTCCCCTGCTGCCCTGAGTGAGGAGTCTGTGTACCTCCTTCGCCAGCTCCATGTAGGGCAGACAGCCATGCTGAGTGTCCTCCATGTGCACACCGCTCTGTTGACTCAGCTGGTGTCGTTCATGGAGGGCATCTCATCGGGCATGTCTGACCTACAGAGGGGCAATAGGTCCATGGACTCCTCCCTTACGGTAGCAGTGTCCCTCCTCAGACAGTCCCTCACCCCTCCTGGCTCTGCTCCATTCACACTCCCCAGCACCTTACCTGTCCCAAGCACACACACACTGGCACAGGCACACACCAGCACACACACGTCCAGCACACAGACACACACGCCACAAACAAAACGCACACGCACGCACAGTCAGGGGACTGAAACCAGACTCACAGGGGATGGGGCCCTGGAACACACACACGCATCCACGAGCACTGCGCAGTCCTCAGTTGCCTCTCCCTTCAAAGCACCCTCCCTTGCCTCACCTGCAACCCCAAAGACCCAGCGCCTCTTCCTCAGTGACCTCGGCCTCTTCCCCTCAGATCCAGCTGATACAGCATCCAGGGGGAAGAGGAAGCCCACCCACACGGAGCAGAGTGCCCCTCGCCCCCGGACACCCTCCCCCAGGCGCAGACAGACTGAGGCCCCCACCCGCAAGTCCCCCCGGAGTCGTAAGAGCAAGACCCCACCGCCGCCCTGCAGCTCAGGCACCAGGTCTCCTTCCTCCATCCCTCAGGCCCCCACTCCACAGGTACCCCCACCACACCCTGCCCCAGGTTCCCCCACCCACAGATATACCATCCCCAAGAGGATCCGGCCTTCTCCCCCTGGCACTTGCTCTCCCGGCACCACCCCCCACTGCGCTTGTCTGTGCCACTGATGTGGTGAGGGTGTCCTCCCCTCTGTCCAGCCCACCTTGCCTGTTCCCCATTCTCCTCCCCTGGTGGTAGGCACTGCAGTGGAGTCCACTACCACCCTGTCTGACTTGGGCACTGCAGTGGCGGACCTGTCCACTCCATCTGCAGGGTCCACTGCAGTCGTGCCAGCACCCACAACATCTGAGTCATGCCCCCCAGTTGTGCCTGCACACACCATGTCAGACACCTCCACTGCAGTTGTCAGTGGCTCTCCAGCACCCACCACCCCTTCCCTGCTTCCTCCTGGTGAGCCCTGATCCTGTCCCTGCGGTGCCTGGCCTGCCCCCCGGTTGCCCCTCCTAGTGGATTGTCCCTGGTTTTGTGCAGTGCAGGCATGCGTAGGGTGACATCTGCCACTGTCACCCTGTTTGGACTTTGACAATGAACTGGCCATTGGCCTTTGTGTTTTTTCTGGACTTTCGCTTTTCATTACACACATATGCTGAATAAAGCAACTTTCTGTTCTCTAGTGCTTATGCTTCTGATGTACATGTTGTTGATGATGCTAACCATGCCCTTGCTGCAGTGATGGTGATATTTGGTCTCATGATAATGAAGTGTTACTGTGCAGGAAGCCATGTGGTCCAGGGGGAATGTGTCCTATCCTGTGGTGTATCCATGTCATCCATAGCAGCATCTGAGGGTGTCATGTGTTCAGTATTTGGCAATGGGATTTCCTACTTAGATTAGCAATTTCACATCTGTGGCTTCCACCCCTGCACATCTGTTGTGCCTGCCATTGTTCAATTCGTCTACTTCCCTGACCGTGTGGCCATCTCCACTGGACATGCAGGTTTGGGCATCAATGGGGAAGGACTCATCTGTGTTGTCAGTGCAACATTGCTATACAAGTGTGTTGGATCTGTGCTGATGATTCCGTTGGCACTTCCATGACCAGGCTGATGTGACGGGAGCCCTCATTTGGTGCTAATTGTTGATTGTGTGACCAAGTGCTCAGCTGACATGATGGGTCCCTACTGAGGCAACATATGGCACAGCTTTCCTCACACAGGAGTGGAGTCCCCTCATGGCAGTGTGTACTCCTGTGACATTGCCTGCGCCCAAGGTGTGTGTTGTATGAGCATGTCTGTGTGTTCACTTCCGTTTAGCTGTGCATGCTGTGATCCCTAGTGTTGTACCTGTTTGTGATGCTAGCTGAGTTGACCTATGTTCCCCCAAAGTCTTCTCCCTGGGTTCTCTGTGATGTGGGTGCATGGCACATTACTGGTCATCAGGGTGTCACCCATAGGTGTGTTTGCTGTCAGGGCTGAGTTTGTGTGCAGACGCAGATGGGTCACAGTCAGGTTTCCCCTTGGCACTTGTTGTTTGCACCTGTCATGTGATTTCCAGTTTGTGTTATCTTTCAGTGATTGTGACACGTTGTGTGTGTGACTGCTGGCACTCCTCAGGGTCCGGGCTGCAATGTTGGTTGTTGTCTATGTGTGTTCTTTGTGGGTGACCTTGGCTTCTTCATTGGTGTGTGACTGTGGCTGGGATCCCATTGGTTGGTGTGGTATTGCCGTCATGTCCATGTACAGCGTAGTGTGCAGTGTGTCAGACATTCAGGAGTCTTGTTGAGTGGCCATGTGTGATGTGCTTTCTGCACCTTGGTTCCCACCCACCACCCTGGAATAGTCATGGGTGCATGTGCAATGTCACCAGTGCATGTGTGCTTCACTGCTGCACATTGTTGGAGGTCGAGGTGTGTGGTGTTGAGTGTGTGCAGATGAGAGTTGTTGCCCGGCTAGGCCCCTGCCTCCATGTTGGCCTTGGCTTACTGGCCGTGCTGATTGATTTGTGCTTGTGTAGGTGTGATGGTAGTTAGTTGCTCAGGACACATGACTGTGGTTCACAGTGTGAACCACATTTAGCTTTGTCATCACAGTGGGATTGTAATGCAGCCCAGGGTCACCACATTGTGGGGGCCCTGGGGGTAGTGCTGTGGTGTGTCTGTGTCTTGCTGTGTCAGTTGCTGTCCCTACGTGCCTGTGTGACATGTGTGATTTGTGCTCCCTCTCATCTGACAATGCCTGCTTGCCCACATAGGGGATTTGGATCCATGAGTTACCTTTGTGTGGCACTGTATGCACATCTGTATGATTGGTATTCAGGCCTCCTCATGTGTTGTGTGGTTGCCTGGGGACACTGGCACCCCCACCCTCACCTGTTGTGTATGATGTGCAGTGTGGGTCTGCCTGTTTGTGTTTGTGCATCTACACCACTGCATTGGCATATCTTAGGTGTGCCATTGGCTGTATGTAGTTTGGTGGGTTTCCCCTGCTGTCCCTGGGACTCCTAGGTCATCAGTCAGCACAATGATCATGGTTTGTGTGTCCCATTGCTGCCATGGTATGGTATCTGTTCACCTCACATCTACAGTCTCCACAGGGTATCTGCATTTGTGTGCCCATTGGTGCAAATATGTGGGTCTGCATTCTGATGGTCACTTCTGTCATTGTGTCATTGATGAATGTTGACGGTGTCAGCCCCCATGGGTGTTGTTTGTCTGCACATGGCCAAAGGTATGTCTTATTTGCACTGCAGTATTTGGCTCACCCAATTTATGTTGCAATGGGACACATACACTACTTTGCCAATGATGTGTTTTTTGTTCTGTGACCAGGAATCATCCATGCAGTTTGGCAGTTGCAGCTCTTTCTTTGTCAACACTTACCTTTTGGTCACTGTGATGATGGGGGTTTGGACCCCATTGCCACAATGTTCAAAATGTGCTTCAGCTATGGACCCCACACTTACATTTTGGTCACTGTGATGATGGGGGTTTGGACCCCATTGCCACAATGTTCAAAATGTGCTTCAGCTATGGACCCCACACTTACATTTTGGTCACTGTGATGATGGGGGTTTGGACCCCATTGCCACAATGTTCAAAATGTGCTTCAGCTATGGACCCCACACTTACATTTTGGTCACTGTGATGATGGGGGTTTGGACCCCATTGCCACAATGTTCAAAATGTGCTTCAGCTATGGACCCCACACTTACATTTTGGTCACTGTGATGATGGGGGTTTGGACCCCATTGCCACAATGGTCATGGCCTGCTTGCATTGTGGGTGCCACACACATATATGTGTGGCACATGTGCTAGGGGGTCACATTGTATGTTCAAAGTCATGTTCGGTGTTGTAGGCATTTGACACAGTCTACACACGCTTGTCATGGTGTTGGGGGGATGTCTTCTTCTTGCATTCCCTAGGTTGTGGTGTGCTGGTTGTGTCATGCATTGCCCATCCTATGACTGGGGTGGTAGTAGTGGTTGGCATCCAGCCCCCCCTGGCTGAGGGTGGTAGTAGTGGTAGGCATCCAGCCCCCCCTGGCTAAGGGTGGTGGTAGGCATCCAGCCCCCCCTGGGTATGGGTGGTAGTAGTGGTAGGCATCCAGCCCCCCCTGGCTGAGGGTGGTAGTAGTGGTAGGCATCCAGCCCTCCCTGGCTAAGGGTGGTGGTAGGCATCCAGCCCCCCCTGGTTGTGGGTGGTAGTAGTGGTAGGCATCCAGCCCCCTGGCTGAGGGTGGTAGTAGTGGTAGGCATCCAGTCCCCCTGGGTGAGGGTGGTAGTAGTGGTAGGCATCCAGCCCCCTGGGTGAGGGTGGTAGTAGTGGTAGGCATCCAGCCCCCTGGGTGAGGGTGGTAGTAGTGGTAGGCATCCAGCCCCCTGGGTGTGGGTGGTAGTAGTGGTAGGCATCCAGCCCCCTGGCTGAGGGTGGTAGTAGTGGTAGGCATCCAGCCCCCCTGGCTGAGGGTGGTAGTAGTGGTAGGCATCCAGTCCCCTGGGTGAGGGTGGTAGTAGTGGTAGGCATCCAGCCCCCCTGGGTGAGGGTGGTAGTAGTGGTAGGCATCCAGCCCCCTGGCTAAGGGTGGTGGTGAGGCATCCAGCCCCCCTGGGTGTGGGTGGTAGTAGTGGTAGGCATCCAGCCCCCCTGGGTGAGGGTGGTAGTAGTGGTAGGCATCCAGCCCCCCTGGGTGAGGGTGGTAGTAGTGGTAGGCATCCAGCCCCCCTGGGTGTGGGTGGTAGTAGTGGTAGGCATCCAGCCCCCTGGCTGAGGGTGGTAGTAGTGGTAGGCATCCAGCCCCCTGGCTAAGGGTGGTGGTAGGCATCCAGCCCCCCTGGGTGTGGGTGGTAGTAGTGGTAGGCATCCAGCCCCCTGGCTGAGGGTGGTAGTAGTGGTAGGCATCCAGCCCCCTGGGTGAGGGTGGTAGTAGTGGTAGGCATCCAGCCCCCCTGGCTAAGGGTGGTGGTAGGCATCCAGCCCCCTGGGTGAGGGTGGTAGTAGTGGTAGGCATCCAGCCCCCCTGGCTGAGGGTGGTAGTAGTGGTAGGCATCCAGCCCCCCCTGGCTAAGGGTGGTGGTAGGCATCCAGCCCCACCTGGGTGTGGGTGGTAGTAGTGGTAGGCATCCAGCCCCCCCTGGCTGAGGGTGGTAGTAGTGGTAGGCATCCAGCCCCCCCTGGGTGAGGGTGGTAGTAGTGGTAGGCATCCAGCCCCCCCTGGCTAAGGGTGGTGGTAGGCATCCAGCCCCCTGGGTGAGGGTGGTAGTAGTGGTAGGCATCCAGCCCCCCTGGCTGAGGGTGGTAGTAGTGGTAGGCATCCAGCCCCCCTGGCTAAGGGTGGTGGTAGGCATCCAGCCCCCCTGGGTTAGGGTGGTAGTAGTGGTAGGCATCCAGCCCCCCTGGGTGAGGGTGGTAGTAGTGGTAGGCATCCAGCCCCCTGGCTAAGGGTGGTGGTAGGCATCCAGCCCCCTGGGTGAGGGTGGTAGTAGTGGTAGGCATCCAGCCCCCCTGGGTGAGGGTGGTAGTAGTGGTAGGCATCCAGCCCCCCTGGGTGAGGGTGGTAGTAGTGGTAGGCATCCAGCCCCCCCTGGCTAAGGGTGGTGGTAGGCATCCAGCCCCCCCTGGGTGAGGGTGGTAGTAGTGGTAGGCATCCAGCGCCCCCTGGCTAAGGGTGGTGGTAGGCATCCAACCCCCCCTGGGTGTGGGTGGTAGTAGTGGTAGGCATCCAGCCCCCCCTGGTTGAGGGTGGTAGTAGTGGTAGACATCCAGCCCCCCCTGGGTGAGGGTGGTAGTAGTGGTAGGTATCCAGCCCCCCCTGGGTGAGGGTGGTAGTAGTGGTAGGCATCCAGCCCCCCCTGGCTAAGGGTGGTGGTAGGCATCCAGCCCCCCCTGGGTGAGGGTGGTAGTAGTGGTAGGCATCCAGCCCCCCCTGGCTAAGGGTGGTGGTAGGCATCCAGCCCCCCCTGGGTGAGGGTGGTAGTAGTGGTAGGCATACAGCCCCCCTGGGTGAGGGTGGTAGTAGTGGTAGGCATCCAGCCCCCCTGGGTGAGGGTGGTAGTAGTGGTAGGCATCCAGCCCCCCGGCTCAGGGTGGTAGTAGTGGTAGGCATCCAGCCCCCCTGGGTGAGGGTGGTAGTAGTGGTGGGCATCCAGCCCCCCCTGGCTCAGGGTGGTGGTAGGCATCCTGCCCCCTGGGTAGGGGTGGTGGTGCGCATTCAGGCCCCTGTGTGCATATGTGGCATTGGTGATGGGCATCCCGCCCCTATGGTGCTGCTGTTGCTGGTGTAAGTATATTCTGCATCCCTCTGTGTGTGTGTGATGTGTCGTGTACGTGTTGTATGTGTTTTGTGGTTGGTGTCTGACTTACCTTCTGCGCCGTACGCGTTCGTGCCTGTTCCGGTAGTAAATGTAGAATATTGGTATGATCGGGACGAAGGGATTCATGGTTGGTTCATGTCGTTCGTCCTTCTCGTTGCTTCGCGTCGTCCTCGTCGCTTCGCGTCGTCCTCGTCGCTGGCGTGTTCGTCTCGTAGCCGTGGATCGTGTTGTGGCGCGAATCGGAGCTTATGTGCGCCTCTCCCGGATGCTTTGACGTGCCTTGCGTAGCGACAGGTTCGGCGCGTACGGAAAACGCATCGTACTTGTTCGGCCGGACGGAGCTGCATTTTCCCTTCCGTGCGACTCGATTCAGCGTTTCCGGATTCGCCTCGGTCGGGCAACAGGACCTGGTTTGGGTGAGTACGGCTCGGCCGCATTCTGTGCTGTTGTACGCATCGTACTTACTCGTTCGGTGTGCTGTACGGATCGGTCGGGAAACAGGCTTTCGCATGGCTTTTTTCCCGACCGAATGGTATTGGGTGCGCCTCCGACCGAGATCGGATTCGGCCCCTAAGTGTCTGTGGAAGTACCGCGAAGTCCGTACTATAAGAATAGTTCTACTTCAAGCAGATTGATGTGCCATTTAATTTGAAAAAACGGAAAAAAAGTTTGATATGGGAAGAGTTCCAAGTTTTTGAAATATGAAGGCCAAATTTTTACTGCATCTCTGGAACACTGTGGGCTGAATCAGAGTCAGTGTACGGGTCTGGTGTAAACATGAGATCATCTATTTCTGTAGAAAAAATATCGTCCACTGTAGTTGGTGACATTCGGAACACCTCGTGTAGTAGATTAATTGCACAGAGATGTGAAGCATCGCTTTCAGCATAGGATGCCGCAGCAATGTTCACGTCCGTTCTCAATGAATGCCGTCATCAGGATTGGTAGCCTCTGGGGACAACACAGAGCATGGGCCGTTATCGGGTCCAGCAGAGTATCGACATCCGTTGGCGTAGCTGATGGAAATGTTAGACAGGTGCCCAACACGCATTCTTCACCGCATAGCAGGCATCGTAGAACAGGTAAGATGCAATCTTGCCAGATTGGTCTGAACGACAGGAACCACGTGGTATTAAGTTCCCGTAGACGATTCATGCCCAAAAGCTGTACTATTCGCTCACGGCACTTTCGTTCAAGGAGAGCTTTCTCCATTTCGCTCGAAGTGATGTCTGCGAATAGGCTGGCCATAGCGTAATAGCAGGAAGAGAAATAGAATTCCGGCAACAAGTGCTAGAATTAATGGTATGCCACCAAACACCGAATGAGCAAAGTTTGGGATTATTCCGAGTATTGCCTGGAAAGGTGTTAACAGACCGGAACAGATGTTCTTAAATACATGTACAATTCCGCTTGTATCAGACATGTTAAAGATACGTCCTATCATTTCCACGAAATGTATAGGGCAATTTGTATGTATTAAAGTCTGTAGCTCAGCCGAAGTCCTTGCGACTTGTAGATCATAGGTTTCTTTGGCCGAGGTCAAAGGCACTGTTCGTTGTAAAAGCATGGCTTTCATTCTGCTTAAAGTATCAAATCTTATAAAAGAGACGTTCAGCGAAGGCCACAAAGGCGACTCCCTGACTGTGTCTATTGGGGCAAACAATACTTGCATACAGCAAGTGACCCTGGAGTTGACCGTTACTAGATATGGGATGCCTGGCAACATGCCGCAGCAACTCTGATCATTCAACATGAGGTAACTCCCATTAGAAAGTTGTCCAAACGTTGGATTAATCACAGCAGCTGGTGTACCCTGCTGGTGGCAAGACAAATTTGCCACAGTACCATTACAAGCCCCATGTAAAGAAATGTCCTGACATATTAGTGAACCGCTCAGTGCATTTTTACAGTGTGTACCGCTCAGAAACACTTCACGATCCCCACTCCAACATCTATATGTGTATGGTAAATTCCAACATGTCTTAATGTATTCCTTACCCAACCTTTCATATTTGCCTGCTTGCATTTGTTTGAGGCAATACTGAAACTGAAAAGTAGTCACAGGTAGTGTGATTTTGCCATGAATAAGCCATTCTGTAGCTGGTTTTTCTGCCACTGTGAATGGTAACTTTTCCAGTTTTTCAATGCCCAGCACTGTATACTTTGCTCCTCTTTGTGCCAGTTCGATCTGTTTATCAGTTAGATTATATTCTGCAAACAGAGCCGTTGTGTTGATAAAACGCCAAGGCACATAGCCCGCACGCAAAGATTGCAGCGTCCAGCTTAATAACACAATAGAACGTAATTGAGATTGGCCTTGTTGTAACATCGCCAAATCTTGTTCCAGTATGTCGATAGCAGAGGATACAATGCTGTCCAATGAATATATTCTGGAGGACAAAGTTGTTAACCTATTGTCGACCACAGAGAGAGTTTTCTCTAAATTAATACGATCAAGTTCACGTATTCGTTCTGCGGCCTCCATCTGTGACACTTTCCATGCTTCATTATAGGCAGCATAAATGCCGGCATATATGAAACGTTTTTGACGCTTTTCTTGGTCCATGCAAGAATTCCCTAAGGTCTGCGTCTTCTTTAAGTAAGGATAAGTGTTGTTTCACATCCTGTAGTGTAGATTTCTGCAGCCAATCGAGGCATAATTTACCTACACTGTATGTTGTTACTACCCCCGGATGCTGTCTTTGGACGTATCTTGGGTCTGGCCTATGAATAGTAAAGCCCTGAGATTTATTCAGGAATCTTTCCTGACAGTTGTTTGTGTCTGTGGGCCAGATCAACCATTTTCTCCAATCAGGATTAGATCTGTTAAGTTGTAGTATTGTGTCAACTGTCACCGCTGCCTGTGTATTGTTATCACTTGCAGGTGTTGGTACAGAAGGTGTTTTCATCTCTTTGATCTTGGCTAGTCCAAGACAAGATGTTTGTTGGACAGTTTCATTCAAAAACATTATTTGTTCAGGGATGATACAGGCTCTAAATAAAGCTTCTATCCCCTGCACTTGCCAATCTTTAGTACCCCAGATAGTTTTTGTGTCTATTGTGTCTTTCCAAAAGACGAAACCCTGTCTAGACAGTTGGGCAATAAATCCTGCAGAATAAATCTGTTTTGTATTTGTTAACATAATTTTCAGTCCTGTTTTGTTTACATTTTTATAGTAAAACGTTTCTGGATCAGATGTATTGTAACCTGAAAAATATGGAAACTTATTAACAAATGATTTTGAACTACCTTTTGGTGGTGTAGGACAATGCTCCCATGGGTTAAACATAAGCACATTTCTAGGGTATGCAGATCTATGCAAATAATGATGACCATAGTGGTTATAGCAATACAGCTGTTCATAGTCTGATGAACCCTCTAAATATTCACTTTTAGAAAATGCAGCAGATTTTTCTAGGTCAAACATTATGTCGTTAACAGTCTCAAAGTCCCAATCATCAGAATAGGTACTGGATGAAATGAGATCAGTTAGTGAAATTTTAAACAAATGTGGAATGTTCAATTGTTCCGTCGGGCCAAAAATATCAATATTTGTTTTGTCCCACACTATACCATCCTGTATAGGAACGGCTGTGATGTTCACTGTTGACAAGTCTCTTGCTTCACGATGGGAAGATTTATGAGGTTTCAAAAGTAAGTTCACATCTTTTCTTTCAGTGTTCACGTGGATGTATCTGCCATTTATAAGCACGCTCATAGTCATAACCAAAGCTAGCCAAAGCAGGAAAACAAATATTCCAGAAATAATCCAGAGTTCAATCCATGGTGAAACCAGATAAGTTTTTTTCAGAAAGTGAAGAAAGTCTTGTACTTGCTGCTTGAATGTTAATGATGCTGGCGTTGTTTCAGGTTCACTCTGATCTTTTGAGAACGTATCAAAGTTAATGAAATAGCCAGAAGCAGTTCTGTCAATTGTTGAAATTGCATCAGGATTTGTAGAAATCGCTGGAACCAGTTGATCACTTGCTACGTTGGTGTAGACAGGTGTATTTGGACGAACTGTTACTTGATTTTCAAGAGGGATGAGTTCCATTGCATTGTTGCTTAGTCCTGCATCTGTTACTGCTGAAGTCTCGATTATTATCAGTCTTTCAGTCTGAACCTTTTGGATAGTAACGAGAGGAGTGTGTCTGCTACTAGGTCAGAGTCCACGAGGCCTACTATTTAATATTGGCCACATACTGTGGTTTGATGAGGTCGATGGACACAAATCTTTTCTCCTTTTTTCCAGCAAGGGGCGGCAGTAGTACTGTTCTTGTTCCTTGAACTGCTAGGACAGGTACTGGTTGTCTGTAAGAAGGTCCAAATTCCTTCTTGTCCGCAATCTTTTCTCTGACTAGATCCCCAACTTTTGGAATCCAGACAGGCCTTGCTGGGACCGCCGGTTTTTCCCCAGTGGTGGTTGGCTGCAGGAATACGTTGCTTTGTTTCGATCTTAGTTCATTGAGTTCCTGTAAAACAGCCAAACGATCTTTGATATCAAACGGTTTATTTTCCACCACTGTGCCTACGTGATCGAGGTCTGGTACCCACATTCTTGTCCCAAATAGGACCTCATATGGAGTGACCCCCCTAGAGAACTTCTTGGCAAGTTATTTAATGAGCGTTGGACCCCATAAAGATGTTTGACCCACCCATCACCCGAACCTAATACCCTAGCTGTTATAGACTGCTTTATGTCCCGGTTTTTCCTTTCCACAACCGAATTACCCTCAGGATGGAATGGAGAGGAGTACCGCAATGCAACGCCCAGACTGGCCATGGCTTCTTTGTAACCCCTAGAGCTAAACGCAGGGCCCTGGTCAGAATGTAGCGTGCATATTGCGTATGTGCCGATAAAGACTCGCAAATCTTTTATAACAGTTCAAGCGTCAGCCGAGCGCTGAGGCCATATCCATATGAACCTAAATTCAGTATTTGTGGGATTGCATTTGTCCAGAAGGACGCATGCGCGTAGATAGTCTAATGCTGTCTAACAGTGGTGTCTGTACTGGGCAGCTACATTCGTAGCATTGTGTCTGGTGGCGTTCTGCATCACGCTGTACCTTACAGTCTATGCAGTCATTGATGAAGATGTGAATTTGTGTATTCATCCCAGGCCACCAGTACATCTCTTTTAACGTCAGAATTGTTTTAGAGATCCCTTGATGTGACAGACCCTCCCCCAAATGTGCTTCATAAATCAAAGCTGCTCTACGTTCCATGTTTGGAATTACCATATCCCCCACTCCAGGGATTCGAGCAAAAGGAACATTGTTCGCATCAATTACATAAGAGTACTTGAGTGGAAACTTTTTTGGTAATGCTGCACCACTGCCTTTGCTTGTAGCATTGACAGCCAACATTATCTCACTGTCTATTTTTGTTTTTGAACGAGTGATCGCAGCTACGGAAGCCATCTGAACAGCCCCCTTTGTGGCTTCGTCAGCCAATGAATTCCCTGCAACGTGAACACCATCACGTTGATGACTCAGTGTGTGGATCACGTGAGCCTTTGGTAGTTCATGTTTTAACTGAACTACTTGTTCCCAAAGCGTTTTATGCTTTATTGTGCCACCTTTCGCATCTTTGAATCCATTTTCAAGCCAGTTTTGTATATATTCATTATACGACTGAACACAGTAAAAGGAATCGCACACTATTAGTGTGGGGAATTCTCGATCTGTACTTTCAAGTGCCAGTTTGAATGCTTGTAGTTCAGCTCGCTGAGCTGTACAATCTCCTAGAGATTGAGTTTTTGTGACCATAGGTCTGAAGATACCATCTCGCATGCGACCTTTAACGATTGCACACGCTGCACTGTAAGCTTGCTTACCCCCTGTTGCGGGTTGTGCGGATCCGTCAGTGTAAATTATGAATTTGTACTGATCGAGAGGCAGAATTTCAGTGGGCAGAGTGAAGTAAATCTAATCTTCAACTCAGGGATCTTATTAATATAAAGAACTTTACAGAAGCTGAAATATGAAAAGACATCTTTATTAAACTTACATAAGTGAGGCCACGTCACACAGAAGCCATAGCAACTGTATGAGGCAGTCTGAGGAATACAAAGAACAGAGGCCTTTTATATGCTCTCAGGGTTACAAACTTCAGCATACAAGTAAGGGGCAGTCCTAGCTTGTGCAAGCATGCAAAATACCTAACATTCCTTCTTTACAGTTTACCATTCAGATATTTACAACATTGAAAAAGCAGAGTCATGATGACAAGCCCATTTTCAGTTTGTCCATCCCAAGACCAATTTCCCGGCAAGGCCCGACATTCTCATCAGATATCAGATGGACCCCTAATAAAATCGGGCACCTCCTCCTCGTAAAGCAAGTCATAAAGAAAGAAACATAGACAGGTGTGTGAGAGATTAGGAGTGGTTTGAATGTGATGAAAGGTTTATGGTTTGCTGTGCCTTGATACTAATCTTGATCGGTCACTGGGAAAGGAACTGGTCGAACAGGTTTGGCTTCAGGCAGTGGAGTCAGCTTGCCCAGGTCACACAAAAGTCAACAAAGGTGTACGTGTCCTTCAGACTCGTTTTGGCCTTAGTTATCAGCCTATGTGAGGGCAACCACTTAAAATGGCTGCCATGCACAAAATGGAACCCGAGGGTTCAGGACGAAATCCCTGATTTGAAGGTGATCCAGCCATTCGAACACGCCGAAATTGCCTGGATATAGTATGTTCGTCATTGTCGTTCTGCTGATACCAAAATCGTCATGATTCGACGATGCTTATGACACGAAGCCAAAATTTCAAGTACTACAGACCCTCCTTTTGCCCTTACATAGGCAATTAATATATATACTCACGCTAATCTGAGTCCAGGTCTATATTCACAAATTCATTGAGATGTTGCTGTAGCATCATCCTATTGCTTAGCTCGTACCTTGATACAGGCTTCCTTACACACGATGTAGCACAGAGGCCACACATAGCAGGATCAAATAGGGAATACCTCTATCTGTAGTATGTGGCATAAGACCACACACCCAACAATTAGTGATGTTCACTACTAACTGGTGTTGATGCAGAAGCGGTACAAAGGAATTATTAATAAACTCTGACCTCCTAACCAGTTCGTGTTCAGGTAAAGTATTGAAAGAATGCAAAGAAGTAGTAGTAGGAAGAGACATAGGTTGGGAGGTGGGTACAGATGTCAATTGGGTAGAAAAAAACAATCCCACCCATAAAAGACAATGTCATGTTTAAAAACACTAGAAAACACATTGTTAAGAACATATAGACAACAGGAGAAAGTAGTGACCACTATTACAAACGAATTCATAATTTTTCACCACCCTAAGCAAAAGTAAATCCTAAAATTATCTAGTAACATTTTTAGGGCTCCTATGTATTTCAGTAATTTATTACATGTTCAGGTGAAACAGTGGTGATCCTCATCAATGCTCTGAGGTGAAAAGGGAATACTCTTCCACAGAGAATGGACTTTATTCTGCTTTTACTAAACAGAATACTACTTTAAGACAATGCCAGCAAAACAATAAGAAACAGTCTCATAACACCTATTTTATGCAATCACACGGAAACCACTTTATGCATCAATTATGTCCAAAGTCCGTTCAAGCCTCTCTGGCGAGCTTCCATCGTCCATCAAATCTTCTCCCATTGTTGCATGGGCTTCTTGATTCAGGCCTTATATGAAAAATAGTGTTTTTCAGTATCCGTTGGAGTGCCCTCCTGGCAAACACTCACAGCTCATTTGAAAGTCTCAATGTCTCAAGGCAGTGCACCGATATCTCTCCTCTGCGGCAGGCACTACAGATAGTGTGCTCCTCATTGATCAAGGGCACAGATCATCTTATGCAGATCCGGGTCTACATTCTCAGGCTCCGACACTCATTACTCAGTGTCAGAGGACGCTCAGGCTGCTCTTTGATGGGCACCATAATGTAGTGCCTTTTCCCACTCTTGCATCTTCCGGTGCACTGCACTTCCGTTGGAGCAAAGGAAAAGGGTTGTGTGGCCAAAACTCAGGCCGAGGGGCTCAAGGGACTGCACACTGTCAGAGGTTACCAGCACATGACAGGTGAAAAACTCAGGCCTCAATCCTTTCGCTCTTTTGCACTGAAACTCTCCTGCTTCTTTTTGATGTTCAACGCCTTCTGATGAAGCAAGCATAATACTTCGGAGACACCAGACGTCCGCCTCTCATTTGTGAAGTAGGAAATGTGACGCAGTTGTTTT
This sequence comes from Calotriton arnoldi, assembly GCA_963921515.1. Lineage (NCBI taxonomy): Eukaryota > Metazoa > Chordata > Amphibia > Caudata > Salamandridae > Calotriton > Calotriton arnoldi. The sequence goes on along the minus strand of CAWUFW010006898.1, from coordinate 1,021,096 downwards.
CTTAAAATTAATGCGAATACAATTTATTTGTGTTTTAACAAGGGGACTGCAAGCAGGTGGCCTGCAATCTGCGAGGGAATGGCCATATGCCATGAGACAGTTCTGGTCTAGAACACACTGTCATTTCTCAAAGGCAATACAAAGACAAAGGCAGTAGGCACAACAGTGCCTCTAGGCTCTTCAATTGGGTTTCCGTGTGAGAGCATATTCTCCATCATCTAATGGTAGATAGCGACATGATTAAGTCTAGGTGTTCCTAAATTCCTTGTCTTAAAAACATCTCAAAAGAAAAATCGCATAATACAGATTATCAGGGGCATGTAGATACCTCCCTTTAAAAGTTGTGCATCAGGTGCACTATGCAATACACAGGCTAATGATCAAAATGTGGAAACAAAAGACAAGAACTAGAGAGTCCTGGTCTTTCCATAATTTAGAACACATCTGATCCCACCAAAAATTAAAGCAGTATGAACAAAAGGGTAAAAATAACCACATTAAAAGAGTCATTGAAAATTTGTCATGTTCAAAAAAAAAAAAAAAATGTAAGGTATCTCCTATTGAGATGGAAAACTTGTTTTGTTATAGTATTGAGTCAGTTAACCAGTCCATCACTATCCTAACAATCAGACTGGAAAACATTGCAGTGGGCCTAAAGAGAATTCTTGAAAACCAGTCTGGTGATACAAAAGGAATTATACATAATATGGGGGTTTCTGATATATTACTGCGGTCTGGAAGTGTGAACTTGAACAATACATCAATAAAAAGGCAAACTGGTGAAAAGAATATGGAAAAAGGAAATGGAACTAGGACACAGCTAAAATCCCCAATAACTAGGCATGATGTGACATCAGGGGGTGACAAAAGGTTGGCTCTACCGCTGGCCGCTAAACCATATACGGTAACCTCCGCTAATGTTCCAGTTCCTTCTTCAGGGAAAAAAATATGAAACCTTGTTTCCTTGATATCTTTTTATTTTTCCTTCAAATACCATTAAAGCCAAATTTGACATACACTGGTGAAGTGTTGTCTGTCTTTCTGTGAAATTTAGTGTCAAAGCAAATCTACCCAACTGTTTGCAGGATACACATCGTCATGTATATCCCTTCACAACACAGGTAAACTTGTAATAGTATCATAAGCAGCAACAAGTGAACCCAAAATGGGAATAACCTGCAAATTTGTGTTTTATACCTAAATGTATTCATTTACTGAAGCCTAAAGCACTTTAAAGCTATTTTAAATGGCAAAAATACCCAAATTCGACTTTGATGTTTGGGGCACTTAAAAATAAATATCCCATAAGTATGTTACATATTAATCATCCTCAGGATGTTCTTTACACATTACAGATATTAGATATTAGACATATCTCATGTAAATCTTTAGAAAAATGAGTTTTTCACACCTGCGCCAAGTGAAAATCCATATGCTAATGTCGTCATTATTCGGTATAGCACAACTTAAATTAAATTTTAATGCTAGGATGTCATAGTATGAGCTTTAAGCTTCATGAATAGTAAAAAACGAATTTTGTAGCACTTATTTTTAATAATTATTTTTCATAATTAATAATAAAAATAAAAATAAAAAAAAAAAAATAAAAAAAATAAACCCTTTTATTTTTGATAATTCCACATATAAGAGCAAGCTGCATCCCTTGCCTATCATTTTAGACGCATTTATTTATAAGCCTAAACACAGAAGCCTAACTTAAAACATGACAAAATTTGGCGCCACATTTTTCTTTCTAAAAAGGACAATTTTATTTAGCAACAGACCCAATAATATACTTACAAAATGTTGCTTAATAGACTGAAAACATCGAGAAAAACCACGAACAGACATTGAGCTCATTTGAGACATAAACAGAAAGGGGTGAAACACTCAGGACACACAATACGGCGCGCTTTTAGCCATGCATTTCATGAATAGCGCCAACGCTATTCTCTTACAGAAGTTGCACTAATAGGAAAACCAAAGACATTTAAACACACACATTTTAACCCACCTATCAATACTCAGGACAGCCCACAGACTGTACTAGAACCAAACCATTTGTAAATACTAGTCGTAAGTTATATTTACAAGAAACGCTTCTCAATTGTGTTTTTTTTTTTTTTTTTAAAAAGACTACGAAAATACACTCAATTCACTAGCTTTGGTTAGCAGAACACCAAACAAAATCGTTCTGCATATCTTCATTCATAAAAACTGCGCAGAACAAAGGATCCTTGTTTTGTATTATGTCATATTTTAATTCCCTGGGGATACAAAATCACCAAGGAAGAAATATGTTTGTAAATCTAAACCTATTTAGATTTTCCCTTTAGGGAAGCCGGCTAATCCAAACGTATACAAAGTTGGCCAACATAAAGCTCCAAATTTGCTAAGATTAGGCATCTTATAGCTCACTAATCTAGCTTCAAACTTCAAGGGCTATCTCTATCGATACACTTGTAAATATACAAGACCCTCGGTTTTTGAAAATTGCAATCTTCAAATAAAACTAAGGACCAAACAAACTAAGAACCAATCAAACTAAGACTCAAAGGAACCAAGGAACCAAAGAACAAACGACTGGGAGCGACCCACTTATACTTAACTCTTACTTTTACTAATCAAAAGGTTATCCAAATTCTATCTGTCAAGTTCTACATGACCTAACGGTCTTTTAGAATACTCACGCCAAAAGGTTCTCAGTCAGGAGTGACGTCATGTGGAGGATCAAAAATCAGGAAGATCAGAAATGTACTGGGCTGCAGAAACAAAGAATCTCCAGAATCCTTGTGCACAGAGTACCTCCTTAGTAGAATCTTGTTCTGTCCTCCTCAGTAGATTTCAGTCTCCTGACAAGATCTCCCACAGAAAGCCACTTCTCTGATGAGGCCCCGCGTTGGCTGCGCCATTTGAAGTAAATCTAATCTTCAACTCAGGGATCTTATTAATATAAAGAACTTTACAGAAGCTGAAATATGAAAAGACATCTTTATTAAACTTACATAAGTGAGGCCACGTCACACAGAAGCCATAGCAACTGTATGAGGCAGTCTGAGGAATACAAAGAACAGAGGCCTTTTATATGCTCTCAGGGTTACAAACTTCAGCATACAAGTAAGGGGCAGTCCTAGCTTGTGCAAGCATGCAAAATACCTAACATTCCTTCTTTACAGTTTACCATTCAGATATTTACAACATTGAAAAAGCAGAGTCATGATGACAAGCCCATTTTCAGTTTGTCCATCCCAAGACCAATTTCCCGGCAAGGCCCGACATTCTCATCAGATATCAGATGGACCCCTAATAAAATCGGGCACCTCCTCCTCGTAAAGCAAGTCATAAAGAAAGAAACATAGACAGGTGTGTGAGAGATTAGGAGTGGTTTGAATGTGATGAAAGGTTTATGGTTTGCTGTGCCTTGATACTAATCTTGATCGGTCACTGGGAAAGGAACTGGTCGAACAGGTTTGGCTTCAGGCAGTGGAGTCAGCTTGCCCAGGTCACACAAAAGTCAACAAAGGTGTACGTGTCCTTCAGACTCGTTTTGGCCTTAGTTATCAGCCTATGTGAGGGCAACCACTTAAAATGGCTGCCATGCACAAAATGGAACCCGAGGGTTCAGGACGAAATCCCTGATTTGAAGGTGATCCAGCCATTCGAACACGCCGAAATTGCCTGGATATAGTATGTTCGTCATTGTCGTTCTGCTGATACCAAAATCGTCATGATTCGACGATGCTTATGACACGAAGCCAAAATTTCAAGTACTACAAGAGGACATTCTTGTTCATATTGCAGGAATGCTTGTGTTTTTAAATCAGGATCAAAAACATATTCAACATCTGTTGCAGCAAGAGATTTAACCCACTGTATCCATCTTGGATGTAATGCTTTAGCATTTGGAATGCTTGCTTTTGTGACCGCTTCTAAAGCCGGTACTGGGGTTACGACAATAATGCGTTTCCCTTGGGCTAGGGCTCTTTCTTTTGCTACAGCGGTTTGAACTGCTGTCAGAATTCTTTCAGTTGAAGGGAAGCGCATTTCCGCTTGTGTGTACAAATGAGATTTGTATGCGATCGGTATTTTCTCACCCTCATTAAATGTTAAGTAGGTGAATCCGCATTGACCCGAAATTATTCGGATCACCAGGTTGCGTTGACTTATGCGTGTTTGTAAGTGATTTGTTGCTAACATGTTAGCCTGTAGTGAACGCAAGATTTCTGTGTGTTCTTGTGTCCAATTCTTGATTGAAAAATCAGGTTTGATTAATGCGTAGAGAGGTTTAACCCTTTCTGCGTAATTTAGAATGTATGTTCTTCCAAAATTTAAGAAACCCAGGATGGATTGTAAGTTTTTAGCGTTTTTGGAGGTTGGAGCAGCGCACACTTTTCTAAAAAGTTAGCTGCCAAGCTCTTGCCTTCACTTGAAAGCTCATATCCTAGAAATAGGACATTGAGATGGGCAATTCGGGACTTTTTAAAGTTGAACTTGTAGCCCTCAGAGGCGAAGCCCAGCATAATGGTGCTTACCCTGTTCAAGTGTTTGTCCAGGTCATCGTCCGTTAGATAGATGTCATCGACATAGGACAATGCCTCATTGTCATAAATTTGTAGTAACTCTGTTACTCTCACTGAGAATAAACCCGGGCTGTTCTTGAACCCTTGTGGGAGTCGACAAAATTGACCCTGGGTCCCCATTATGGAGAATGCTGTTAAGTACCTGCTTTCAGGTGCTATGTTTTGACAAAAGAAACCATTTGAGATGTCCAATGTGGTTTTATATTTTTTACGCACAATGTTATTCATTAATGCTGTGCTATGTGCATTTTGCACTGCAAATGTTTTACAACAAGTGTTTAAGTGTCTGTAATCCAAAACTAGAAGATAGGTGTTGTGTGGTTTGGAGACAGGAAACAAAGGATTGTTCATTGAGGAGGTGCATGTTTCAATCACCCCTTGGTATTCAAGTTGATCTAAGATCTCCCTGACCTGTTTTTTAGCTTCTTGCTTTATTGGATACTGCCTTTGTGCAGTTGGTTCATGTTTCAGATGTATTTTATGGTGAGGTGAGTCCTCATCCCACCCTACATGATTTTTATATAATGCTGGGGCCTGGGCTATAGCATAAGTATATTTTAGATGAATTGGAATATGGTTAGAGAAGGAAGGCATAATAATGTCCTCACCATGTGGGCACTCCCTGACAAGTTGTGGTGGCCAGTCTTTTTCTGCTAAAAGTATGTCATAGCCCCTTGAAAGTTTTTCCCAAAAGAGTGCTTTCACCTGTCTAGGTATGTCTCCCTCCATTCGGAGTGTTATTTCATATAACCTTTGTGTAGTACTAACCCTGGTGTCTACAGTCTCAACTGTAATGTACTCATTCAAGTCCACTATCTCCAGAAGTTCCTTCTGGCGAGCTATTGTGACTTCTGCTGCACTGTCCAGCATTGTCTGAGCCCATTCTCCGTTCTTGAGTTGTGTTCTCAGTATTCTCGGCATGTCTGATCTTTAGACCTGCTACTTTCTTTTTGGAGAATTGAAGTTTTACTTTGGTCTTTGGAGCGTGTTTGTCGTCTTTCGATTTCACGCGTTCTTCTCTATGTTCCGATCGTCCTCTTCTTTCCGAAGTCTGTGATGAGATCTGAAAGGGACGAGAGGAACGTGTATCAGTATCTTGATACCTGTCAGGCTTTCTCAAATTATCCCTATTCCTGAGGTTATACCTCCTTTCAGAGGGCTCCTTTTGAGGAGACCTACCTCGGGATTGAGAACGTTTCTCATTTGAATTTTGTTTATTAGTCTCCCACTTCTTTTTAGAAGATGTAGGAGTTTGTTTAATTGAGTCCTTCTCAGGACTTTCAGATAGCTTTGGCTTCACTGGTCTTCCACCTAAACTATCTCTGCCTAATTCTGCATAAGATTGTTCAATTATTCTGGATAGCTCGGTTTGATGTTCTGTAACATCAAATTCCCTTAATTTTTGGCGGATCGCCACTGCTGCTGCCTCCCCTTTAATATTAGATAATATTATTGTTGAAACCTGGTCGAAATTTTTCAGTAATTTCATACCTAAATTTATAGCAGGTTCTGCCCCTTATTCGTTTTGAATTTGATTCAGGACATCAGGTATTACCGCAATTGACGGAATGCCATGTGTTTTAGTATAGATGGCAGCAAAGACTGAGCCCCAAGTGGTGCAGTCTTCCAGTTGTGGTGTGATCCCCATTGGTAAACTGATTGTCAGTATTCTGTGTTTCTCATACGGGCTAGTATTTGGAAATACTGCTTTGATTTGAGTAATTTTTTGAGCTATCCAGAATGGAATTTGCTCACGTTTTGTGGGCATTTTACCCATGACTGCGTATAGAGTCTGTGGTGTAATTTTGAGTGTATTCCCCTGTTGGGGAGTTGGATTTGGAATTGTTAATGGTTGCTGGACTGTAAAAGTCTGCATGACATATTGGACCAATTGTCTGTAGATTTTTATTAACTCTGTGAGTTGAGTAAGTAATTCCTCGTCTGACATCTCTTCAATGTCAGGATGAGGTGTGTAGCCGGCTAGAATCGGCCATGTTGCTCCTGGTCTACCTAGTGGACCGAGCCTGGTAATGTTTTTGTGATGTTTTAGGGCGCCTTTAAACCAGAGCTGATGCTCTTGGTATGTTAATGGAATTTCAATATCCTCGAAAGGAAGGTATTCCTCCGGTGGATCATCTTCTTTGTAGAAGTGAAACATGTGTGTTACTGGATTGGATTCAGGAAATATTACCCATGAATAGACTACCTCTGTCTGAAAGGATTCATGTGCCTCTATCACGAAAACTGCTCTACCTCCTCTTGGTGGTAGGCCATGTTTTATGAGTTTTAGAGTGATGGCTCTTCTTAAGTTTGGATGGATGTCTATAACACCCTCCTCGGTTTCAATTAAACCTGTAATGTTAAAAACTGCTGCTTGGGCTGGATCAGCCGCAGCTTCACCGTTTCCGGCTTCAGTCATTTTGTTTTTTGAAAAATGTAGAACAAGTTTTAAGGAAACAAAGATAAGGTGCACAATATTTTGGAACACTGTATCCTTCAACGTTGAGCAAACCAAACAGCTAATATATAGGGTGTTTCCCTATGTAGCCGTGGTGGATACTTAACCCTGCCCACTCCAGACGTCTTTTGGAGTATATGGGTAGGGGTCTCTGAGAGAAAAGCACGGCTGAGTTACTCAGTATCTAACGTTAAATTACCGCCTTACCAAACCGTTGGGCGCCATGTAGTGTAGCTCCTATTTCCCTAATAGGCTCTGCGCATTGGAATAATATACCCTATAGGCTTGACATAGGACTGAGGTCGGTATGTCCCTATTGAGTATATTAAACTTAATTACTTGTGCCAGCTAGCTCAGAGGCCACTAGAAACTCCTTGGATAACAAGAAGGGAGTAGTTTCTGGCAGCCGCAAAACATGACCACTTTGTTTCCCTTTAGAATCAGAACGTGTTCCAGAGTCGAGGAAACAATAGATAACCGTTTTACTCAGCTCACTCGTGCATACTTAGTTTTCCTCAAAGTTACACAGAAAGAATAGACGGGTGTTTCAATAAAAGGTTTATTGAACAGTCTTGTTTCTCGTATAAGTAATATGTGCTGTTACGATCACAAGACAGTATGCAAGATAAATAATGTACAGCGTAAGCAGTAGAAATAAATAATACTGCGCTAGCATGATCTTTAGTAGATATTCATTTACATAAATAACACAGACTAAAAATGCGAGTACTTATACGATGCGTTTCTAAGCTAGTTCTACCCCAATGTACCTAACCTAACCTAGGTGTAGGGAGAGGTATGAAGTAGGTGAAGTATTCCTTACTATGGTATACTAAGAGTATGTTACGCCTAGTATGCCTAGTATGCCAAGAGTCCCTCTAGGTTCTAGTCAGCTCCATACCTTAAGAATGAGAGAGGTAGGAATCTCTTGCCAGACTCGAACTCCAACACCCCGCAAGGGAAGTCAGATCACTGGAAGCTGGACTCTCTGCGTGCAGGGATGACAGCGTCTTCTCAGTGCATCAGGCTGGGAAACGGGCTCCTCTGAAGTCGAGGTCTCCTCTGATTTACAAGGACTAGGGAAGGTATATTTATACCTGAGAGGTACCTCAGAATGTTAGCATTGACGTGAATCGGACAGCGGAAGACGTCATGAATGAACCCTTAAGGTATAACGGTTCACGCATAATAGATGAGTCCTTGAAGAAATCAATAGTCCTGTGCTAGGGAAACTCCCGAAGCCTAAGGGTCTGTTCTTCAAGAACTCGTTGTGACGTTAAGGTGGACGGATGTCGGAGACCATGCCTGTATTTGGAGTGCACGGTTTAATGCCTAAATAAGGACTGGGATTTTATGCCTATATAAGGGCAAGGCGAATTGTGCCTATATAAGGACATGATACAGGAAAACCTATATACGGACATCCTAAGAGGAATACAACAAATGGATATGAGGAAAATTTTAGCTAAGCACCTGGTTATGAAGATATCCAATGTCTCTGCCCCAATATATCCCTTATAAATGGTCAAAAGACCTCAACATTGAGCCAATGGAGTGTTTTTTTAGAAGGAGATATGTGATGAATTTTAGTCACAAAATTTGCAAAGTACTAACATCATTCTTCTAAATCCTTTAAAGTTCTGCTTGTCTGGTTTATATAGTCCCAGGAAAAAAATACCATATTAGTCTAAATAGTACAAAACCATGGCTCATAAATTCCACTCAAGAATTAGACAGATACCGCGGAAGGTCTAAGAACACACTGTTGAAAATTAGGGTATGCAAAATCCACGTAATTTGCTTTTGCGTAATTGCGCAAATATTCGGGAACATTACACAACATTATGCGTAGTTTGATGGAAAGCAAATCCATTGTTTAGTCCTATATTTAGGCAGGAAATGCATCCTCATATCAAATGCCAGGAGCAACTTGTCACCCACATTCTGTTGGTTTTGATTTGTTCCTGAACTCCTGCCCTATAATTCTGTAGAGAGCGGCTTGTTGGGTGAAGGAGACCTCAGATATAGACCAAACATCCATTTTACTTCTTTACATTCCAGCTAAGGCCCTGTTACCACACACCTTACACAAGTGTACCCCTTTGTCAGAACCTGGGTTACTGGCTGAGGGGTGTGAAAACCCACTCAAGCAGCACCCACAATCCATGTCAGGGTAAGGCACAAGCAAATCCCAAATTAACTTGTGCTCAACCCTATGGTAGCTTTGCAAATAGAAGTCATGCTTAACTTAGAGGCAATGTGTAAAGCATTTACGCAACACGTCAAACAGTAATAAAGTGAATACACAAAACCAATACAAACCCACACCAATTTAGAAAAATAGAGCAAAACTTATTAAATAAAAGAAAACCAAAACAACAAAAATCCAATCAGTAGAACCAGAGTTATGATTTTTTAAAGACTTAAGTGTAAAATAGCACCAAAATGCACAAAGCGCCAACCACGGCTATCTGGTTGCATGAGACCGGGAGAATGTCAAAAGTTCAGGCTGACCGCGACAGAGCACAGGCCGGATACAGGGACCAGGTTAGTATCGCTGCGAAGTTACCTTCTCAGTCTAGCGCAAAGAGTCCCGGTCATGGCTGATGGGGGCCGCAAATAGCAGGGAAGCGTCAAGGATGGTCATCGATGTAGTGCGAAGGGCAGGCTGGGCATCGCGGGCAGACATTGCTGTAGCACGAAGATCCTGTTATAGTCACGAACGGTCTGACCGGTGCTTCAGGGTGGTGCTCCACACAAGCGGTCGATGCTATAGCAAGAAGGGGACTGTGTGAGTGAGAAGGATTTGGCACCTCCGTGCCTGTTCACAGTCACAAACAGCCCAAACACGTCAATTTGGCCTCTTTGTGGCAAGGGTCCAGGACCTGAAGGCCACCACATGAGGGTCAGGGGCTTTCTCCAGTTGGACCTGGGTGATGGTGCAGGCATTTGGGAACCTGTTATGTTCCGGTGGCTAAAAACAGGAGGCCAGCAGACTAGCCCTTTGAGTCACTCTGGCAGTCCTGGAATCAGGTGCAGGTTCAAATCCCTCTGACTTAGGCAGAAGGGCAGCAGACAGTAGGTCAGCACAGCAGAGCAGAAGTTCTTTAGATCAGCAGTCCAGCACAGTGGCAGTCCTTTCAGCAGCACAGCAGTCCTTTTTCCTGGTAGATTATCCACAGGTCCAGAAGTGTTCTGGAAGTTGGTATCTGAGGTCCAATATTTATAACCAGTTTTGCCTTTGAAGTAGGAGAAGCTTACAGATGCTTGCCTTTGACATGCACAGGTGCCCTGCCATCCTGGCCCTGGCTCCAGACTAACTACAGTGAGCATGCAACCCTTTGTGTGGTGGCAGGACACAGCCTATTCAAGTGTATGTTTGGCTGTGCCCAGCTCCACTCTACTATTCTGCCAGTGATGGTCCACCCATGCACATCAAAGCTCTCTATTGTGTGCGGCTGTTTAGGAGGAATACACAAAGCCCTACTGTCATCTACACCCAGTCATATGACCCAGAGACGGTCTGCAGGCACCAGAAGGCTAAGGCAGGAAAATGCCAACTTTTTAAAAGTGCAAAAGAAACAATTGATGGACGGAATGCTGGACAATGCAAACATTCACCACCAGTCACTAGGATCTGGGTTAAATCCATCATCCTTTTGCTCACCACACCACCCCAGTTTGGACCCAGCCATATGCAAATCAGTCTTTACCCTGTTCCTTGTGGGAACAGTCCAGACCAAACTGCCAAGCCAGGTCCTCCCTGGACAGGAAACAAGCATCCTGAGACCGGTTTCAGGGCATGACCCTACATTAACCAGACTAGCTTGAATCCAGTGGTGTAGTGAGCACGGGACCCACGTCTGGGCATACCCTTCCCACTTAGGACGACATATGCAAAAGAAACAATTGATGGACGGAATGCTGGACAATGCAAACATTCACCCCCAGTCACAAGGATCTGGGTTAAATCCATCATTCTTTTGCTCACCAAACCACCCCAGTTTGGACCCAGCCATATGCAAATCAGTCCTGACCCTGTTCCTTGTGGGAACAGTCCAGCCCCAACTGCCAAGCCAGGTCCTCCCTGGACAGGAAACAAGCATCCTGAGACCGGTTTCAGGGCATCACCCTTCATCAGCCAGACTAGCTTGAATCCAGTGGTGCAGTGAGCACGGGACCCACGTCTGGGCATACCCTTCCCACTTAGGGTGACATATGCATTTGCACTTTCTAAAAGTTACATTTTCAAAATTGTACTTGAAAATCTGACTTCACAATGAGAAAGGATTTTTCATTACAATTCCAAAGACATCAAACATAAATTGGTTACATGCTCCCATTTGGAAATTACAACTTATTGAATGTAATAAGGTAATTCCATGTTATCCTATAGGAGAAGTTGCCCTTGCAGTAGTGAAAAACGATTTTTAAGAGTTTTTCGCTACTAGCACATATAAATCTAAAAATGACATGCCTAAATTTTTAAATAAGCTTCATCTTGCCTCCTGGGCTGTCCAGGGCCTATTCTAGGGGTGACTTATATGTATTAAAACAGAAGGTTTGGGCCTGGCAAAAGGTTTATTTTGTCGGGTCAAAATGACAGTTTAAATCTGCACACACAGGTTGCAATGGCAGCCCTGAAACATGGTTAGATTGATACTTCAGTGGGTCGCACAACAACTGCTGCAGGCCCACTTGTATTATTTAATGTGCATGCCCTGGGCACAGGTAGTGCACTTTACTAGGAACATATAAGTAAATTAAATATGCCAATTGGGCATAAGCCAATGTTACCATGTTTTAAGGAGGGAGCACATGCACTTTAGCACTTATTACCAGTGGTAAAGTGTGCAGACTCCTAAGGCCAGCAAAAACTAACTTCATCAAAGTGGAGAGTTAAGGCAAAATGTTAGCGGATGACCCTACAAAGAGGTCCAGGTCCAACAACCTTTGTTTTTTTAATCTTCAAGGCCATTGATGTAGCCTCTTTTAGTCAAGTGTAACTTCCCTTCTTCCCAAAACCGATCCCGTTTAAGCCCTCAGTTGGTGCTTAATCTCAAACCTGTGTTCCATTTGGACACACACCTGGAATATTTGAAAGGATTTGATAAACATTAAAATAAAAATTACTAACGGGTCTACTTAGACCTATGAGTCAGTGCTTGTTGGAAAGTAGGATCTGCTTTCATGGTTACCCCCACTTTTTGCTGGTGTCATAACTGTTTTCTGACTAGTCTGACTGGGATCCTGCTAATCAGGACCCCAGTCACTGTGCTTCCTCCCTAAATTGGCTATGGTGTGTAACTGGTACATTCCTATTTGGCTACTGGGACACCCTTGTAAGTCCCTAGTATATGGTACTGAAGTACCTAGGGCATGGGTACCCCAGGGGTCCCCTGTGGGCTACAGCATGTGTTATGCCACCCACTAGGGACCCTCCAGACTATGACTACAGGCCTGCCATTGCAGCCTGTGTGATTTGGTGCATGCACCTCTCACGAAAGATATGAGTTTTCTTATATCTAACGTCACTGCCCTTGGAACCTATAAGTCACCCCTCTAGCAGGCCTTTCAGTCCCAAAGGCAGGGTGCTCGGTTACGAGTGTGAGGGTGGCCCTGCATGAGCAGACCACTCCTACAAACCCCAGAGTCCAATCTCTGAGCTTTGTGAGGGAATCAGCTGTTACAATATAGAGAGGCCATGCGTCATTACACGATGACCATCTCTAAACTGGCTAGAACGAACCTGGGCACGTTTGGTATCAAACATGTTAGACTCATACCCCAACACCGTATCCCGTGTTGGAGGTATGATTCCATCCACAGTAGGGCCCCTCCGGGAGGCCCTCAATGCTCCCGGGACCGATCTTACAGAGCCTGACAGCAACCTAGGGCTGCTGCCAACCACAGACACAATTCTGCCCGAGCAGGGGAAGGTAGGACAATAGGTTTCCTGTCACAGGGAGGTGTGACCATCTCCCAGACAGGACTTAGTGTACGGTGCCAGGGTGGGGGCACTTGCCAGCGCCACATAGTCTGCTGGAAGGGCACATTTGGTGCCCTCCTTGCATACTCCAGTTCAAACCAGATCAGGGAGCCGTTGCCTCCCCGCTCTGGTGCGAAACTGGACAAAGGACATGGGTGTATCCTTCCCACTGTCCGACCCCTCCTCTGGGAGGGACCCCTGAAGCATCCCAACCCTCACCTTAGGGTACTTAAGGGCTTACCTGTGGGTGGGTCCCTAGATTCAGATCCAACTCCACTTCTTCATTGACCATCTGGACATCCTGGCCGAACTGATCGCATCGTCCTTTGATTTGGGACCAAGACTTCACCTGAGAAGACTCTGTCTACTCCTGTCATCGTCGTCCTGCAAACCTACTGCACCATCAGTGTCTGTGCTCCATACAGGTTCTGTCCTCAGCCTGTGGACATCTAAAGACATCCAGAGGAATCTCCCTTGGAGTGAAGGAGTCACTCCCCTGCATCTGCAGGCACCGCAACACAATCAACTGGTTTGCTGGACCTGGGCTCCAACGGACTCCACAAGGCTCAGCAACACAGGTGGTGGATCTGCGTACCCTCAAGGCCTGAGCTGCCCTCTCGTAAAGTTGAGGCCTGCATCCTTTGTAGAATGCCCTATAACTAAACCCCTGTGCACTGTGTCGCTGCATCGCTTCAATCATCCAGTGACTGCAACGGTTACCATGACCGAGTTGTGGCAACAGAGTCGGACGCATCGAAAGGTTCTGTCAACGAGTCTGTCCCACCTATAACTGATTGGTGCTGACAGGGTTGGTTGGAACGGACGGACTCTGTCGTCTTCAATGTCACGGTAGCTCGGGCAGAGCTACCGACTCGGTGTAACAGTGCTTGAAGCTCCTCATCATTTGCTTCTACCTGCATCCTTGAACTCGAGGGGCCTTCGTCTTCTTGACAACCCTGAGTGGCATAGACTCTGTCCCCTCTGCTTTCAGGTACTCTTCGACTCAAGCTCACTTCTGGGTTCCAACCGACACTTTCGTCCTTCTGTGGTAAGACTGCAACCGCGACGTACCCGCTGATCAGTATTGAGTACAGGGTTGGGTATCCTCTTCTCACCCAAATGTCGTGGGGTTCCTAGACTCTCACCTGGGGTTGTTCCTTGGGTACCCGGCTCTTCTATGTCTCCTGCGTCCAGTCTCGACTTAGGTCGTGGTTCGTATCCCACTATTTTGATATATGGGCGGGTCTCCCCCTGGGGACCACTGTGTATTGGTGCTACTTGCTGTTCTATGTCCAAAGTATTCTGTGCATTGTGCATATCTCCCGGGTAGGAGCTATTGTAGCATGTTAGTGAGTGATTGTAATAAATATCTATTTTTATAAGTACGCTCTGTGGTTCTTTTTCATTTAGCCTATACTAAAAGATTAGATTAGACTCCTTCTAGATTAAGCATGAAGGCTGCTCTTCACAGCTACCACTTAGAGAGCTTTCTATGGCTATCTAAACCCCTAAAATCACCATAAGGGTCGCCCGGGTTAGTGCAGGGTGCTACACTTACATAAGTGAGCACTGTATACTGACCCGGCTTCTCACAGTGCTAACATGCATTCTAAATGCATTTGTGTCAGCTTTAATAATAACTCCCAGAAGGAGTTAAGGGCACATTGCATGCCTCTTATGTTAGCGCAAGCCAAATGCCACTTGGCAGGTATTCCCATTTCAGGTGCAAACTCCTCTTCTTGCCTGAAACAGGATGACAAGTCTGCTGCAAATTGATTCTCCCCAGGAGTTTCACTCCCAAATTTTCCCAGGTACAACCTGTTGAAAAGCTGGATGGTAATTTGTGCAAAATATCAGTTTACACAGCTTAGAATATGGAAATTAGAAACAAATTAGACCTTAATGCTAGTTATATGATCTTCGCCCTGTATAAAAATATTTGGTAATACGCTTCTCTGAATGAAAATTCTTGCCTAGAAACACCAGCAACAAATGTGGAAAACTTAGTGGACATATTCATTGTTTCCTATTTGTTAATTCCATCTAAATTAATAACAGAAGTGGCCATTTCAGTAAGGCAACCCTCCCTACTACAATGCACAGTTAGAATGTCAGTATTAAGTGACCGGAAGAAATTGTTACAATTTGTGTGTGGAAATTCATAGTAGTCTCTACAAGGAATCAAAGGCCTGGGAGGTGTGGGCTTGTTGTCGAAATTGTAGGAATTGCACAGTGCAAAAGAAGAGTTAGATTTATGAAATGATGGCAAGAATAGATTATAATGACAGGGTTTTCTGGGACATAAAATAGACATGTGCACCAAAATAAAACTGGCCCTTGTTAGCGGATCAGATTGCTAAAAAAAAAAAAAAAAAGTGGCTCACATTTACAAATTAGGATAGTTTCGAACTTATAAAGGCAAACTTTATAGGTGTTTTGCAAGGTTTGGGATCCTTCCTACATTTGTGCTTGCTTCTTGAAGTGTTTGTTGGAATATCAGGGAAACCAGCAGTGAAAGATCGGTCCACCAGACCAAAAACAGCCCTACAAACAGCCAATACCCAACCTACACACTGACCTGTCAGACCAGATCTTCAGTCACTGCCAGATTGCCCTATAGGCCCGTCCGAACCACTTAGGAATAAGATAAATTGCTTGCCTGAGATTTAAACTTAAGCTCTGAACATTTGAGGATGATTTGTTGACAAACCTACTTTGCATGACTTTTTAGTTACTGGAAATGGATATCACTGGAAATGAGGACAGCACTGTATAAGACCACACAACTGAAACAAATTATTGTTATGCAATTCATGTCTGAGATCTATAAAAGGAAGTGCAATTCAGAGTAATAAGCCTTGGCAGGATGGGAGGGCGGAGCTGGCACAGCCCTATTTATACTTAATTAGACTGTGTCTCGCCTCCACACAAAGGGCTGCATGACCCCTTTAGTTAGTCCGGAGCCAGGGCAGGGGAGGCAGGAAACCTGTGCACTTCAAAGCAAAACCTCTAGAAGTTTTTCCCACTTAAAAGGAAGGCCCAGGTACAAATATTGGACCTCAGACACCAACTCTTAAGTACACTTCTGGACCTGTTGAAACTCTGCCAGTAAATAAGACTGCTGTGCTACTGAAAGGACTCCCACTATGCTGGACTGCTGCCCTGCTGTGCTGACCTGCTGCCCTCCTGCCTTTGTGCGAACGACTGGACCTGCATCTTTTAAGCCCAGGACCCCAGAGCAACTCCAAAAGCTAGCCTCCTGACTCGAGCCTCAGGGACAGAAGGCTCAAACAACCTTAAACCCTGCACCTGGATTCCACCATCTGTGAGTTCAACCCAGGCAAGTGGTGCCACCCCTGTCCTGGACCCTTGGAAGTGGGTCTGAATGTGCTCTGCCAGCCCATCTGTGTATCCGGCAGAACCAACGCATTTCTTCTGGTGCACGGCACAACTCATAATTTAGGGTTTGCTTGTGACATCACCTTGACAAGGATTGTGGTAGCTGCTTGAGTAGGGTTTCAACCCTTCAGCCAGTAACCCAATTGCTTACACTCCTCTTTAAAGAATACTTCATCAGAATGCATTAACTGTCCATACGTCAGTGACATCTTCTATCACTCATTGACTTTATGCTTGCCTTTGACCCTGTTTATCACCTTGCTGCCTTCTGGTCTATAGAAATACCACATACATACATACCTAATTGGTACCCAGTCACAATCCCATTTTGAGAGTAGGTAAAACTTTACAGACTCACAAATTGGGATTCATAGATAGGAAAAGGTTAGTACATTTGGCCAAGTCTCTTTCCAAGATTGAAAATGAACTGGATTCCCAAATGTTGGATCCTATGTTGATTGTCAATGATTCTTTCAAACAATGTTTGTGTAAAACATGCAAAAACTAGATTCTCTCTCTAAAAAAGATTTTCTACAAAACGTTTTGTGAGAAAACAGGACTTTTGCAGCTGTCACACTACTTTTGCCCCCATTTAGACTACTAGATGCTGGTTTTCTGACTCCGACTGTGCCCTGGGCT
The DNA here is from genome assembly GCA_963921515.1 of Calotriton arnoldi. NCBI lineage: Eukaryota > Metazoa > Chordata > Amphibia > Caudata > Salamandridae > Calotriton > Calotriton arnoldi. The sequence goes on along the minus strand of CAWUFW010006898.1, from coordinate 1,004,031 downwards.
CTGCTAACCAGGCCATGGGCCAGTGCTTTGTTTAAAAGGTACATGGTAATTTGGTGTAATTACAATTGGTACTAGCAACCTACCTGCAAGTCCCTAGTTTATGGTGGGCATATATGGTTTAGAATCACAGAGGATTTATTGCACATAAGTGTGCATTGGTGTGGTGTTTGCTGTCATTTTAAAGCCAGCCCAGCTTTGCAAGCTGCTTTTAAAATGAAACTATGTCCAAATTCAAGTCTTAAACTACCTTATATTTACATATAAGTCACAACTAAGGACTGCCCTAGGTGCCCCCAGGATAGGGTGCATGGTTAAAACAAGCAGGAACATTATAAAAGCTGTTTTATATGCCCTGGTGAGGGGAAAACTGTTTAATGTTTCCCCATTGTAGATTGCTAGCTCCATAGACTAACATGGGAAGGCTTTATTAAACTTTTATAAAACGTAACTTTTGACAGGAGTGAGCTAGAAAAATAATTCAAAGTATGAATATATTAGTTGCAATAAATCCTCCAATTTTCCTAGGTTGGATTTATTCTAACTATGCCAGGTAAGAAGTTATAGAACTGCTTTCCTAAAGTTACCAATTTCAGTCCTGTAGCAGGCTCTTCTGAATGGCCAGCCTTTGACATGCTGAGCCTCCTTGATTAGGTGTGAAGTGGCCTGGGCTGAGGCAAAGGAGACATCTGGTGGGAGGAAATCTGCTGCTTCAGATGCCAGGACAGGAAGAAGGCTGGGTAGCCAAACTGGTCTTCAATTGGAGAAAGACAGTAAGGACAGGAACCAAGCTCACTCCAACTTCCTGCACCCCAGCCAGATGGGAGCCTATATAATTAAATTAGAAGAGGGGCTGGAAGGGGAGTGTAGGGAAAAGTTAGCCATGCCTGTGGGTTAGCCAGACCTGAAGCTCTGGAAGGGAGTTTCTCCATTTTGATTTTTGTTGAAAAGTGTTCTCTGGGGCAAAATAATGCCACACTTCTAAGGAAGTTGTCAGCACAGAGGGTGGCACCCTGCACCCCATTGGACAGGGGTGCCCCCTATTGCCAGCACAGAAACTGGAAAAAATATGGGAGAGCTGCCCAGCAACTAAGATCCCTGCCTGGAAATATTGAGAGAAAGGACTGCCCTGCTGAGCCCCTGGTCTGCAACAAGAAAGGACCACACTCTGAAGGACTGCACCTGCTTCACACTCTGGGCTTCACAAAAGAGGACTTTGCCTTGCTTAAAAGGATTAAGGGATCCTAAGCTATATCATATTCCCAATCTCCTACCACCGCTGCAGAGGCTGAAAAATGATGTAGAACACTGGAAGACTCTCCCGCTGTCGCGATTGGGTAGAGCTGCGCTATTTAAGATGATGTCCCTACCCCACTTTTTATATGTCTTGCACAACTCACCCAATCCCGTTCCCGCGACTTATTTTGTGACCATAGAAAGCGAGCAGAGGGCGCTACTCTGGGTAAAGGGTTTACCCCGGATATCATTTTCAAAATTGGTGAGAGGGTGGTATGATGGAGGAATAGGACTACCAGACATCAAGAAATACTATTGGGCAGCCCAGTTGGCAGCCATCAACCAATGTATGTTCCGGCCCCATGATGATCCTGGGTATCAAATGGACAGGTGGCTTTTGTCGGGGGGGATCCTATTTCTGGGAACCATCTGACTTAAGTAGCAAAGAGAAAATGTGGGTAATGTTGGGCCAGATGGTTGCCAAAAGGAATATTGCTAGATTATGGGGGGCGCAGGAGGTTCCAAAAATAAGTGCATGGAAGAAAGATATGGATTGGTGCATGTTAAGGGAAAAAGCAGTGTATATATCCAGGGGATGCCCAAAAAAATGGTCACAAATATGGGGCAAATGGAATGCATACAGGGGGAATATTAATGCTCCGCCTCTTCTCCCCCCTCGATGAACCAGAGTCTACTGAAAACAATAATGAATAAATTGCTTATTGTGTTTAACAAATGAGGAAACCCGTGCAACCCAAAAAAGTATAACTGTATACTCCTTACTCTGTGATTATGTTGTGTGTAATGTTAATACAGTGAAATCGATAAAAAGATTTATAAAATAAAAATAAAAGGATTAAGGAGTGGACTCCCTGAAAGTAACAAGTACAAAAGAGCTTCAAGAAGTCACCTGCATCAACTCCAAGAAGGTCCCAACTGACCAGCATTCAGTGGACTTTTGAGGATTTGACAAGGTGCATTGTGGGAATTGTAGCCCAAACCCTCAAGAGGCAAATCAGAGCTTCTGGATTCTTGGCTGGTGTTGTGGACCCATCGCGATCCCAAAAGGACATTCTGGAAGAAGATCCAGAAGTTTGAGATCATTAGAGAATTTCTGGTAAAAAGCTCAATAAGCTGACTGACCCTGACGAGGAGAGTCAAGCCGGTGACATTAATCCGTGACACGGCCTAAAATCCAGGTGTGCCCCGCTTAAAGCTCTGGACCACTTTACCATCGACTACGAGAATGAAGAACACAAGTAATCACTGAGGCATCGCGCTGAAGCAGGCTGCCGTCATCAAACCACAACCCGGCTTGCTGAGGAGACTCGCTCAACGTCAAGAGAAAAAGAAGGAAAAATGTGACTAAGTGTGAAGGTCAAATATTGACTGGCCCCAGCCCCCCCAATGTATCCGACCTGCGCTCCATCACAGTTGGCTTGATACTTTGACTTGATTCCAGTCAATTGTGACCAGATGTCCCCGGTAGACACTTTTTGCTTTTAAGCACTAGAAAGCATATTTTTACATTTAATCTTTAAAAGTTCATATCTCCGGTTCCTTCAATTTGATTTTTGTCATTTTTATGTAATTTTAAGGATAAAAATATTTCCTATTTTAATAAATTGGTGTTGGAATTTTATTGTGTGTTGTGTTTTACTTATTTACTGTTTTGGTGATATTAAATGCATTACATACCTGTCTCCCAAGTTAAGCCTGACTGCTCGTTGGGCCAATTTCGACCTGAATGAGCACAGGAATGATGACAAAAAATATTAATGGAGGTTCTACCTTTTGCATTTAAAAACAAAAAAGGAAAAAGAACAAAACTAACGCAATTCCTATGAAAGTGTATTGTTCTCTCTCTGTCTTCTGAAGGTTTTTTTTATTATTAGTGAAAAATGCTTATTCATCGAAAACATTTTGCTTGGTGTGAAATATTGATAAAATATTGTTAAATATGGTCACTATCTCACCTAAAGGCTTTTGATATTGTGAAGGAAACTGGCAGTCATTTTTCCATTAATTTGCTAGCAGAGTGCTCGCGCTTTCCACTGTCGCTCCCAGCGTTTCAAAGGTCGCTGTCAGTTACTACACACATTTCAAATTGAATAACTATGTTCAAAGACCTTTGGCTTGCTTAATGAGCTCAGCACACACAATTAATCAGTTATTATTAATAACGACCCATTAAAATATCATTGTTACGATCGTGACTTTCAAAAATTAGACTCATTTTAATGGAAATCATAATGATTATGTCCTCTAGGTTGGCCACCCTCGCCAGCATTTACAGCCACTGAGAGATCCAAGCTTTGCCTCGGGCCGTTTAGAGACAGCTCAGTCATTAACTGGTACTAGAATATACATTTTAAGGATTTTATATAATTGCATTATTCATCTCTGACTAGGCATAAAAAAGTACCGCATCAGAGAGAATTATTGTTCTGCTGGATTATGCAGTACATTGTGCAGCACTGACAAAGACTGTGTTATCCTAAAATCTAAGATACGTGTATGATATGAAATATCATTTTTAAGCATCACAATTTTGCAGAACCTTTTCCACATCCAGAACCAGGCAAATTAAAATACGAAAATGTGTGTGTGTGTGAGGGGGCGGTAGATTATTTCCTGTTTGACCTTGTCAATGTTATAATATAGTTTACCAATGTATAGCAAATCAATGATAAAACATGCATTGGCAAAGCCAAAAGATCAGGCATTGTCCGACAGCATATTGAACTTACCAATGGCGTGATGGAAATTATGAAAAATAGAGTGCTCTTGTATACATGTGCATGCGCAAACACACACAGTTATTTTTTTTATGATTTTCTATAGAATATTTAGGAAAACATCAAAAAGTGACCTCCCATACATGTGCATGCATGTGTAGAAAACACACAGGTGACTGTTGTAGAATAATTTGAAGTTTATTCTGAAATGTATACTACTGTCAGAGCTCATGCGCCGGATATACGGTGCACAGCAAGTTGAGCCCCAGCCATGCACAGTTGTAACATCACTAATTGTATGCAGTTATATTATGAATGATGTTATACAAGATTTCATTACTGATGTAATATGTGGGGTAAGTAGCACTGTATGGCAAGAGCACAAGTTATAGTTGCCTTAGGGCAAGAGTTATAGTTTCTTGTGATAACTATAACTATAACTGTTGAATTTCTATGGTTTGTAAACTCTTAACCTAACTATAACGTTCCTCTAATCTTTGTTTTGTTTAGTGCATTTCTAAGTTTGTAAAAAATTCAATTTCCCAACTATAACGTCCCTGTAACCACTGATTTTTCAGTCAATTTCTATGTTTTTTTTAATGTAAGTAATATTCAATAACCTTCAGTTTATCAAGCCCCCGGAGAGCTCGGCCTTTGGTCATGCGTGCCGAGGGTTGCCACATGGCCTGGCCTTTGGTCAGGCCCTGCACCAAACACCGTGCAGGCTCCGAACCACGCGTCATGAATGGCCTTCGGCAGTGCATGGCAGTAGTTGGCATCAGGGTCTGGCATGTTGCCAGGTCCTGCACCCACCCCTCTTAGGCACCCAATCCCGAACCCCGCACTGTATGTGGTGCACAGCAAGTTGAGGCATGTCTGATAGCAGTCTCTCAAAAGCTGCCAGACTCTTGCAAATTGAAAGAAAATGGACTTTTTTGCCTTTTTGAAAACACATTAGCTCATAAGTTCGGACCAATGAAGTGGACTCCTTTTTTGGCAACAGTGCACCTTGTCCACAAATTTATTGCTGTCACTGAACATGAAGGGAGCCAATGGCTCAAGTGGACTGACCAATTTCACCATGCTGCATGCTGTGGTGCCGAATTTGAATGGCAGATAAACAAAGCAGTGGATGAATAGGGCTTGCTGAAAGTCCCAGCAGTACTGTAATATTTTATATCTATATCTATATGTCTATATATATATATATTCACTGAAAAACCATAGGTTTCAGGCACGTTATAGTTAGAAATTAGCATTTAAAAAACCTTTGAAATTCACTGAAAAAAACATAGGTTTCAGACACGTTATAGGTAGAAATTTGCATTTAAAAAACCTTTGAAATTCACTAAAAAAAACATAGGTTTTAGGGACAGTTATAGTTAGTTGGACATTGCACTCGTACAAAACCCGTGAAATTCCCCCGTTATAGTTAGTTCAGCTAACTATAACTCACGCCCCCGCAATGCAATTCTTTTTTTGGGGGGGGGAGGGGGGCCACGTGGCCCCCCTCCCGGGCCACTACTTGCCCCGGGACCCCATCCCCCGGGCTGGCTCTCTCCGTTGGGGACCGTGGGGGTCCCCAATGCCTCCATGGTCCCAGCCGGCTCCCTCGTCCCTCGGGAGCCGGCATTGCTTTTCACATGGGGAGCTGCTGACATGCAGCTCCCCATGTGGAAAGCTATCTGCTTTGCTTCATTGAAGCGAGAGCAGGTTTCCTGCTCTCGCTTCAATGAAGCAAAGCAGTTTGTAATGGCAGGACGGGAGCCGCGAGGCTCCGTCCTGTCATTGCAAACTACAGTGTCCCGGGGGTAGGCACCCCGGGACACTGCAGGAGCTGGCCCTGGGGGTGGCGGTCCCCAGGGCCACCACAGGCTCCAGATGGGGGCCGCGCGGCCCCCTCCCATCCAAATGCACAGCCCCGGGAGGTGGTGGTCCCTGGGCTCAGGGTCCTTAACGGACCCCTAATTACATGAGAGTGCCCCGGGAGGTGGCGGTCCCGTGGCATGTGGGGGGCTCTGAGCCCCCCACACAGGTAATTAAAAATAAATAAAAAGAAGCCCCGGGGGTGGCGGTCATCGGGGCTGCGGGAGGGCAGAGAGCCCTCCCGCACCATTTTTTTTATTAAAGCCCCAGGAGGGTGGCGGTCCCCGGGGCTTGGGGGGCCTTAGATGCCCCCCACACATAAAACTTAACCCCCGCATGCCCCCGGGACTTGGCCCACCCGGGGGCCAATTACCAAAGAAGCGCGGGAGCCCGCGCTTCGTTTTTTTTTTTTTTAAATCGGCAGGATCCGCGCACCCTAAGCACATCCTGCCAATTTTTTGGGGGCCTGGGGGTCCTTGTAGGACCCCCTGAGCAGGCCTAGGGGGTCAGGGTGTTTCTACCCTGCCCCCTTTTTGCGTATTGCGCACTTTTTACTGCTTTCTTGTTCCTCGGTTCTACCGAGGAACAAGATGGCTGCCAACACTTCCTGATTTGGAGTGTTGACAGCCAATTAGCATGCAGCTCGTGGTCGGGAGGGTGCGCGGATCCTCCGTGCCTCTAAATATCAAAACTTTTATTTTGGATTTTCTCAGCAATTACTGAACGGATTTACACCATCTTTAAAAAGGGTGCTTTCTGAACCAAGCACTACCTTTTGCCAAATTTGGTGTAAATCTGCTCAGCAGTTTTGCTGTAGCCTTGCATAAAGTTTCCTATGGGAAATCGATTTTTCACTCTTATTTTTTAATTTCTCATAACTACTGAACGGATTTACACCATTTAAAAAAAGGTCGCTTTCTGAACCAAGCGCTACCTTTTGCAAAATTTGGTGTAATTCCGTTCAGCAGTTCGGGCTGTAGCCGTGGCTAAAATTTCCTATGGGAATTAACATGGAGAAAATGGAGAAAACGCGTTTTGGGACCCCCCTTTTTTCTCGGCCCCTGCTTGATGAATCACCCCGAAACTTTCAAGACAGGAGCGGACCCGAGCGCCCCACTAGTTTTGAAAATTTCGCGATGATTCGTCAAACGACGCCAAACTTATTGGGAATAAAATGTTGCGGATTTCCTATGGATAAAGGTCCTAACTATAACTATCTACTGGCGACCGCCAGTAGATAATATATACACATATATATATATATATATATATATATATATATATATATATATATATATATATATATATATTACCTACTGGCGGTCGCCAGTAGGTAGTTATAGTTAGGACCTCGTTTCTATTCAAATAGCGTTTTTTCTTTTGCCAATATCTTTGGCGCCGTTTGACGAATCTTCGCGAAATTTTCAAAAATAGTGGCCTGCTCCGGTCAGCTCCTGTCTTGAAAGTTTCGGGGTGATTCGTAAAGCGGGGGCTGAGACAAAAGGGGGGTCCCAAAAAGCGTTTTCCCCATGTTAATTTCCATAGGAAAATTTAGACAAAGCTACAGCCCGAACTGCTGAACGGAATTACACCAAATTTGTTAAAAACGTAGGTCTTGGTTCAGAAAGAGCCCTTTTTTTAAATGGTGTAAATCCGTTCAGTAGTTCCTGAGAAATTAGAAAAAGAAAAACATCGATATCTGAGCACCGAGGAGGAGTCACAACTCCTCCCGGGCATGAACTTCACTCTGATTGGCTGCCAACACTCTAAACCAGAATGTGTTGGCAGCCATCTTGTGACTCGGTAATTGAGTCACAAGAGAAGAGTAAAAAAAAGGTAAAAAACAAGAAAAGGGGGCAGGGTACAAACACCCTGACCCCCTAGGCCTGCTCAGGGGGTCCCACAAGGACCCCCGGGGCCAAAGAAAGCATTTTTTTTTTAAACCGCTGAATTCGCGCTGGGGTCGTGAATTCGGCCGAAAAAAAAAAAAAAAAAGAATTGCGGACTCCGCGCTTCGTTGAATTTAAGCCCCTGGGTGGGCCAGGTCCCGGGGGCATGCTAGATTATGTTGCGGGGGCCCACGGGGGCCCTCGCAGCCCCGGGGACCGCCACCTCCCCGGGGCTTTATTTTTGATGTGCGGGGGGCACGTGGCCCCCCCGCAGCCCCGGGGACCGCCACCTCCCCGGGACATTGCGCAAAAAGGGTGGAGGGGCCTCGCAGCCCCCCCAAGCCCCGGGGACTGCCACCTCCCAGGAGATTTTTTATAATTAGGGTGGGGGGCCTTGTGGGCCCCCCAAGCCCCGGGGACCGCCACCTCCCCGGGGCTTTCTTATAATTAGGGTGGGGGGGCTTGAGCCCCCCCACATGCCCGGGGACCACCACCTCCTCGGGGCACTAAATATTGACATTGGGGGGTCTGTTACAGACCCCAAAGCCCCGGAGACCACCACCTCCCCGGGGATTTGAAAATGAAGGGAGGGGGGCCGCGTGGCCCCCCTCCTGGAGCCCTTAATGTCCCTGGGGACCGCCACCCCAAGGCCAGCTCCTGCAATGTCCCGGGGTGCCTACCCCTGGGACATTGCCATTTGCTATGGCAGGGCGGGAGCCGTGCGGCTCCCGCCCTGCCATAGCAAACACTGCTTTGTTTTTTGGAAGCGAGAGCAGGAAACCTACTCTCGCTTCCAAAACCAAGCAGAATAGCTTTGCACAAGGGAGCTGCATGTCAGCAGCTCCCTTGTGCAAAGCAATGCCGGCTCCTGCAGGAGGCGGGGAGCCAGCAGGGACCGTGGGGGCATTGGGGCTCCCCCACGGTCCCCATCAAAGAGGCCAGGCCCCGGGGGATGGGGTCCCCGGGGCCAGACGTAGTCCAGGAGGGGGGCTACACGGCCCCCCTCTCGCGATTTAAAAAAATAAAAAGAGGCAATGCCCCGGGGGATGGGGTGCCCGGGGCAGATAAAAGCCTCAGTAGGGGGGCCACGCGGCCCCCTCCATTAAAAATAAAAAAACTGTTTCTGGGCATGTCCCGGGGGATGGGGTCCCCGAGCCGAAATTGGCCTCGGGAGGGGCCGCACGGCCCCTTCCCGTTTTTTTAATTTTTTTTAAAGGGGTTAGGCCCTGGGGGATGGGGTCCCCAGGGCCCAAAAAATAGTAAAAGAAGGAGGGCCACACAGCCCCCCTTGTAAAAAAAAAAAAAAACGGCATCTCGCAGGAGGCCACGCCCCCTTTCTCCACCACTCTGCAAACGCGCCCCCTGGCGCGTTGTTAGATGGGGAATGAATTCCCTTTGAATACTGAGGGTCCCTGGGGGCCAACTATCCCACAGGTACCTCCAATATGCGCCAGGGAGCTGCGTTGCAGAGAGGTGGTCCTAGGCCACGCCCCTTTTTACACCACTCTGCAAACACGCCTCTTGGCGCACTGCTGGTGGGGCGATGAGATCCTGAGGACCTCAGGACACAAGTGGACTTTATCCCCCGAGCAGCAGTGCGCCAAGAGGAGCGTTTGCAGAGTGGTGTAAAAAGGGGGTGTGGCCTCGGACCACCTCTCTACAATCCAGCTGTGTGGCGCTTACTGGAGGTACCTGGTGGGCTAGTTGGCCCCCAGCGACCCTCAGTATTCAAGGGGAATTAATTCCCCAACTAACAACGCAGAGTGCAGAGTGGTGGAGAAAGGGGGCATGGCCTATTTCTACATCTCAGCAATCCCACTGCGTGGGGCTTAGTGGAGGTAAGAGGTAGGCTAGTTGGCCCCTAAAGGACCCCCAGCAGCGAAGGGGACTTCAATCCCCATCCAAGAGCGCACCAGGGAGCGCGTTTGTAGAGTGGTGGGCAAAGGGGGCGTGGCCTGCTACGAGTACTTACCAATGCTGCTGTGTGGGACTTGCTGGAGGTAATAGGAGGGGTAGTTGGCCCCCAAGGATGTCCTTGGGGCCAATTACCCCTCTTGTTAGCTCCAGTAAGTCCCACACAGTGGGATTGCTAAGACGTCTTCGGAGACCATGCCCCCCTTTCTCCACCACTCTGCAAACGCGTCTCCTGGCAGACTACGGGATGGGGGATGAAGTCCAATTTACTCCTGAGGGAGTTTGGGGGCCAAAAAGCCCTCCTGGTACCTCCTGTAAGTCCTACGCAGCGGAATTCCTGAGCGCTGGTCGGTGGCCCAGCACCCTTTCTCCACCACTCTGCAAATGTGACTACTACTTAAAGAAGCATCTTTCTGCACCTCTGACTTAGAGGTAGTTTCAATCCCCCTGCCCTATTATGTACTAGGGCCTTACAGAGGAGGTCATGCCAATCACAGGGGTACCCGAACGCATAGTGTTCCCTAGTGTATGTAGGTGTTTTCACTGTATTCTAAGTGTCTTTTAGTATAGCACTGGCTCTAGGCCTGGTTAGTCAGAGTCAGTTACCACCAGTACCCGTCAGCAAAAAGTTGGGGGCACAGGATGATTTTGAAACAAGGCCTCTTTCTGCTCCTCTGTTGGTAGTTTCTGCACATCTCTTACTTCTTCCTGCACTTTTCTTCGTCTTTCTGGACTTCTGTTGCCTCTTTCTGCATTTCTCTTGCTTCTTTCTGTGCATTTGTTCCTCTTTCTTCACATGTCCTACCACTGTAGGCATAGTTAGAAATTAGCATTTAAAAAACCTTTGAAATTCACTGAAAAAAACATAGGTTTCAGGAACGTTATAGTTAGAAATTAGCATTTAAAAAACCTTAGAAATTCACTGAAAAAACCACAGGTTTCAGGGACGTTATTGTTAGTTGGACCAGAGAAATTCAGCTGTTATAGTTAGTTCATCTAACTATAACCCGCGCCCCCGCAATGCACTGCTGATGACATCACATAATACATCATTCATGACATGGTCAGTGACATCACTGATGACATCACTGATGACATGTCAAATGACATCACTGATGACATCACTGATGACATCATCCTCGTGATAATCTGATGCACCTCCTCACACCCTAATATAACCTTTGATACACCCACTCTAAAATACAGACTACCATTTTCAAAACCATAGACACACCAATACCAGTTACTACGTACCCACTCACTGATTCCTAGGTCTACACACATCCACTTATTCACCTATACAGTCACTCATACATGCAGTCACTCATCAATACAGCACTATCATATGCACTTATACACCTATAGAGACACTCACACAGTGCCACTCACACATAGAGTTACTCACACACCTATCCAGTCATACAAAGTATCAATCACACTCCCATTTACTCACCTATACAGTTATACACACACCACCTCACTTACTCATACATATACTAACACATACTTACTCTCTTATACAATCACTGATACAAGCACACACTCATCCATACAGCCACTCTCACAATCACTCACTCTCACATATAGTCATTTATATACTCCAACACTCACATATACTGTCTTTCACATATGTAGTTACTCACACATGTACCACTGAGACATTCATTCACTCACCAACACACCCATACACACACTCACCCACCCATACAGCCCTTCACAGATGTACTCTTGAAGCCATACACCCAGTGAATCACCTACTCACACATCTATGCACAAAGTCACACACCCCCCACCCACCTATACAGACACTCAGGCACCCATACAGATACTCAGACAACCAATCAATAACCCACATAGACACTCAGGTAGCTACTCACCAACCCATGCAGCCGCTTACACACCAACAGACAAACTGATACAGACATTCAATCAATCAATCAATCAGGGAATTGTAAGCACGCTACTCACCCGTGAGGGTCTCAAGGCGCTGAGGGGGGGGTCCGCATATCTGTTTAGCCGAAGAGCCAGGTCTTGAGGGTCTTCCTGAAGGTGTTCACGGAGGGGGCGCGTCTGATGTCTGTGGGTAGCTCATTCCAGGTCTTGGCTGCAATGTGAGAGAAGGATCTTCCACCTGCTCTGGCTCTGTGGATGCGCGGGGTTTCAGCCAGTGCGAGGTTGGAAGATCGGAGGTTTCTTCTGGGTACGTGGAAGTTGATTCTGTCGTTGAGGTATTTGGGTCCGTTGTTGTGTAGGCATTTGTAGGCGTGAGTGAGGATTTTGAAAGTGACTCTTTTCTCCACGGGGAGCCAGTGGAGACTTCATAGGTGTTGGCTGATGTGTTCGTGTCGGGGATCCCGAGGGCGAGTCTGGTGGCGGTGTTCTGTATTGTTTGGAGTTTGCAGAGTAGGGACTTGTTGATGCCGGCGTAGAGTGCATTTCCATAGTCCAGTCTGCTGGTGATGAGTGCATGGGTGACTGTCTTCCTTGACTCAGGGGGATCCACTTGAAGGTCTTGCGGAGGATGCGGAGGGTGTTGAAGCAGCTGGAGGTGATGGCGTTGACCTGTCGGTTCATGGTGAGTGATGAGTCGAGTATGATGCCGAGGTTCTTGGCGTGGTCTGAGGGGGTAGGTGGGCTTCCAAGGGTGGTCGGCCACCAGGTGCTGTCCCATGCAGAAGGGGTGGTAACGAGGACTTCTCTCTTCTCGGCATTGAGCTTCGGCAGCTGTTTTTCATCCAGACTGCGACGTCTTGCATTCCTTTCTGGAAGTTGAGTTTGGCAGTGGTGGGGTCTTTGGTGAGGGAGAGGATGAGCTGGGTGTCGTCGGCGTAGGATATGATGTTGAGGCCGTGTTGTCGGACGATGGCTGCGAGGGGGGCCATGTAGATGTTGAAGAGGGTGGGGCTCAGTGATGAACCCTGTGGGACTCCGCAGGTGATTTTCGTGGGGTCGGAGAGGAAGGGTGGGAGTCTGATCCTTTGGCTTCTTCCGGTGAGGAATGATCGGATCCAGTCTAGGGCTGTTCCTTGTATGCCTGCGTCGTGTAGTCTGGCGACTAGTGTGCAGTGGGAGACGGTGTCGAAGGCCGCTGATAGGTCGAGTAGGATGAGGGCTGCGGAGTGGCCTTGGTCCAGGAGGGTGTGGATGTCGTCTGTGGCGGCGAGTAGGGCGGTCTCTGTGCTGTGGTTGCTTCGGAATCCGGATTGGGACGGGTCGAGGACGGCGTTCTCTTCAATGAATTGTGTCAGTTTCCTGTTGACTGTTTTCTCTGCAACTTTGGCTGCGAAGGGGAGGAGCGAGATGGGCCGATAGTTCTTGAGGTCGGTGGGGTCAGTTGTGGGCTTCTTGAGCAGGGGTCTGACTTCTGTGCGCTTCCAGTCATCTGGGAAGGTGCCTGTTTTGAAGGTGGTGTTGATGGTGCGTTGTAGTTCGGGTGCGATGGCAGCCGCAGCTCTGTGGTAGATGTGAGGGGGGCAGGGGTCAGTGGGGGCCCCCGAATAGATGCTTTTCATGGTCGAGGCGGTTTCTTCGGCCATGATCGGTGTCCAGTTGGAGATGGTGGGCTGGCTGGTGTTTCTGGGGGGCGGGGGCCGTCTGTGGCACCTGGTGGATGGTCGATGAAGTTGTCGATGAGTTCACACAGTTTAGTCACTAACACATGCATCAGTAAGACACATTTAATCACTCACTTATACAGTCAGTCACACACCTACTAAATCATCCATTCAGACACTCATACACTCACTCATTCTTCAATACACCTTGGCATTTATATATATAAAACATAAATAAACTTTACAGAAACACACAGTCACTGGATGATGTCATTAGTGATGTCATTTGAGATGTCATCAGTGATGTAATCAGTGATGTCAATGACCATGTCATGAGTGATGTAATATGTGACGTCATCAGCAGTACATTGCGGGGGCGCGAGTTATAGTTAGCTCTACTAACTATAACAGCCGAATTTCTCTGGTTTTGCACGAGTGAAATGTCCAACTAACTATAATGTCCCTGAAACCTGTGGTTTTTTCAGTGAATTTCTAAGATTTTTTTAAATGCTAATTTCTAACTATAACGTCCCTGAAACCTATGGTTTTTTCAGTGAATTTCAAAGGTTTTTTAAATGCTAATTTCTAAGTATAATGTACCTCAATCCTAAGGTTTTTTAAATGACTACATATATATATATATTTTTTTTTTAAACAAAACTTGAGATTAATTTATAGTTAGGAAAACTATATTCATTCTTTCTTTCTTTTAAAAATTATTATACAGAAGTCGCAGCACTCTACGCACACCCTACATGATGGCTGCGCGCATCCTGGTAGTGCCCATCTTATAAATCGCGTGGGAGTCGCGACTTCGGCGTAATTTGGAAAGTATGAAATATCTTTAAAGTAATTATCAATAAAAGTTGTGCTTTAAGTGTTTGTTTAATTTTATTTACAAAAGTATTTATAAACTAATTTTTTCAGTATACTTCGAACAATACGAAATTTTCCGTCTGCGCGATGAATGCGCGTAGCGTGCATAACTCCTCCCTGCACGTATTTCCGGGGTTGCGCCGTGATCACGCGGGGATCGCGATGTCGGCGTATTTTCAAACTTTAAAAAATGACTATTGAAAGTTAGAATATGATATTAGAGTAAACAGTTTTGCTAATATACTTATTAGGCCTGGGCGGTAAATTCCGTTCCGCTCGCGTAATTTGCGTAATTTGGGTAATTTCGCGTTCCGCGGAGAACGCGAAATTGCCCAAAATTCCACGATCCGCGGTTTCGCAGAATTTTTTGCTTGTTCGCGCTTTCAAAATGCGTGTTCGCGAGATATTTCTCCCCGAGCACGCAAACAGCGTTCGCGAACAAGAAAAAAGCATCGCGAACGGGCAGGAACAAGCAATTCCGCGTGTTCGCGGAACTTTTGCATGCTCGCAGAGATTTGTTACCGTTTCGCGGTACTTTGCGTAGCGCGACTACGCAAATTCCGGCCACCCCTAAAAATATTATAGAAATGTTTTATTATAGTGTATAATCATGTATACAATATTTTGCGGATGCGCGATGGGTGCGTGACGGGTGCGTGCACCCTACGCGACTTCATGTCAGCAGAAAAAAAAAGAATCTTATTGGTTTAAATCATTTTCATTCTGGAAGAGGGAGGATCCATCCTTCTGATATTCCCCTTACTATTTGAGTTTCATTGAGAGAACACCTGTTTGCTGCTTCTCTTTCCTTGTATACATTTTTTGTGTGTTTCTTTATTTTTTTTGAACAACAATGGCTTCCAGCCTTGTTCCTGTTGATCCTTTGGCCATTGAGGAGGAAAAAGAGATTGTGGAGCGCAGCAGAAAGAGGAAGGAAAGTATTGTCTGGGCCTTCTTCTCTGTTCCAGAGGGCGAGAAGATGGTTAACGCCCGAAAAGTCACTTGCACAATTTGCCAGAGGGTATTGTCTAGAGGGTCGGAGAAGAAATATTCATGCGGTACCAGCAGCATGAAAAAACATCTGGAGACTCTGCACCCAATTCACCTGGCAAGAGAGGAGAGGAGGAGAGAATTGAATGCTGCTGCAGAACAAGACCCTAATGCTCCTTCCAGCTCAGCACAGCAACTTCCACCTGCTCCAAGGCCCCACATTCTGACCGAATTTTTAAACGCTACAGTAAGTTGCACAAAGTGCAACACCAAACTTTGCATTGGAGAGCAATGTGTGGATGTCATCACTGCTGCTCTAAAAGTACATAAATGCAATTTTTTTTTTATAATGTGCTTTTGTTTTTGTTAGAGAGATCGTTTGTTGATCTTCATTTTTGTCTGTTCTTATAAAAATGAAAAACACACAAAAAAAGTAAAAAAGGTTAAAAATATATAATTTAAAAAAAAAAGTGTTCCAAAAAAAAAACGGTTCTTACGGAACCACATCTACTGGTTAAAAAAAGAAAAATTACTAGAGTGATTGCATGAGAGTATGGACACTGTGTGGGTGATTGGAGAAATGCAAGTCTAGTGCATGGTTATTTTATGAATGTTTGGGTAGTGGCAACGTGATTGAATGAGTTCATGGATAATAGCTGGGTAATTGGAGGAGTGCATGGGGTGTGACAGGGTGATTGCTGGACTGCATGGGTACTACCTGGGTAATTGAAGGTGTGAATGAGCAGTGTCTAGGCGGTTAGAGGACTGCATGGGTAGTGCACAGGGGATTGTAGCAGTGCATGTGTTAGTGCCTGGGTCATTGCATGAGTACATGGGTACTGAATGGATGATTAGAGTACTGCAAGGAGAGTGCATGGTGAAGTTATAACTGCTTGGGTATTGGCGGAGTGATTGGATAAGTACATGGTACTGGCTGGGTGGTTGGAGGAGTGCATGGGTAGTGACAGGATGATTGCTGGACTGCATGGGTACTACCCGGGTAATTGAAGGAGTGAATGAGTAGTGTCTGGGTGATTAGAGGACTGCATGGGTAGTTCACAGGGGATTGTAGCAGTGCATGTGTTACTGCCTGGGTCATTGTATGAGTACATGGGTACTGACTGGATGCTAAGAGTACTGCAAGGAGAGTGCCTGGGTGAATTTATAAGTGCTTGGGTATTGGTGCAGTGATTGGATAAGTACATGGTACTGGGTGGATGATTGGAGGAGTGCATGGGGAGTGAAAGGGGGATTGCTGGACTGCATGGGTACTACCTGGGTCATTGAAGGTGTGAATGAGCAGTCTCTTGGCGATTAGAGGATTGTATGGGTAGTGCACAGGTGATTGTAGCAGTGCATGGTTACTGCCTGGGTCATTGCATGAGTACATGTATACTTACTGGATGATTAGAGTACTCCAAGGAGAGTGCCTGGTGAATTTATAACTGCTTGGGTATTGGCGGAGTGATTGGATAAGTACATGGTACTGGCTGGGTGATTGGAGGAGTGCATGGGTAGTGACAGGGTGATGGCTGGAGTGCATGGGTACTACCTGGGTAATTGAAGGTGTGAATGAGTAGTGTCTAGGTGGTTAGAGGACTGCATGGGTAGTGCACAGGTGATTGTAGCAGTGCATGGGTACTGCCTGGGTCATTGCATGAGGACCTGGGTCATGACTGGATGATTAGAGTACTGCAAGGAGAGTGTATGGTGAATTTATAAGTGCTTGGGTATTGGCGGAGTCATTGGATAAGTACATGGTACTGGCTGGGTGATTGGAGGAGTGCATGGGGAGTGACAGTGGGATTTCTGGACTGCATGGGTACTACCTGGGTAATGAAGGTGTGAATGAGCAGTGTCTAGGTGGATAGAGGACTGCATGGGTAGTGCACAGGTGATTGTGGTACTGTATGGGTACTGCTTGGATTACTTAATCTTACCTTTTTTAAGTAGATCTGAAAGTCATTGAAAAAAAAATTCTGTTCTTTTTTATAATCTAAATTTAAAATAGTTTCAAACTTTAGAATTTGGGTCTGTAAAAGAGAAGAAAAAATACAGTTATAAAATATAATATTATAGTTTTAAGTACACAACTTAATTTTACAATTACATTACATATTCAGTTTGCCTTTTTGCTGTTTTCAGATTCTATTGAATTTCACCATACACAGTGATTTCAATGTTGATCATCATGTGAAAGCGGGCAAAAAAAATACAATCAATTAGATTGTTAAAAAAAAACAAATATGTGTACAAAATATTTTCAACCAACTCAACTATCTGTTTACATTTTCAGAAATAAACACTCTCATTTACATCGCATATAATACAAAGATCAAATATATGAACTGCTCCTTTCAAAAACTATTTTCTAAATACAATTTCAAAGAACAGGAACAATAATTGAAACAGTAATTGTTCATATCTTCCCTATAGGCCGAATGATGTTTCCGGAATCATTTTCATTGAGAATATCCAAAATAAACTTCTTAATTCATTTTGATATCTTCCCACTAGGCCGAATGATGTTTCTGAAATCGTTTGTATTGAAAATTTCCAAAATAAACTCATTATTTCATCATGACATCTTCCCAATAGGCCGAATGATGTTTATCGAACTTTGGCATCAAAAATATTAGATAGGAATTTGGTAATTCAAAAGGCAACCGATATTTGAATTGCAAATGGGCATCATTACAATGTGTCCATCCTTTATTGCATTTTAAATACACAGTATAGTGTCCAGATGTCGTAGAAGGTCCATCGTGGAAAATAATTGCCACTGCTTTGAAAGTTCTTCCTGATATTGATAGTTGACTTGCACAACATTTTTAATTTTAGTTTCCAATTTTCTTCCATCTGCTCTACAACGTTGTATCATTAAAATGATATATTGTCCAAATCTTTCTATAAATAATGTTGATAACATTTCTGATTTGCAGTGACTACATTCCATATTTTGATTAGCTGATTTTACTAATTTGTTAAAAGACACTGTTTTGCAATCTGGTATTGTCAAATATATGAATCTTTCAGTGTCTATTTCTGTGGTAGAAGAAAAAGAACAGCTATCACATTTATGGTCCCATCTGTAACGTAGTCCAAACAAATTTTCAATTTGTATTCCTTCATCTTCCAATACTGCAAGCATAAACATAAGAAATTCTTGAGCATCTTGCTGTACATTAAGTGTAAATTTAGAAGAACCAGAACATATATCTAGAAGATGCCGAATGCCAGAAGCACTTTGGATTTTAGTTTTATCGGTTGTCAAGTTTTCAAAAATAGAATGCAACAAAGAACAAAACCTTTTTCCTTGATTCTCCATAATTTGTTGTTGAAGATTTTCTAGAAAAAATATGACGTTCACAACTACATTAGCATACCAGTTGATACCTGAACTATTTTCTATCTGATATCCTACAATATCTTCAACAGTGTCCTTTTTCTTTTTGTTTGGAACCTCAACATTCTCTTGATTTTTTTTCTTCTTTCTAACCTCACTACAGAGTTTCTCATATGTTCGTTTTCGACATACTACACGCTTTTCATATACAGGATATTCACTTAAGTTGGGAGCATACAGTCTTCTTAACCGATTACACTCTCTTACACAATTTGCATCTGCACTAATCTTTCTCTCATCAAAATCAATCAAATACAATTCAGATAAAGTTCTGACTCGGGACAATGCAACATATGCCATGCCCTCTTTAAACACGGTACTTCCAATGTTTACCAAAGCACTGTCTACACTTAAACCTTGAGAGTTATGAATGGTCACCGATATGCTAAAGAAAGAGGAAACTGTTTTCTACGAACATACAAGTCTTTAACAAGCAAAAAACGAACAGCACAATGTCCAATCTGTTTTACCTCTTCAATCTGATCAAATTTAATCTTCAAAAATTTAATTCCATCTCTATTTGGATAATTAACAAAATCAACAGCTTTTCCCATCGCTCCATTTACTAAACCTTATTCCACATTCAAATTATGCCGTAAAATTACCCGACAGTTTTCACATACATATAAATTATTTTCTAAATCAGCAGTCTTAGATATAGATTTTTCCAAAGAATCCAATTTTGTTTTTAATATTTCTGACAAAACAATAGTAATTCCTTCGTGCTCTATTTTATCAATGGCTTCCATTTTTATTATTTGTTGTTTTTCCAGCTTTAAAAGTTCTTCATTGAATGTAGAACAATCTCGCAGTGTTGGCATTAGGCAGATTATAGATTTCTTTTCTCCAATTTTTTTGTATATTCTTTCCGGAGCAATATTTTCATTTGGAAACAAGTTTGTAAGTAGCCGACTTTGCAAAGCTTCTTTACTATGTTCTGTCAATACACCAATTCTTATATCTTGGAGAATGCTTCCATAATCTTCATCACTTGCCTGTCGCATATTTTTAATAAGTTCTTTGTATTCAAAATATGACCAAATGTTGACATTTCCAATACTTCCCAAAGATTTCCTGGTGTCTTCATGCACAAGTGTTTTAAAAACTGGTTCCCCTTTTACAGGAGTAAGTTGCAGTAGATCGCCGAAAACAATCACATGTTTTCCTCCAAATAACACATCATAATCTGTTTTTAAAATTTGCTGCATTCTTAAATGTACAAAGGCAAGCATTAAGTTTGAGACCATGCTCACCTCATCAATGATCAGAAGTTTCATTTTCTTTAGTACTCTTGAAACTTCCAAACAAGCTTCTCCAGAAACTTGTGATATTCCAACTTTTTTTCATGTTCAACAGGTAGCATTAGTAAACGAAGTAATGTAATCCCTTTAATGTTGTGTGCTGCTAACCCAGTTGGAGCGGTTACAACACAAGATAAATGTGATTCAGTGGTTTTCTGTAGATAACTGGTCAAAACTTTAATTAAGAAACTTTTTCCTGTACCAGCTTGACCACTGATATACATTTGAATAGGTTTAAATGATGTGCAGTTGCATTCTTTATTTTCATAAAGTAAACCATGGTCTATCTGTTGTGTAACTTGCTGATATATTTCTTTCTGTTCAATATTTAGTTGTTCTTCCAAGTTTCCCAACTCCATAATATCCTGTTGAGCTTGATGCATTGCTGTTTCTACTTTGCTCATGGCTATTGCTGCTTCATTTTCCAGAATTGGTTCTCCTAGTGGATCTTGGCTCAATGGAGCAGAACTTTGACTATCTTGAGAACTGTCTCTAGCAATCTCAGCTGCAATAGTAGCTTCTTGTTCAATTTCTTCATTTTTTACATCCAATACTGACCCATGCAAAAGAGCAGTGTTTAAGTCACTTAAAATTATTGCAGGACTTTTTACATAGTACAATCTTCTTACTAACTTCCGCATTGCAGAGTGATGTACTGCTAACATTCTCAAATGATGAAAAACACTTTGACACACTTTTCTAGAAAGACAAGCCAGAGAATGACCTTGCAAGCCAGTATTTTTTCTCACTTTGCACGGATCTAGTCCTTGCAACATCTTAATCTTTTGTTTAATACTTTTCTTAGTATACTCTCGTAACAAATTTCATAAAACATCAATAGACTCCTGGCGTATACCACAAATACTACTACAATCCCATGTATACACTGGAGCTTGTGTACGTCTCCCTTGAACTTCTTCAACTATCACTTCTTCCACATTTCTAGGAACCATCTTTTCTTTGTCAATTGCACAACTGTTCTTCACTTCATAAGCACGACCACTGGTATCAACTGCGTGAACTAATGTATTGGTTTGAAAATAGCTCTCTTCATTAAAAAATGGTTCTGAACTAGAAGTATGCTTCCATTCACCCAATTTTTTTTTTACAAAAGTTAGTTCTGTTGATTAGTCTTTTCCCTTTACTTTTGTTCTTCATAGAATGCATTTGTTTATCTAATGTTCGCATTCTTTTTAAAACTAAAATGAACAATCTTCTTTTCAATTCAAAAGCCTTTTCGACTATATTTTCAATCTTTTTTTCTTTTTATAAAATGCAGATCTTCTTTTATATTTCTTGTCAAGTTTCAACAAATTTTGTAGTACTCTACTTTTATACATACGTTTCCTAATTTCATAAAATTGTTTCTTTCTTCTTTCAACATAGATTTTTTTCTCATTTCCTGAATTTCTATGAATTTGTCTTTTTTTCATTTCACTCCTTTTCATTCTACAAGTATTCTTTCTATTTTCATCATTTCCAAAATCCTTTCATCTCCTTGAAATTCTTTTAATAAATTCCTTTATTCTCTTACCACAAGACTTTTTCTTTTTTGCCTCATGTTGTACTTCATCTAATTCGTGCGTTTCTTTCTCCTTTAAATAGTACTGTTTTCTTTGTTGTTTTTTCCTTTGCGCTTTTCTTGTCATGCTTATTCTTTCTTAAAAACAATGCAGAATATCTGAAAAAAGAATTAAAAAATGTATTTTCTATTATTACAATAATTATATACATGTATACTTATCTATTACTAAAGAAACACTTTCTATTTTAAAAGCTACAAAGAAATGCATATATGGTTATCTTATTATGGTAACAATTACACCTGAGCTGCACAATAAGTGAAAAGAGGTGCCGAAAAAAAATACAACAGTAATATCTGAATGATTACTGCATTACATATCTAGTGCATGTATCATTATAAGACTGCATGGCGACTACTTTGTTATTTTTATAACTGTATGAGAGGGGTGCAGAAATGTGCAAGAGAGGTCATAGAAAGAAGCAACAGAAGTGCAAAAGAATTAAGGGTGGGCGGAATTTGCGTAGTCGCGTTACGCAAATCTCCGCGAAATTGCTAAAAATTTCCGCGAGCACGCGGAGATTCCGCGAGCACGCAGAGATTCCGCGAAATCGCGGAATTGCTGGTCTTGTCCGTTCGCGATGTGTTTTTGCGTGCTCGCGGGGAAATATATCGCTAACTTGCCCATGCGGTCGCTAACGGGCGCGGCCATCTTGTTTTCACTTGTCCCGCCCGCTTGCGATGGTATTTCCTGCTCCGGGTCGCGTATTGCATGCTCCCGCCCACTCGCGATGCTTATTTCCAGTTCCGGGTCGCGTATTGCATGCTCCCGCCCATTCACGATAAGGGTTTCCTGTTCGGGAACGCGCATTACGTGTTCGCGACGCTTTTTGCGTGCTCGGGGGGGAAATATCGCGCGAACTTGCCCATGCGGTCGCAATGGGCGCGGCCATCTTGTTTTTCAGTCTATTGCTATGGTTCTGGGCCTGCTTTTCAATCCTCCCTCTATCTTTTCAATCCTTTGTTTCTGTAAACTTTTTTGGGTCTTTTTTATTTATTATCTATCTCTCTATTTTCCTGATTCTATATTTTGAGCTTTTTTCTACTTTTTGTGTGTTTTTAACTACTTTTTCACACTTTTTCTATTACCTGCTTTTTCATTTCTTTTACTTACTTTTTGTAATTCCTACCTTTTCTTTTCCGTCCCCCGTCTACCCAGAACCATGGCAAAGGGCCACAGCCACAGGGCTCGAAGTCGGAGCCAGAGCCGCGACCGCCTTCCTTGCGGAAGGCGGCGCCAAAGAGGTGCAGGCACGGGCCTTATTCAATGAGTCGGAGGTGGCCGCTCTGGTTTTTTTGTTCAGCGCCACCTCCCCTTAACCCTGGTAGCAGGCGGCAGGCCTGGGTACGGGCTCCGGGAGCGTCGGCAGCAGTGGGGCAAGGTGCGTCGGGCAGTGTTTCGCTGCTCTGGTGTCCGGCGCACCAATAATCAGCTGACGCACCGGTGGTCCGATATTCTGGACCGGGAGCAGGACCTGCTGGACGTGCTAGGAGTGGAGGTCCCGGGGCTTGGTGAGTAGCTATTTAATATTACTACTTTGTGTTCTGCTCTGTGTTATATATTGCGAATATATATTTTTTTCCGACCAGCAAGAATGCTGCTGCTTACATTGCAGGTAAATTACGTTTACAAATCTGTGATTGTTATGACACAGGCGCTCGGCGCTACTAATCTTACTTGTTTGCAACTTTGCGCTCGCTTGGCCTGATGATTATGTAAGAGTTTACTTTAGAGAACTTAAGTGATGTAATGCTAGAGAGAGTAGTCCTTCCTTTGTCCTCCTGCCACTATGGGGCCGATTCCGATTTCGGCCGGAAGGGCACCGAACGATGGTCGGAGCCCTTCCGACTGAATCGGAACGTGCCGGCCGGATTCCTTTCCGACCGAGCCATTCCGATGGGCTCGGTCGGAAAGGATCCGACTCGATTTCCGGATGGCTTACGACGGGTTCGGAGAGCCCGTCCGCCATCCGGAAATCCTTCAGTACTCCCCGGCCGCCTCTTCACGACCGAGGAGAATGATGGCAGTATTTCACTGCCTTTTCGTGCCGGTCTTTCCGGCACGAAAAGGCAGTCGGTAACTGTCTTTGGGGGCCCCCAGTAGGGCCCCCATGGGTGCGAGGCCCGCCGAATGGCGGCCTGGGGGCACCTATGGTGCCCCTCTGTTGATCCCTGCACCCGGTGGCATGCACCTTGGGGTGCCGGCCACAGGGTGCAGGGATGAACTGCACCCCTGCTTTTCACAATGCAAGCATGCATTCTGCTCGGAATGCATGCTCCCATTGTGCAGTATACGAGTGCGACCGAACAGGGTTCGGTCGCATCGTACTTGCAGGGCCGTAACCGACGACAGCAGATCGGTCGGTTACGGCTCCTGGACGATGTCGGACGGACCTGAGTCCGTCCGACATCGGAATCGGCCCATAAGAAGGGATAGTGGTGGATTGATAGGTTTAGTTACTTATTAGTTGGTAATTTGTAAGTGGTGTGCGTGACGCATCCTCTGTCATGTCACGTGCTGCTGAGTGCTGCTTACCCCAGTCCTTCGCAGAACCTTTTGTAGTTTGTTTTCTGAGTGTTAATAGGCTTATATCATCACTAGCAGAACATCAGCAGCAACCAGCCAACAATTTGGTGTATGCAAAAATGTATGCATGTGTCCTCCATCTATGCATTTTTAGGACTAAAATAAATGGAAATGCAGACTTACTGAACAATTGGCCCGTCTGGATTGGAATAGGTGGGCTAGGTCAGGTGGTAGTTAGGCTTGCTAGACGGTCCGTGAATCTCGCAATACTACCAGTCGATCAGATAGGTCAATTTTATTGCAATTGTTGTTACCAAAAATTTTTTGGGTGCGTATTTTAAAATATTTTATTTATTTCACACCAAACTTTAATTTTTGTCTCTTTCTTTATGAAATCTTACATGATCAGCAGCACCCAGGGGCAATAAGACGGGGTCGCAGGCGGTGGGCCATGAAGATCAACAAGATGCCTCCCAGGGACAGGACCGCTCCTCTATCGAGGGCTCTGCTGCTGGCCCCAGTAAATCCTCCAGTGGTTAATATTATTAATTATATTTCCCAAACTTTTCCTGCACCTTATTTTTTCCGAACTATTATTTAGGTATCCTCCTAATTCGAATTTTGACAAAATCTTCTTTGCTCTATACTATCTGTTTCTAAATTCTTGTTATCCCTGCCTCTAACTGCGTCTGCTATGACTCTCTGTACTACCACTATTAGTCTGTCTGTAGCTAAGCTTGCCCAGTTGCCCACGCTTTATTTAAAATATTTTAAATAAAACTCATATTCACCAATAGCTATAGCCATTGAGTCCAGTCCTTTGGGTTGTCCTCTTCTACTACTTCTAGTCTTCTTATTCTTGAGGCTTTTCGACAATTCCCACCAAGAAAATGCCCAACCACATTTTAGAATTTTAGATAGGATAGGACATACTACTACTGTTGTAGGGATTCTGCACATACAGAACTTTGCACAAGAAAATAGGACGTTGGTGATGGGAGGTTGGACCTTCCTCACACCTCAATCAGAAGCCACCACAATCCCCTGACCAACTAGTTATAGTGTCTCATTACTCCAAACGCCCCCAAAATACCCAATGAGTAGACAACCCAGACAACATAACACTCCCAACCTCTGTCGCGGAAGCAATGCACACCCTTTTGCTCACTCTCTCGTGTAAGTCCACACCAAATACCACCGAGTCTATGTAAGTTCAAAAGGTTTATTTTTATTTCCAACTGACAAGCTCTGTACGTTGTATAATGCAGCAGCAACAGCAAAATGCATAAGATTAAAACAATAAACATTGTTACACTTAGTTAGACTTACAAGTTACTTACAACTACAAGTCCATAGAAGCCAAAAGGCAAGATCATGATAACTGAACAGTGGTGGAAGAACCACCCTCCCCTTGGTAGGAATCTAGTTTATATAAAATTATAAATGGAGATGTGAGAATTCTGGGAGCCCTCACCTTAGAAGAACCTAGTACTGGTTACATCATAAGGTCTGCAAAGCTCTGGTTCTTCATATAAGGGAATCTTCCGTCTGTAATGAGAAAAATGGTGCGCGTTAGTATAGTGCAAGCATTTCTCAGTCGTGCCAAAAAGTGCAGTTTTTTATGGATAAGCAATATGGACTAACACCAGAACTCCATAACAAAGTCGGTTGTTTTTCGACCTTGTACGCAGCGCTCAGACAGTAGCAGTATGAGCTCATGTGGGCTCAAAGGCGTCTTTCACAACAAGCTGCGAGGTAACTTACGCAAAAATAAAAGACAGAGCTAAAATGGTTGCATGGCTCGGGGTAACTTAACAAAGACTAGAATGACCCTAGGGACCATATAACACTACCAGTGTCTACTCTACTACCTGATTTATACTAGTGATGTATGTTGTATATGTATTATGTATGTATTAACTTTTTTTCATTCTTGCTAGTCAAAAATAGGGGGAGGTGTAT
Source organism: Calotriton arnoldi (assembly GCA_963921515.1). NCBI lineage: Eukaryota > Metazoa > Chordata > Amphibia > Caudata > Salamandridae > Calotriton > Calotriton arnoldi. The sequence continues at coordinate 978,193 of CAWUFW010006898.1, read as the reverse complement.
ATGGCATCTGAAAAATGTGTAATGTTTTTCTAGGCGTACTACCGACCACCAGTACCGGGGCCAGCGGCGAAGGTGACGCGGCCGCTGAGGGTGCAGGCGATGCGGCAGTTGGAGGAGCTGCAGGGGGTGAGCCAGCAGCAGTGGCGGGCGGTGGTAAGTTATATTCCTAATCCTTACTTATTGACATTACACTCGCTGCAAGGGTGTAATGTATACTGTACTGTTGAGACTTAAGTAAGAAGTTGTTGTGAACGGTTGAAGAAGACACCCTTTACTTAGCATTAGCAATAGCATTAGCGACGGGAGTGTACTGAGAGTAACCAATGGCCTCTTCTATCGGACTTCAACTCAGCTGTGAAATTTTTATGGAGAAGACTAAGGGGTCGATTCCGATTCGGGCCGGAAAAAGCACCGACCGACTCGGAGCCGGAATTAATTCCGACCGACACGTACCTGTGGCGCCCGACACGCCAAGTACGATGCAAGGCGTGCAAAATCCGACCGACACGTACTGAACCCAAGCCGAACGACCGAGCCGCACGGAAAACAGCAATCCGGCCGGAAAAACACGCGAATCGAACCGACCGACACGCACCTGGAACAAATCCAACCGAAACGTACACGCGAACTCCAAACCGCAAAGTACGATGCAAGGCGCGAAAACCACGACCGAGTCGTACGGAGGACAAGCCGTACGACCGACACGCATACAAAACCGAGCCGAAGTAACACAAAACACCGCGATGGACGCGTACGCAGCATAGAAAACTGCACAAACAGAGCGTGAACGAAACGGAGAAGACCGTACGAGACAACTGCAGGGTCCGACTCGGTCACAAGAACGTTTCCAACATGCACAGAAAGTACTAAGGAAAAATACACAAAAAAGGCCAAACAAGCAATTACAAAGCCAATAAATACTGGGGGGGTGGGGACAGAGAACAAAGACACACCCACAACTCCACCCATATAAAGGACACAAATCCCAACCATGATCCTTTGCAAATGCTATTCTACTGCCAGCACTCAACAAACAGCAACCACACACCCACAGCTCATCCCTCACACAAGCCACACACCATCAGCACACCAACAAATAGCTACCTCACATACACCCAGCAAAACACACACTCACACACCCTCACCTGCACACCAACACACACATCACTCACCATCACCACCCATCACCATGCCCCCAAAGAAGAATCACAAGTTCCTAGATTGTGAATTGGAAGTCCTGGTAGACGAGATCCTCAGGGTAGAGCCACAGCTGTTTGGCACACTGGTCCAACAGACACCCATCTCCCAGAAAACCAAGATGTGGGAGAGGATCATCAACAGGGTGAACGCACAATCACCATGTCTGCGCACAAAGACTGACATCCAGAACAGGTGGTATGACGTGCGCAGGAGGGTACGGGAGCTGCTCAAGAAGGACTACCTCCTGAGCCAATACACCGGCAGTGGCCCTCCTGCCAAGCCAGTATACCTCAGGCCCTGGGAGGAGAAGGTGCGGGCCATCCTTCCGCCAGTGAGCGTCTATGGACTAGAGAACATCCCAGAGCCTGGTGAGTACACAACAAATGTACACAATATTCTGCCACAATACACACACACATCACTGTCAAGGGAGAGTCAAACCATGCACTCATAGCAATTACACAGCAACCAGAACAGAATCATCCCAAAATGTGTATGTCAGTCAGATAAACACAACACATGCCATCTCAAAGTTACATTTAACCGTGTCATCACATGTACAAACACAACTACAACTACAGCTAGGCAGTGGCACAAATATAACTAACAAACACATCCAGACATGTAGCCACCACTACAACACCAACACACAGTGAAGACCACTGAAAGAAAGGAATTCTGTGTATGCTGGGCAAGTCAGTGTAGCCAATAGCATCATGGGAGTCGTAGTCACAGATATTGCTCACCCCCACAACTGTCCCATAAACACCACCATGAACCATGCGCACATCACAGGGAGTGGAAAAGGACTCACAAGATGGCTGACACTGGCTACTGCTGTGGGGAGCACAAGGCCCTGCTGGCAACTGTGCAACAACCAACAGCAGGACACCACTGACTGACATCCTGAGAGACAACTTCCACTCCCTGCAATGCAAGCACGTTCCATGGTGGGATATCTGGCTGGGTGGGAAGGAGGACTTGCAGCACTGACCATAGTCACAAGCACCTCCCTCACACACCCCCTCAACACATACTCCACATAACCCACCTGGGAGAATGCAATGCCTCACATCCTAACTCAAGATCCCACAAAGAACCTCCACCCTGGGTTATGTTGTGTGAAGCACAGGGACACTCTTGGGACTTTTAGCCAAACAACTGCCAGGACAACACTCCCAGCCATCCTGTCAGCACAGGCAGCCCACCCCACAGGGAAGCAGAGTCAAAAGGAAGGAAGGATGGGCATGCTGGGAAGGGGGGTGGAGGCAATAGCATGATGGGAGTCGTAGTCACAGCTCTACATCCCCCACCACATGGCCCAGCAAGCTCACACTCACGCATGCACATCCCACAGAGAGTGGAAAGGCCCACCAAAGATGTCTGACACTGTTGCTGTGTCGTGGGGAGCACAAGGGCATGCTGGGAACTGCACACCAACCAACAGCAGGACACCACTGTCAGCCATCTTGCCATTGCTCTCACACCCACACACACTGAACTCCCCACAAAAGCAAGTAAGTATGGGAATGCTGGGAAGTGGGGTGGAGGCAATAGCATGATGGGAGTCATAGTCACAGACATAACTCACCCCCACAACTGTCCCATCAACACCACCCTGAACCATGCTCACATCACAGGGAGTGGAAAACAACTGACAAGATGGCTGACACTGGCTACTGCTGTGGGGAGCACAAGGCCCTGCTGGCAACTGTGCACCAACAAACAGCAGGACACCACTGACTGACATCCTGAAAGACAACTTCCACTCCCTGCAATGCAAGCACGTTCCATGGTGGGATATCTGGCTGGGTGGGAAGGAGGACTTGCAGCACTGACCATAGTCACAAGCACCTCCCCTCACACACCCCTCAACACATACTCCACATAACCCACCTGGGAGAATGCAATGCCTCACATCCTAACTCAAGATCCCACAAAGAACCACCACCCTGGGTTATGTTGTGTGAAGCACAGGGACACTCTTGGGACTTTTAGCCAAACAACTGCCAGGACAACACTCCCAGCCATCCTGTCAGCACAGGCAGCCCACCCCACAGGGAAGCAGAGTCAAAAGGAAGGAAGCATGGGCATGCTGGGAAGGGGGGTGGAGGCAATAGCATGATGGGAGTCATAGTCACAGCTCTACATCCCCCACCACATGGCCCAGCAAGCTCACACTCACGCATGCACATCCCACAGAGAGTGGAAAGGCCCATCAAAGATGTCTGACACTGTTGCTGTGTCGTGGGGAGCACAAGGGCATGCTGGGAACTGCACACCAACCAACAGCAGGACACCACTGTCAGCCATCTTGCCATTGCTCTCACACCCACACACACTGAACTCCCCACAAAAGCAAGTAAGTATGGGAATGCTGGGAAGTGGGGTGGAGGCAATAGCATGATGGGAGTCATAGTCACAGACATAGCTCACCCCCACAACTGTCCCATCAACACCACCCTGAACCATGCTCACATCACAGGGAGTGGAAAACAACTGACAAGATGGCTGACACTGGCTACTGCTGTGGGGAGCACAAGGCCCTGCTGGCAACTGTGCACCAACAAACAGCAGGACACCACTGACTGACATCCTGAAAGACAACTTCCACTGCCTGCAATGCAAGCACGTTCCATGGTGGGATATCTGGCTGGGTGGGAAGGAGGACTTGCAGCACTGACCATAGTCACAAGCACCTCCCCTCACACACCCCCTCAACACATACTCCACATAACCCACCTGGGAGAATGCAATGCCTCACATCCTAACTCAAGATCCCACAAAGAACCTCCACCCTGGGTTATGTTGTGTGAAGCACAGGGACACTCTTTGGACTTTTAGCCAAACAACTGCCAGGACAACACTCCCAGCCATCCTGTCAGCACAGGCAGCCCACCCCACAGGGAAGCAGAGTCAAAAGGAAGGAAGGATGGGCATGCTGGGAAGGGGGTGGAGGCAATAGCATGATGGGAGTCGTAGTCACAGCTCTACATCCCCCACCACATGGCCCAGCAAGCTCACACTCACGCATGCACATCCCACAGAGAGTGGAAAGGCCCATCAAAGATGTCTGACACTGTTGCTGTGTCGTGGGGAGCACAAGGGCATGCTGGGAACTGCACACCAACCAACAGCAGGACACCACTGTCAGCCATCTTGCCATTGCTCTCACACCCACACACACTGAACTCCCCACAAAAGCAAGTAAGTATGGAAATGCTGGGAAGTGGGGTGGAGGCAATAGAATGATGGGAGTCATAGTCACAGACATAGCTCACCCCCACAACTGTCCCATCAACACCACCCTGAACCATGCTCACATCACAGGGAGTGGAAAACAACTGACAAGATGGCTGACACTGGCTACTGCTGTGGGGAGCACAAGGCCCTGCTGGCAACTGTGCACCAACAAACAGCAGGACACCACTGACTGACATCCTGAAAGACAACTTCCACTCCCTGCAATGCAAGCACGTTCCATGGTGGGATATCTGGCTGGGTGGGAAGGAGGACTTGCAGCACTGACCATAGTCACAAGCACCTCCCTCACACACCCCTCAACACATACTCCACATAACCCACCTGGGAGAATGCAATGCCTCACATCCTAACTCAAGATCCCACAAAGAACCTCCACCCTGGGTTATGTTGTGTGAAGCACAGGGACACTCTTTGGACTTTTAGCCAAACAACTGCCAGGACAACACTCCCAGCCATCCTGTCAGCACAGGCAGCCCACCCCACAGGGAAGCAGAGTCAAAAGGAAGGAAGGATGGGCATGCTGGGAAGGGGGTGGAGGCAATAGCATGATGGGAGTCGTAGTCACAGCTCTACATCCCCCACCACATGGCCCAGCAAGCTCACACTCACGCATGCACATCCCACAGAGAGTGGAAAGGCCCATCAAAGATGTCTGACACTGTTGCTGTGTCGTGGGGAGCACAAGGGCATGCTGGGAACTGCACACCAACCAACAGCAGGACACCACTGTCAGCCATCTTGCCATTGCTCTCACACCCACACACAATGAACTCCCCACAAAAGCAAGTAAGTATGGGAATGCTGGGAAGTGGGGTGGAGGCAATAGCATGATGGGAGTCATAGTCACAGACATAGCTCACCCCCACAACTGTCCCATCAACACCACCCTGAACCATGCTCACATCACAGGGAGTGGAAAACAACTGACAAGATGGCTGACACTGGCTACTGCTGTGGGGAGCACAAGGCCCTGCTGGCAACTGTGCAACAACCAACAGCAGGACACCACTGACTGACATCCTGAAAGACAACTTTCACTCCCTGCAATGCAAGCACAGTCCATGGTGGGATAACTGACTGGCTGGGTGGGAAGGAGGGCCGGCTGTCAACCAAATACAACCAATGCAGACCATGTTCACACCCCAACAAATACATAGAAATGCCCAAATAATGCAGGACAATGTGCTACACCAATATCAACCCCTGACTGTGACAACTTAGGACAATGCAATGTACAGGCCCGCACCCAGAGGCACAGTCACAACTGTCAGGTGTGTCAACCATTGATGCCTGCAGAAACATAACATACATTGTGTGTGTCTCCCAAAAACAGGTGATGATGGGGACACAGCAGCAGACGCTGAGGAGTCCCAGTCCCAGGCTCAAGAGGATACGGAGCTCACTGGTGTCGTACAGCCTCTGCCCTCCTCGGACGAAGAAGACCAACCTGGCACCTCCGGTGCAAGTCAACATGCAGCACCAGCAGGACCACCAGCTGCAGCACCAGCAGGACCACCAGCTGCACCCCTGCACCCACCCCTCCAACGACTGTCACCACAAATACCATCCCTGCCGACATGGACAGAACAAGGAGCACCACCAGCACAGGGACCCTGGACCAACGTGGGGCCATGGACACCACCACCACCACCAACCCCCAAGGGGGACCAGGGTCATCTGTGCGTGCCACTGCATGCACTGCACATGTCGGCAGGGGTGGTGGGAGGGGTGGGAGACAGAGGTCGCTGCTTGCAGAGGTGTCTGGTGTGCATGATGACCCACAACTGGTACGCATAGCCGATGCGTACCAGTCCAGCACCGGAGATCTCAGCCAGGTAGTGGGGCTCCTCAGAGACATGAAACAGCAGCAGGCTGCCCATCATGCCCGCTTGGACTCACACATGTCCCGCGTGGAGTCCAAGTGGGACACACTGCAAGAGATGACAGCGGTGCACAGGGACATATTACAATGCCTCCGCCAGATGAACAGCAACCAGTCTACACCTCCCTGTGTGCCAACAACATCTGGTGCTGAACAAACTGCAACTGCCACAGGGAGGGAGGATGACTCTGGCGGAGAGTCCCCTGCACCGCAGCAGCCTGTACTTGAGGGCCCCCCCAAAGAAGAGGGGTCGTCCGAGGAGGGGCAAGTGAGAGGCCGATGGCCAAGTGCAACCCCCAGGAAGCCTGAACCTGTTCTGGATGTTCACCTTTGTGCACAAACTGTTCACCCTGTTGACGGCAACACAACTCCCACACATGACATGGGGAGTACAAGTTGGACCAATGTCTCAGACAACTGTGGCCCCGATACTGGGGATTTTGTCTACCAGGACTTTCAATTCACCTAGGAACTTCTGATTGCAATATAAATGTACAGCACTAACCATCCTATGCACTATTCACACAAATGTATCACAATAAACACACTAATACACCATACTTGCCTCTGTTGTGATTCCAACGTGGGTGCTGTCATGGGGATGATGAACTGCAAAATTACACTGTGTATGCGAACTGCAACAGCAAGTACAACACAGGCATGTGAGTAAAGGCAACGTGACACATATGAGGGAGACACACCACCAGGGCTACACAACACATACACACCTAGGCCATCTGACTCATTGCCTACACTGATGTTGCCAGGAAAGACGGTGCAATGCACAGACACCACACCTATTCCCAGTTGTAGTCAAGTAGCCCACAGGTGCAGTAAGCAAATGGCAGTCAAATGTGTGACCACAGACAACGCACATCACAAAGTGAAGCACAGGTTTATTACACAGTTGCAACATGTCGTAACCACTACAGATGCAAGGTAATCCCACCTGGCAGCGGGCACACAGTCAACAACTGTAGAAGGAAGGAAGTCCATGGGTGTGGCGCACATCACCTGTAGGGACACAACAGCTACCACCCTGGAAGTACAATCACGTCGTCGGTGGACACAGTTGACCAAACGAATCTGAAAGTACCCTGTGAAGGACAGAAATGACACACAGTCAAAAGCAATGGAGAACAGGACAGAACAGCAAAACTCATGCACAATACATGTTACAAGATACCCACCCAGAACCAAGTTAGCATGTCAACACTGTTGGGGAGTACAGACCACCTGTAAGCACACATCGCTACACACATCCAGTCAAGTAGCCCATGGACACACTCCAACAGCACCAGAGCACCACCTACACATATCATGCCAACTCACATCATTGACATGACACCTCAGGATACTCACATTCAGCTAAAGAAGTTGGTGATGAGCTGTGTGCGGACATCACCCTCATCATCATCATCATCACTGGCATCGTGGTCCAGGCCAGGATCCTCCACAGGTGGCGGATGTTGGTCATTGTCATCCTGGATGAGAGGCAACTCCTTCCGCACTGCCAGGTTGTGGAGCATGCAGCAGACGATGATAATCTTGCACACCTTCGCTGGGGCATATGGGAGGGACCCTCCTGTCTTGTCCAGGCAGCGGAAGCGGCTCTTCAGGAGACCAAATGTCCGCTCAATCACTCTCCTGGTCCGACCATGTGCCTCATTGTAGCGCATCTGGGCTGGTGTCACAGGGTTCCTGAGGGGTGTCAGCAACCACGGCATGTTGGGGTATCCCGAGTCACCTACGGACAGACAAGTGCACATTAGCTGACTTGGAAAAGTGGGCGGAATACTACAGATCAGATCACACACAATGGCACAAAGTCAGTACACACCGACAAGCCAGGCACGCTGGTTCTGCATCTGTGCCATCATCCTGGGGATGCGACTACTCCTCATCACAAAGGCATCGTGTGCTGAACCAGGGAAACGGGCACACACGTGTGAGATGGTCATATCTGCAAGACACACCACCAGTGCATTGACCGAGTGGTAGTGCTTTGCGGTTACGGTAGGCCTGCTCCTGGGCCTGTGGTGGTACCAAAGCCACATGTGTCCCATCAATGGAGCCAATGACATGCGGCATCCTCCCCAGGGCATAGAAGTCACTCTTCACGTCAGTGAGTCGTTGCAGTCTAGGGAAATAGATGTACCGGTTCAGGTATAGCAACATTGCCTCCAAAACATCGCGGAGCACACGGCTCAACATGGTCTGTGACATCCCACCAGCAGTCGCCACAGTATGTTGGAAGGTACCGGTGGCAAAGAAGTGTAGGGCTGCCATCACCTTCACCTTGGGGGTCAGCGCTGTAGGATACGGCCGGCCAGGCTGCAAATGTGGGGCCAACTGCACTGCCAAATCCTCAATCAGCTGCCTGGTGAAGCGGTACCGTCGGATGCTGTCCCGTTCCACCATCGTTGCCAGGTCTGCGAATGGTCTATGGACAGCAGGAGCCCTGCAGTGCAGAGGAGAAGAAAGCAAGATTGTCAGTCACCCCACATATGCGGCATTGAACACACTCAATATCACATCATACATCATTATGAGGCACAACTACATGAAGTGTGCAGTTCCGTAAGGACATGTATGGTACATACATGGCCAACATCTGTCATCACGGTTCAACAAGTGGCATCAATAAGTCCCAGGTTGGCCCATTGGATATCATGAGGCCGTGTCACAGTTCCCATCTCCTGCTGCCATGTCACAATCACCCCCCACAGTGACATGTGAGGACAGATGTGCCCCAGGCATCACAGCTCAACGACAGGTACATTCCCAGGGACCCTGTACTGCCACATGGACACTGGCATTACATGGAGTATCAGGTATACACCACAGCAAAACAACCATGACCCCCACAGGTAGTGGTTCCACTTGCCTCTGCAGGACAGACATGGACGTCTGTGACACACACACGCACAACATCAAAGTCCATGCACACACAACGTGGATGTGGAGACTGTCTCCCATTGTGCACATGAAATCAGAGACATTGTAAACACTACATGCACACAGACTGTGGAGGACCATCACTATTGTGCCACTGGGACACCCTGGCTCAAACATACCGTCCCACATGGGACTCACGGGGTATGTGACATGACATACACATACACCACCGTGAAATGTGACCATGGCACATGCACAGATATGAACAGTTGCACATCACAGTGGTCATGTACACGTAACACCCAGGATCCTGTCCCCATGAACACGTGCACAGCCTGGGGGTGGCTGCCCCCAGGTGACACCCACAGGACAACATGTACACCAACATACACACAATAGGAAATGCAGCCTTACATGCCTTATGATACAGTGTGGACAGGCTGTGGTGTTGTAGGTGTGCCCCTCACTCCCTGGGAGCTATCTGTGGCTGGCATATGTTCATCTGAGACAGGCATGGTGACATATGCCAGTCACTTGTACAGGGATGCGTTGAACAGCAATGGACCGATCGGTGCACCCGGCCGGCCCATTGCATTCAATGTGTGCGGGTACGCGTTGTACCCCTGTATGCGTTGTACCGCAATGGACCGATCGGTGCACCGGGCCGGCCCATTGCATTCAATGTGTGCGGGTACGCATTGTACCCCTGTACGCGTTGTACCGCAATGGACCGATCGGTGCACCCGGCCGGCCCATTGCATTCAATGTGTGCGGGTACACGTTGTACCCCTGTACGCGTTGAACAGCAATGGACCGATCGGTGCACCCGGCCGGCCCATTGCATTCAATGTGTGCGGGTACGCGTTGTACCCTGTACGCGTTGAACAGCAATGGACCGATCGGTGCGCCCGGCCGGCCCATTGCATTCAATGTGTGCGGGTACGCGTTGTACCCCTGTACGCGTTGAACAGCAATGGACCGATCGGTGCACCCGGCCGGCCCATTGCATTCAATGTGTCGGGCACGCGTTGTACCCTGTACGCGTTGAACAGCAATGGACCGATCGGTGCGCCCGGCCGGCCCATTGCATTCAATGTGTGCGGGTACGCGTTGTACCCCTGTACGCGTTGAACAGCAATGGACCGATCGGTGCGCCCGGCCGGCCCATTGCATTCAATGTGTGCGGGTACGCGTTGTACCCCTGTACGCGTTGAACAGCAATGGACCGATCGGTGCGCCCGGACGGCCCATTGCATTCAATGTGTGCGGGTACGCGTTGCACCCCTGTATGCATTGAACAGCAATGGACCGATCGGTGCACCCGGCCGGCCCATTGCATTCAATGTGTGCGGGTACGCGTTGTACCCCTGTACGTGTTGAACAGCAATGGACCGATCGGTGCGCACCCATTGTCAATGGCCTAGCCTGGCAACGGACGCGTTTTCGAAATTCGAACGAGTCGGTTGCTGGAAATTCAGTTGGTCACCCACAACAATGTTGCAAAATCATGTATGTCATGAAGTTGAAGATTTGAAGGATGCTGTGGGCGTGTATTGGTGCTGCTATTCCATGGATTGGCCAGATTCAGAAGATGCAAACGACTTGGACCTATCACTTTGGACACATGGGACAGTATCTGCCTCTGCAGCACATATATATTGCTGGCTGTTCCCCTGAGAGCTCACTTGCCTGCACTACATGCTCCAGGACGACATCTGCCACTGCACTGCTGCTGTCTCTGCCCCCTCTGGACCCTGCAATGGCACGTACTGTGGAGAGAGCCCCAGCCTTCAGCCTTGAGGAGAACCAGGCCCTGCTGGACAGCCTACTTCCACAGTACAGCAAGCTGTATGGGACACCAGGGGAGCAGGTGAGTGTTCTGTGCACTGCCTTTCTGAATGTGCATTTTGTCTGACTAGCAAGGCTGAAAGTCTGCACGCCACTGGCTAGCAGGCTCACTGAGTAGTTGTCACCCCCCATAGTGTGTAGTGACATGCACTGGACAGGTATGGTGCAGTGACAGTGCATTTGAACAAGGTTTTACTTCCCATGCAATGATACCATGTAGTGACTTCTGGCAAACTGTCCATGGGCAGCGTTGCACTGCCTGTGTACATCATGTGCCCCTGTGATTGAGACATGTATTTACAACTGTGTCATGCACGGATATGTTGCATGTGTAGTAATGGCCTTTTCACTTTGTCATCCTGACAGGTTAATGCCCATCGGAAGCAGGAGATCTGGAAGGACATCGTCCGGGCTGTCCGGTCCGTGGGGGTCTACAAGCGCCGGATCCGCAACTGCCAGAAGAGGTGGCAGGACCTTCGGGGCTGGACCCGGAGGATTGCACGGGTCCAGCTGAAGCTGTCGCCTCCTCGCAGGAGGGGCGGAACACGGACCCTGACCCCCCACATGCTCCAGATCCTGGCGGTGGTGTTTCCAGACCTGGATGGGCAGCTGAAGGCCAGACAGCAGCAAGGAGGGGGTGAGTCAAAGACTGCACTGTGAACTCTGTATTACATGCTATGTGCCCTCCTCTGGCCTGGTTAAACTGCCACAGTACAGCAGTCATGTTGTCCAGGAGCCATGTCCCTCTATTGTGCACTGCCCACTCCTCATCTGATACCCAGGTGTGGCCCTTACATTCAGGGAATTGTGTCACTTGGGACTGTGTCCTTGCAGTTTGCTTCACTCAAGGTGGGGGACAGCATCTGTTTCCCTAACTCTGTTGTGGGCATCATGGGTGGGTCCATTGTTCACACAATGCCTGTGTTTGGACATGTAATCTGCGTGTTGCTTTGATATGCGGTCCACTTGCTGAGCTGAGCCACCACATGTGCCTGGGGTATCTGGCACACACCCATGCAGCGGGTGGGAACAATGTTTGGGCCCCAGGAGTGTGCAGATTACGTGTGTCACACATACATAGCCAGCTATCCACTGTCCAGGGCTCATCCCTCATTCATGTGGGGCAGGACAGTCATGCCTACTCCAGCCCATCCAATACACCTGTACTCCCACTCCCGGGTATCAGCTGACACGTTGTGCGCAGTGATTTGACCCCTCAGGTGTCTGCCTCTGTGTCAGTGTGCTGTGGATTTGTTGCCAGGACTGCTGGGGTGTTTCTCGGTAGGGGCTCAGCATGCCACTGGAGATGTGACCATAGGAGACGATACTTGTGTGTCACATAGGTGTTTGATCAGCTGCCCGTGCAGACTGGGGTATGCGAATGTGAAGTTCAGGCAGCTGTTTCCCATTCACAGCAGATTGTGAGGGGCTCAGGTTCAGAGGGTAGTGTCACAGGTCTCCCATATGTCCAATCGGTATGACCTGGACAGATGAGGGTTAAGATGATGTGTTGTGTGGGGGATGTACATGTGCACTTGTGCAGCTCCAGGACTTGCATTCCCCATGACCTACTATTGTGACACAGTGCAGAGTGTTGTTGTCTGGCTGCCAAGTCATACATCACTGAGACAGTGATGTATGACTTAGCAGTCATGCCTCCGCCATGGCATGTGTCTACTTATTGGTGATCCTGCAGGGGAGTGACATGTGCTACATGCACACCATTGTGGCGATGGCTATCAGGACATGGGTGCATCATGGTGTCTGTCGCTGGTATGCATCACATGCATTTCCTATTTGACTCTGGGCATCCCTTTCATCCGGAAACCTGTACTGACTCAGTGGCAAGAGTTGTGATGTGTGCATGTCCACATGCTACACCGTGTCCTCTGCACTGTCCAACTACTGTGTAGTTGGTGCATGTGTCCACACTGGGGTGTTGCTATCCAACAGACACCAGACAGATGGGTGCAAGGCCATGTGGGATGTGAGTGCCATGGTTGGCATCAGACTGACAATTGGCTTCTCCTGTTCAGTTAGGGCACTTTTAGCAATGTTCAACTAATGATGCCAGGGCTTGCTCTGTAATGTGCTGTGCTCACAGTGGTGTGTGCGTTTGGTGCAGGTGACTGATGTCTGTCTGTTTCCCCATTGTTTGCAGATACATCCACGGCCACGGAAGGGGACAGCTCCACGGACCAGGAGGAGCCGGAGAGCCAGACTGGGTCAACAGCCGAGGAGTGGTCGGAGGGACCCAGTGGCACGGAGGGCGAGGGGAGCCACACCGAGGAGTCCTCAGCAGCATCCACCTCAGCTGAGGACCACAGCGGCTCGGAGGATGACTCCCTTATGGAGGCGGGTGTCAGCAGCCACCACACCCCAGCTAGTGTTGCTGTCCCCGCCACCACCAGCACCACCACCGCCCTCCCATCGGCTCCCATTCCCCAGGTCCGTGGAGGCTCCCATGTTCGGGAGCGTGTCTCCTTTGGGCCAGGCACCGCACCCCTGCCCCTGTGTCCCCTGCTGCCCTGAGTGAGGAGTCTGTGTACCTCCTTCGCCAGCTCCATGTAGGGCAGACAGCCATGCTGAGTGTCCTCCATGCGCACACCGCTCTGTTGACTCAGCTGGTGTCGTTCATGGAGGGCATCTCATCGGGCATGTCTGACCTACAGAGGGGCAATAGGTCCATGGACTCCTCCCTGACGGCAGCAGTGTCCCTCCTCAGACAGTCCCTCACCCCTCCTGCCTCTGCTCCATCCACACTCCCCAGCACCTTACCCGTCCCAAGCACACACACACCGGCACAGGCACACACCAGCACACACACGTCCAGCACACAGACACACACGCCACAAACAAAACGCACACGCACGCACAGTCAGGGGACTGAAACCAGACTCACAGGGGATGGGGCCCTGGAACACACACACGCATCCACGAGCACTGCGCAGTCCTCAGTTGCCTCTCCCTCCAAAGCACCCTCCCTTGCCTCACCTGCAACCCCAAAGACCCAGCGGCTCTTCCTCAGTGACCTCGGCCTCTTCCCCTCCGATCCAGCTGATACAGCATTCAGGGGGAAGAGGAAGCCCACCCACACGGAGCAGAGTGCCCCTCGCCCCCGGACACCCTCCCCCAGGCGCAGACAGACTGAGGCCCCCACCCGCAAGTCCCCCCGGAGTCGTAAGAGCAAGACCCCGCCGCCGCCCTGCAGCTCAGGCACCAGGTCTCCTTCCTCCATCCCTCAGGCCCCCACTCCACAGGTGCCCCACCACACCCTGCCCCAGGTTCCCCCACCCACAGATATACCATCCCCAAGAGGATCCGGCCTTCTCCCCCTGCCACTTGCTCTCCCGGCACCACACCCCCCGCTGCGCTTGTCTGTGCCACTGATGTGGTGAGGGTGTCCTCCCCCTCTGTCCAGCCCACCTTGCCTGTTCCCCATTCTCCTCCCCTGGTGGTAGGCACTGCAGTGGAGTCCACTACCACCCTGTCTGACTTGGGCACTGCAGTGGCGGACCTGTCCACTCCATCTGCAGGGTCCACTGCAGTCGTGCCGGCACCCACAACATCTGAGTCATGCCCCCCAGTTGTGCCGGCACACACCATGTCAGACACCTCCACTGCAGTTGTCAGTGGCTCTCCAGCACCCACCACCCCTTCCCTGCTTCCTCCTGGTGAGTCCTGATCCTGTCCCTGCGGTGCCTGGCCTGCCCCCCGTAGGCCCCTCCTAGTGGATTGTCCCTGGTTTTGTGCAGTGCAGGCATGCGTAGGGTGACATCTGCCACTGTCACCCTGTTTGGACTTTGACAATGGACTGGCCATTGGCCTTTGTGTTTTTTCTGGACTTTCACTTTTAAACACACATATGCTGAATAAAGCAACTTTCTGTTCTCTAGTGCTTATGCTTCTGATGTACATGTTGTTGATGATGCTAACCATGCCCTTGCTGCAGTGATGGTGATATTTGGTCTCATGATAATGAAGTGTTACTGTGCAGGAACACATGTGGTCCAGGGGGAATGTGTCCTATCCTGTGGTGTATCCATGTCATCCATAGCAGCATCTGAGGGTGTCATGTGTTCAGTATTTGGCAATGGGATTTCCTACTTACATTAGCAATTTCACATCTGTGGCTTCCACCCCTGCACATCTGTTGTGCCTGCCATTGTTCAATTCGTCTACTTCCCTGACCGTGTGGCCATCTCCACTGGACATGCAGGTTTGGGCATCAATGGGGAAGGACTCATCTGTGTTGTCAGTGCAACATTGCTATACAAGTGTGTTGGATCTGTGCTGATGATTTCGTTGGCACTTCCATGACCAGGCTGATGTGACAGGAGCCTTCATTTGGTGCTAATTGTTGATTGTGTGACCAAGTGCTCAGCTGACATGATGGGGCCCTACTGAGGCAACATATGGCACAGCTTTCCTCACACAGGAGTGGAGTCCCCTCATGGCAGTGTGTACTCCTGTGACATTGCCTGCGCCCAAGGTGTGTGTTGTATGAGCATGTCTGTGTGTTCACTTCCGTTTTGCTGTGCATGCTGTGATCCCTAGTGTTGTACCTGTTTGTGATGCTTGCTGAGTTGACCTATGTTCCCCCAAAGTCTTCTCCCTGGGTTCTCTGTGATGTGGGTGCATGGCACATTACTGGTCATCAGGGTGTCACCCATAGGTGTGTTTGCTGTCAGGGCTGAGTTTGTGTGCAGACGCAGATGGGTCACAGTCAGGTTTCCCCTTGGCACTTGTTGTTTGCACCTGTCATGTGATTTCCAGTTTGTGTTATCTTTCAGTGATTGTGACACGTTGTGTGTGTGACTGCTGGCACTCCTCAGGGTCCGGGCTGCAATGTTGGTTGTTGTCTATGTGTGTTCTTTGTGGGTGACCTTGGCTTCTTCATTGGTGTGTGACTGTGGCTGGGATCCCATTGGTTGGTGTAGTATTGCCGTCATGTCCATGTACAGCGTAGTGTGCAGTGTGTCAGACATTCAGGAGTCTTGTTGAGTGGCCATGTGTGATGTGTTTCTGCACCTTGGTTCCCACCCACCACCCTGGAATTGTCATGGGTCCATGTGCAATGTCACCAGTGCATGTGTGCTTCACTGCTGCACATTGTTGGAGGTCGAGGTGTGTGGTGTTGAGTGTGTGCAGATGAGAGTTGTTGCCCGGCTAGACCCCTGCCTCCATGTTGGCCTTGGCTTACTGGCCGTGCTGATTGATTTGTGCTTGTGTAGGTGTGATGGTAGTTTGTTGCTCAGGACACATGACTGTGGTTCACAGTGTGAACGACATTTAGCTTTGTCATCACAGTGGGATTGTAATGCAGCCCAGGGTCACCACATTGTGGGGGCCCTGGGGGTAGTGCTGTGGTGTGTCTGTGACTTGCTGTGTCAGTTGCTGTTCCTACGTGCCTGTGTGACATGTGTGATTTATGCTCCCTCTCATCTGACAATGCCTGATTGCCCACATAGGGGATTTGGATCCATGAGTTACCTTTGTGTGGCACTGTATGCACATCTGTATGATTGGTATTCAGGCCTCCTCATGTGTTGTGTGGTTGCCTGGGGACACTGGCACCCCCCTCACCTGTTGTGTTTGATGTGCAGTGTGGGTCTGCCTGTTTGTGTTTGTGCATCTGCACCACTGCATTGGCATATCTTAGGTGTGCCATTGGCTGTATGTAGTTTGGTGGGTTTCCCCTGCTGTCCCTGGGACTCCTAGGTCATCAGTCAGCACAATGATCATGGTTTGTGTGTCCCATTGCTGCCATGGTATGGTATCTGTTCACCTCACATCTACAGTCTCCACAGGGTATCTGCATTTGTGTGCCCATTGGTGCAAATATGTGGGTCTGCATTCTGATGGTCACTTCTGTCATTGTGTCATTGATGAATGTTGACTGTGTCAGCCCCCATGGGTGTTGTTTGTCTGCACATGGCCAAAGGTATGTCTTATTTGCACTGCAGTATTTGCCTCCCCCAATCTATGTTGCAATGGGACACATGCACTACTTTGCCACTGATGTGTTTTATGTTCTGTGACCAGGAATCATCCATGCAGTTTGGCAGTTGCAGCTTTTTCTTTGTCAACACTTACATTTTGGTCACTGTGATGATGGGGGTTTGGACCCCATTGCCACAATGTTCGAAATGTGCTTCAGATATGGACCCCACACTTACCTTTTGGTCACTGTGATGATGGGGGTTTGGACCCCATTGCCACAATGTTCGAAATGTGATTCAGCTATGGACCCCACACTTACCTTTTGGTCACTGTGATGATGGGGGTTTGGACCCCATTGCCACAATGTTCAAAATGTGCTTCAGCTATGGACCCCACACTTACATTTTGGTCACTGTGATGATGGGGGTTTGGACCCCATTGCCACAATGTTCAAAATGTGCTTCAGCTATGGACCCCATACTTACCTTTTGGTCACTGTGATGATGGGGGTTTGGACCCCATTGCCACAATGTTTGAAATGTGATTCAGCTATGGACCCCACACTTACCTTTTGGTCACTGTGATGATGGGGGTTTGGACCCCATTGCCACAATGTTCAAAATGTGCTTCAGCTATGGACCCCACACTTACATTTTGGTCACTGTGATGATGGGGGTTTGGACCCCATTGCCACAATGTTCAAAATGTGCTTCAGCTATGGACCCCACACTTACCTTTTGGTCACTGTGATGATGGGGGTTTGGACCCCATTGCCACAATGGTCATGGCCTGCTTGCATTGTGGGGGCCACACACATATATGTGTGGCACATGTGATAGGGGGTCACATTGTATGTTCAAAGTCATGTTCAGTGTTGTAGGCATTTGACACAGTCTACACACGCTTGTCATGGTGTTGGGGGATGTCTTTTTCTTGCATTCCCTAGGTTGTGGTGTGCTGGTTGTGTCATGCATTGTCCATCCTATGAGTGGGGGTGGTGTTGGTGGTAGGCATCCAGCCCCCATGGGTAGAGGTGATAGTAGTGGAAGGCATCCAGCCCCCTGGGTAAGGGTGGTAGTGGTGGTGGGCATCTGGCACCCCCATGGCTAAGGGTGGTAGTAGTGGTAGGCATCCAGCCCCCTGGGTAAGGGTGGTAGTAGTGGTGGGCATCTGGCACCCCCTGGCTAAGGGTGGTAGTAGTGGTAGGCATCCAGCCCCCCTGGGTAAGGGTGGTAGTTGTGGTAGGCATCCAGCCCCCTGGGTAAGGGTGGTAGTAGTGGTGGGCATCTGGCACCCCCTGGCTAAGGGTGGTAGTAGTGGTAGGCATCCAGCCCCCCTGGGTAAGGGTGGTAGTAGTGGTGGGCATCTGGCACCCCCATGGCTAAGGGTGGTAGTTGTGGTAGGCATCCAGCCCCCTGGCTTAGGGTGATAGTAGTGGTAGGCATCCAGCCCCCTGGGTAAGGGTGGTAGTGGTGGTGGGCATCTGGCACCCCCTGGCTAAGGGTGGTAGTAGTGGTAGGCATCCAGCCCCCTGGCTTAGGGTGATAGTAGTGGTAGGCATCCAGCCCCCCTGGGTAAGGGTGGTAGTGGTGGTGGGCATCTGGCACCCCCTGGCTAAGGGTGGTAGTAGTGGTAGGCATCCAGCCCCCTGGGTAAGGGTGGTAGTTGTGGTAGGCATCCAGCCCCCTGGGTAAGGGTGGTAGTAGTGGTGGGCCTCTGGCACCCCCTGGCTAAGGGTGGTAGTAGTGGTAGGCATCCAGCCCCCTTGGCTTAGGGTTATAGTAGTGGTAGGCATCCAGCCCCCTGGGTAAGGGTGGTAGTAGTGGTGGGCATCTGGCACCCCCTGGCTAAGGGTGGTAGTAGTGGTAGGCATCTGGCACCCCCTGGCTTAGGGTGATAGTAGTGGTAGGCATCTGGCACCCCCTGGCTTAGGGTGATAGTAGTGGTAGGCATCCAGCCCCCCTGGGTAAGGGTGGTAGTAGTGGTGGGCATCTGGCACCCCCTGGCTAAGGGTGGTAGTAGTGGTAGGCATCCAGCCCCCTGGCTTAGGGTGATAGTAGTGGTAGGCATCCAGCCCCCTGGGTAAGGGTGGTAGTGGTGGTGGGCATCTGGCACCCCCTGGCTAAGGGTGGTAGTAGTGGTAGGCATCCAGCCCCCCTGGGTAAGGGTGGTAGTTGTGGTAGGCATCCAGCCCCCTGGGTAAGGGTGGTATAAGTGGTGGGCATCTGGCACCCCCCTGGCTAAGGGTGGTAGTAGTGGTAGTTATCCAGCCCCCCCTGGGTAAGGGTGGTAGTAGTGGTGGGCATCTGGCACCCCCTGGCTAAGGGTGGTAGTAGTGGTAGGCATCTGGCACCCCCTGGCTTAGGGTGATAGTAGTGGTAGGCATCCAGCCCCCCTGGGTAAGGGTGGTAGTAGTGGTGGGCATCTGGCACCCCCTGGCTAAGGGTGGTAGTAGTGGTAGGCATCCAGCCCCCCTGGGTAGGGGTGGTAGTGGTGGTGCGCATCCAGGCCCCTGTGTGCATATGTGGCATTGGTGATGGGCATCCCGCCCCTATGGTGCTGCTGTTGCTGGTGTAAGTAAATTCTGCATCCCTCTGTGTGTGTGTGATGTGTCGTGTACGTGTTGTATGTTTTTGTGGTTGGTGTCTGACTTACCTTCTGCGCCGTACGCGTCCGTGCCTGTTCCGGTGGTAAATGTAGAATATTGGTAGGATCGGGACGAAGGGATTCATGGTTGGTTCGTGTCGTTCGTCTTTCTCGTTGCTTCGCGTTGTCCTCGTCGCTGGCGTGTTCGCCTCGTAGCCGTGGATCGTGTTGTGGCGCGAATCGGAGCTTATGTGCGCCTCTCCCGGAAGCTTTGACGTGCCGGACGTAGCGACGGGTTCGGCGCGTATGGAAAGCGCATCGTACTTGTTCGGCCGGACGGGGCTGCATTTTCCATTCCGTGCGACTCGATTCTGCGTTTCCGGATTCGCCTCGGTCGGAGAACAGGACCTGGATTGGGTGAGTACGACTCGGCCGGATTCTGTGCTGTTGTGCGCATCGTACTTACTCGTTCGGTATGATGTACGGATCGGTCGGGAAACAGGCATTCGCATGGCTTTTTTCCCGACCGAATGGTATTGGGTGCGCCTCCGACCGAGATCGGAATCGGCCCCAAAGTCTGATCAGATGACCTTGATGGATGGGTTGAACGAAAAGGGAAAGAAGGGTGGAAGGAGGAAGGACGGGCGAGATTTTATATTTATGACTGGCAGAGAAGGATACGTGGGATGCATGCATAGGTGTGTGATATGAATCAGATGCATGGGTGGTGGAATGCCTGAAACTCCCACAAATGTTCGAGGCCGAGGTAGTGGGAGGATAGATACATACCACAAATGTTACGTACTGTGCTTGCTAGTGCTACTGTGCCACTATGTGTAGAATTCATTTGTCTGACTGCTTTGCTAAGAGTATATTTTACAATAGTCTTGTTTTTTCTTCTTGATATAGCGACTCCTTCCAAAGGTAAAGTCGACAGGAAGGAGTTGGCAGCCAAGGCCCGGCGCCGGAAGCTGGAGGCCATACAGGCCGAATACCAGCGGCTGGTTCTTCTAGAGGAGGAGGAGGAAGAGGCGGCAGCAGCTGCAGCCTCCTCCAATGCCCCGGGCCCCAGACATCCCCCTACAGTGTTACGGCACCACCGCCTGTCAGCCGCCCGCCACCACACAGCAAGAAGCACTGCTGCCCCCCCCTGTGGATGCAACAGCCGCGCGCTGAAGCACCGCGTGGCCCGCCTAGAGGAGCGCATCCGTGTCCTGGAGAGGCAAGCCCGCTGAGACCCCGTTTATTTATTGCCCCTTTTATATAGCTTCTTTTGGTGGGTGGGAATCGGGCGTTGGGTTTTGGACTTTTGGACATTTGTTGGACTTTTTCGTTCCGGGACATGAACATTGGTTGGGGTTAGGAAGAGGGGTGGGTCAGGTGTTGTGGGATTTTTTTCACATAGTTTATTTTTGTTAGGGTATTAAATAAAAATTACATATTTAGACTTTATACAATGTGGTTAATGTTTTGTGGGTGGGGTTACTGTTTTACGTCACACGGTTTCCTTGCTGGTGCAGTGCCACAGCCAGTGTTTGATTTAAATAATTGGCTGAGTTACTAAGACACAAACAGACAGATGCGGTACCCCTCACTGAGGGACTTGTCCTACTAGTACTGTCAGTCTCTCCTCCTAATCTATGCATTCTGCAACTGGACTCAAAGGGGTGTGTGAAATAGAATTAGTGAAAAAATTCTGTTATTAATTATGCCTCCCCCAAACTTCTTCTCTTACCTGTGCTTGATGTTTAACTTGGGCACGGCGATGGCTGCATGGTGATGATGGTTTTCTTTCCCAACATGCCATGGTTGTGGTGGTAGTAGTAGTAGACCCTGGCAGTTTCACTTGCAAATAAAAGAAAATGAGACAGTCAGTCGCCTGAGAGAGACTGTGGGAGGAGTAGTAGAATGAAGTACAGTACGGAACTTACTGCCAAACAATAATATGCCAAAATACAAGGAAACATAATGGTTGCGGGGATAGCCTAGTACATAGAGTTACAAACTCTAGCTGTGTCGAGTCACTCGACTAGGCCTACAGTACACCGTGACTCGACACAAGCGTAACCGTTAGTGCTGTTTCGGAGGATGACAACAAATCCAATCTATGCCGGCAATTAATGTTGATGGATTAGGTTCCTTTGGTAAAAAAAATCACAAATATACTGCTCATAGGAGGGTGGGCAAGCAGAAGATCCGCGCCCTGCCTTGAAAATGCATTTTTGTTGCTTTAGCCACATCCGCCCCAGCAAGCGTGTGATAAATTATTGGTGTACATTTAATTTAGTCACACCTCAATAAGTCACAAAGCCCGGGGGAAGAGGGTTAGGGTTTGATGAATGGTTGGGAAGGGGGTTTTGGGAAAGGTTTGACAAAGAAAAACAGTACGCATGGACAACAACAAAACACAATCTTGGCAGACAACCATATCCATAAATCAGTTAAGGGAGAAAAGGAAATGCATGCATGATGATGATAACTTGATGGTTAATGATAGTACTTACTAACTACTACTACTAGACAATTAGACAGTACAGGGCAGCAGTATATTATGCAATTTGCCTTGCCTGTCTGCCCTCAGAGAGACCCGAATTACATTCAGTTTCTGTTGTGTTGTACCGGCCTGGGCTTAAAGATAGCAAAGAAAAGCCAAAAATTGCTGTAGGGATGAATTGAATTATAAGCAGAGAGCAAACATAACAACAACAACACACAGTAGTAATGATTGAAGACAAAAAATGAATCAAATTTAAAAGATGATGAAAGTTGATACTGTTACTGTATGTTATCCTGGTTAAAATGTGGAGTTGCATCTCGGCATTCGTCTTGGTCCTCCCTTCCATGGACGCTCCGGCCATCAATCTTGGGTGACGCCACTGCCTGCCTGGCAGATGTAGATTCATTGATAAGGTAAGTGAGAGTTGTTTTTCCCAGTGTAGCACAGGGTAAGGGCCGGCCAGTAATTGCAGATGGAAAAACAAATGGGATATTGAAAAATCAAGTAGAAAAAAAATGCCTAAATTACGGTGGAGTGCAACAAGAACACTTTCAGAGGCGGCATGGATTTGGATACATCATGTCTACTCTAGTCTGTTTCCAGCATTAACCTCCAACAACAGGACAGAGCAGGCCCACGGCACCCGTGACCCATCCTCCATTTAGCGTACATTTTTTGACAGAGGCAGACAAAGCAGATATACAGCAACATAGCATTTTACAAATTAAGTGACTAAATCAATGCCCCGCTGTCAGTCATACCACCACACTCGACTCCACCACTACACAGACATGTAGGTCTGCAGTGGTTGTTGTTGACTTGATTACCTTTTAATGCACTCATGAAAAGCACTGAGTTATTCCATCAATCATCTCTGATCGTACTGAGTGACTGCGAAGAGATAATGTCACTGTGGTCATCATCATGGTGTGTTGTCCAACTCAGTGTGCAGTAGTGTACAGATTGAGTCCCCTTTCCATATTCAAAATGCAATGGATCGACCTGCAGTAGAAGTAGAAAATTGTTATTGAAAAACAAGAATGGAAACAAACATTGCATTGAGTTACTTTTAGTGTGTAGATTAGATAATAGTACACAATGAATTACCTTCATGCACTACAAACAACAACAACACAAATCACTCAGTCAGCGTCCAATGCATGTCATCATTCATTACCTGTTCCTTCTCATCTTCAGTTAATGGGCAGTCTGTATCGGCTCGGAAAGGAGGATAGCTATAGTAGTCATCATCATGTTCCACTTCTTTTGGAGAGACTCAACGTGGCAAGATTTTAGTTTTTCTTCGATTATGCTACATCCAATTATCATCTGGCTTGAGGGCAATAGATTTAGGTCGATTCAGGAGGAGCAGGACTCGGAGGAGTGGACTGAAATGCAGAGAGCTGAAACTCATATAAGGCAATAAAATATGAACACGGTGGTGATGGATTTGTTGTGATTTGAAGTTTCCAAACAGAAAGACAGACACACAAATAGAAGTAAATAAGGGAGAACCACAGTAAGAAGTGGAAGCCTAGTTGTCAGGGAAGTATAGCTCGTCCTCAAACTCTGGAGGTTCAACCAGAAGTAGGTAATCAGCATCCAACACGCTACTTCCGTCACCTGAGCCGCTGTCCTCATCTTCCTGCGTTGATTCATGTATTGTGTAATTCGGTGGTATAAATTGCTGATTCATTTTGATCATGGTTAACCTCTCAACGTTTTTGGGTGAGAGACTGGTCCTTTTCACTGTTACAATGGAACCAGCAGCACTGAAAACACGTTCAGAAGAGACACTTGCGATAGGGCAAGCCAGATAGTTTATCGCCAGCCTGCTGAGCACTGGCCATTGGCCCCTTTTGCCATACCAATACCGCAATGGGTTTTGATCAATGTAGACCTCTGTTGGGTCATCCAGGTAGGCCTGGACCATTCGGTCAATGTTCAGGGGTGCTAAACTTAGTGCGGCCTCTTTTGTCTTTGCATCAGCACTGGACCTAGCAAGTCCTTGCTGTAAATACCAATCCTGTGCTGTTTGTACTGGGGCTGATGATCCGGTTATTGCTGTTGTCGATAGTGTTGGTGACAGCTGTGAACCAAATGCACTGCCCACAGGCTCTGAAGTTGAACTTGACGCCGAATGCTCTGCTGCAGTACTTGACGTGGGTTTGAGGCCTTTAATTACCAGCCGTTCATTTTCCAATGTACTGGCTGCCTCAGCTATCCAAGTTTTGTACCGGGCAACATCCACTTCTGAAAAAGGGAGTAATGTCTTACTGTGCAGTGCCGATTTGTACTGTGGATCCAGAATTGTGGCACAAATGTAATGTTGTTGTGACAGAATCTTATTTTGCACCCTTGCATTTTCACTTAAGCGACATGATAAGCTCTCCACCAACTCATATGCTTCTTTTTTCCCTCCACCCCTTTGTACGCTTCACACACCCCTTCAGCTGTTGCTCTAGCATGTGCAACAATGGGATAGCTTGGCCCATAGTACAGTCCTCCTTGCTGACTTCACGTGTGAAGACCTCAAAAGGAAGAAGCATCTCTGTAAGAGATTTAACTAGGCACCATTGGTCCATCTGAAGGGTCATGCCTTTCACAGTAGCATCCGCCCTTCGCATGACATATTCATTGATTGGTCTGTACTGCTCAAACAGACGGTCAAGCATGTAATACGTTGAGTTCCAACGTGTTGCCACCTCCTGGATGAGTGCTTTGACTGTCATTCTATAGTCACGTTGAATGATCCTCAGCTGCTTCCGGGCTTTAAAAGAATGGCTGAAA
This sequence comes from Calotriton arnoldi, assembly GCA_963921515.1. Lineage (NCBI taxonomy): Eukaryota > Metazoa > Chordata > Amphibia > Caudata > Salamandridae > Calotriton > Calotriton arnoldi. The sequence goes on along the minus strand of CAWUFW010006898.1, from coordinate 953,285 downwards.
TGCGTGCATATTCTGCGGCAGGTGGTCAGTAAGTTGCTGACTATGGGTTCTTTTTCAGAAAGTCTTGAACTATAATGTTAATGCAGTGCGCCAAACACGGGACCCTGAAATACTCACCAAGCGTCATGGCCTTAAGTATATTACTGCCATTATCCGTGGCAACAAAACCAATGTGAAGCCCTCTGGGGCGCAGCCATTCAAAGACCTTGCTGTTAAACTCTTCCAAAATGTTTTCAGCAGTATGAGATTTCTCCATGGCGAACATGGCTACAGTTACATGTTTCCGAGAAGCATTAAAAATTGCAGCTGTGTCAACAGCACCTACTTCAGATAGCTTGTCTCTAACCCCCACAAAAGAGACCCAGTGTGCAGTGATGCACATGTAATCAGTGGCTTGGCAACTGGTCCACATGTCTGTTGTCAGGTGGATTTTGTGAACAGCACTCTGCTGCAAAGCTTGTCCAACCAATTCCAGCACATCGTGATGTAGTGCTGGAACAGCAACTCGGGCGAAATAGGACCGGCTGGGAACCTTCCATTTAGGGCAGATGGCTGACACAAATTCAAGGAAACCCACCCCTTCCACAAATGAAAAAGGAGAAGGTCCAGCGCTAACATTTTAGCCAGCTTCGCATTGTACAACCGTGCCGTTGGGTGGTTGCGTTGGTACTGCCCCTCCGACCTAAGCATGCTGTCAATGGTAGGCTGGAATATTTTCCTTTGTGGTGCACCTTTCTTCTTGAACCCAGCTAAGCTCAACGACGCTGCACTTTTGCTCATTGCAGTGCCCGGTTACCTTTGTGTCTCATGTTGACTCTTACTACGGTGCCACTCAGATGTTGCTGAGGATGTGGGTGTTACCAGTACACTGCTGGGGGTAGGGCTAGAAATGTCTCCCTCTTGTTGACCTTCCACCGCGATCATATCTTCCCTACTTCTTCATCCCCAACAACAGCAATGGGTCCAGTTTTCCTTTTTTCTAAGTGAAGTAGGTGAGCCTCCCACTTGATAGTGTGGTGTTTTTTGAGATGACTTGTTTGTCCTCCGGTACCATAGTTTGTACCAAGCTTACCCCGCCTAACAGCCTGCCGACAAATTGAGCATATAGCAATGTTCTCCTCCTTACTGCTAACCGAAAAGAAGTCCCAAACTGGGGAGGAGAACTTTCTGGCACTGCTGGAGGTGCCACTTTCAATACCAGATGAAATGGAGGGTGTGCATGGAATTTGACTCTGTGCACTTACATTACCATCACCTACTGAGGTGGTGGTTGAGCTGGATGTAGGTCCCTGCCGGGCCTTTGCAAAGGCAAATATGGAAGCTGGAGATCGTGTTGGCGTTACCTGTGTTGGTGGTATCCGTGCTACATCCCTCGCAGCGATTTGGGATAGTCTAATAATGTTGGTCTCCATCTCCGCAGGCCCAGGAGTGATGTTCGTGATGACTGGCTCTTCATCATCCTCATCATCACCCCCCTCGTCTACATCTACCTCCATAACTGTAAGGCTTTCTGGAACCTTCCTTTTCACTAGCCTTGTCTTGTGGCGTGCATCACTCTCAGGCTGAGCTGGTGGCTTCCAAGTGGCATCTAGATCATCAGAAGCGGGGCTTGAAGAAGAAGTTGATGGACTAACCCTCCTTTTCCTTGCTGGGGGTATGGAAGACAATGGATCTCGTGGAACAGTGGCTTGCTCCTCTTCGTCTGCAAAAAGCTCGATTTCCTGAACCTCCCCTACTTCAGGTGGAACAACTACTATTGTGGGCTGTGGTTCCGGCTGTGGTTCCGGCTGCGGCTGTGGTTGCGGCTGTGGTTCCGGCTGTGGTTGCGGTTCCGGCTGCGGCTGGGGTTGCAGCTGGGGTTGCAGCTGGGGTTGCGGCTGGGGTTGCCCACTTATCTGCTGAGTTTCCGCCTGCGAGTGCGTGGATTAGGTACTACTTTGCGATAATGACATTTCAACATCACTGGTCGTTAGTAGACTGGCTACCTCTGCCATAGTCATGGGCTTGGGCCTAGTTTGCTGGGGTGGGCCCACTGATGCAGAGGTGCTGCTCCCAGCTTGGTCCCCGCTGGACACCGCTGCTGCAGGCGTAAGTTTTTTTTTACCACAAAACACATCGGCCGGCACATCAGTCTTGGCAAGTGCCACTTCCTTCTTCTGTCCCTTCTTCTCACTGGCAACTTTCTTGGTACTGGAGGACATGGTACCTTTCTTTGGGGCCATCTTCTTCAGATGTCAGCAGGACGCAGGTGCACAAGTTGCAGAGATGTCTTTGGTCACACGTGGACGTTACGCGCAGCAGGACTTCTGCCTGGCAGTACAACGGGTGATGATGACACCTCCTCCTCTGTCTTTTTGTGCACCTAAAAGCAAAGAAGCCAGGAGAAGAACATCAGTGAAATGTTGCATTTGTTGTTGTGGTTCAATTACTAGCAGGACAAACAAACAAATAAAAGATATAAATTAGTGTAGCCATTTGTGAGACTGTCAACAAGGGCTTTCATGGTATACTGTGTACACTGTCAGGAAGGATAGGAAAGAAGAGGAACAACAACCAAAATACAAATGTAATAGAAGTGGACCCTGTTTGGCATTAAATTATTTGCTCAGTCATCACATCATTCAGGGAGCTGCAGCTGGCAAAGGGGATGGATGCAAGCAGTAAGCCAAAAGGAAAACCATGCAGGCCTAAATGGCAAAAGCAGCACACTTAGTTAACTCCCACCAGAAATGGCCACCAGCCACATGGACACTCACAAATCACAAGCAACAAGCATGAGGCCTGGAAAACAATGTACTGAAAACAGGCCTACGATAGCCAGGCAAAGACTGCATGGTAAACCACACTGCTTTGCCTGTAATGCAATAAAATGCAAAAACGAAAATACACAGGGCTAAACAAGGCCTGCAACACACCACACACAACTAAGGCATGTATTTAACACACCCCAAAAAACTGAAATACACCCAAAAATCCACATTTTGCAATTCAATCCAATGCCATCCATGTGCCCTAAATGATGTTTAAATTGAACAGAACACACAGAAACAGTTGTTTCATGCACCCCTGACTACCTCTGGGCCCACTGGATGAAAGGCCTGTTGGCAGACTAGGCTACAAGCTTGCAGGCCTATGGATAAAATTACACTACCGGCCTTCAAAATGGCCGCCAGCCTCATGGCCAGGCCCACAACAACAAGAAACTGAAGACAGACAATGCAGGCCTATGGCAAAAGCACACTGCCTGGCTTCAAAATGGCCACCAGCCTCATGGCCAGGCCCACAACTACAAGAAACTGAAGACAGACAATGCAGGCCTATGGCAAAAAGCACACTGCCTGGCTTCAAAATGGCACGCCAGCCTCATGGCCAGGCCCACAACAACAAGAAACTGAAGACAGACAATGCAGGCCTATGGCAAAAGCACACTGCCTGGCTTCAAAATGGCCGCCAGCCTCATGGCCAGGCCCACAACAACAAGAAACTAAAGACAGACAATGCAGGCCTATGGCAAAAGCACACTGCCTGGCTTCAAAATGGCCACCAGCCTCATGGCCAGGCCCACAACAACAAGAAACTGAAGACAGACAATGCAGGCCTATGGCAAAAAGCACACTGCCTGGCTTCAAAATGGCCACCAGCCTCATGGCCAGGCCCACAACAACAAGAAACTGAAGACAGACAATGCAGGCCTATGGCAAAAGGACACTGCCTGGCTTCAAAATGGCCACCAGCCTCAAGGCCAGGCCCACAACAACAAGAAACTGAAGACAGACAATGCAGGCCTATGGCAAAAAGCACACTGCCTGGCTTCAAAATGGCCACCAGCCTCATGGCCAGGCCCACAACAACAAGAAACTAAAGACAGACAATGCAGGCCTATGGCAAAAAGCACACTGCCTGGCTTCAAAATGGCCGCCAGCCTCATGGCCAGGCCCACAACAACAAGAAACTGAAGACAGACAATGCAGGCTTATGGCAAAAGCACATTGCCTGGCTTCAAAATGGCCGCCAGCCTCATGGCCAGGCCCACAACAACAAGAAACTGAAGACAGACAATGCAGGCCTATGGCAAAAAGCACACTGCCTGGCTTCAAAATGGCCGCCATCCTCATGGCCAGGCCCACAACAACAAGAAACTGAAGACAGACAATGCAGGCCCATGGCAAAAGCACACTGCCTGGCTTCAAAATGGCCGCCAGCCTCATGGCCAGGCCCACAACAAGAAGCCTAGGCCACAAAGGGAAACACATGCAGGCCTTAGTATATGGCTAAAGCAGCACACTTGTAACTCCCACCAGAAATGGCTACCAGCCACATGGACACTCACAAATCACAAGCAACAAGCAGGAGGCCTGGAAAAGAATGTACTGAAAACAGGCCTATAATAGCCAGACAAAGGCTGCATGGTAAACCACCCTGCTTTTGCTTTGCCTGTAATGCAATAAAATGCAAAAACGAAAATACACAGGGCTAAACAAGGCCTGCAGCACACCACACACAACTAAGGCATGTATTTAACACACAGCCCAAAAACTAAAATACACCCCAAAAAACACATTTTTCAATTCAATCCAATGCCATCCATGCCCCCTAAATGATGTTTGAAATTAATAAATACATCACACAGCAATCCATGACCCATGACTAGCTCTGGACCTACTGGCTACCCATAACGATTTATTTAAAAAAATGATGAAAAGTACCAAAAATGAAGTTGCAGCAACTGCAATACCCAATCAAACAACACCAACTTACTTGTAAAATCTCAAATCCCAAAATCCTCAAATCCAATGATAATGATGCAGCAGACACAAAGAGTGATCCTTCCTGCTCAAATCCAAGTGAAAAATGAACAGGAGATGGACAAAGCACTGGGAGGAGCCTGCTGGACAGGAACAGGAAGTAGGAGACTCTGTGGCACTTCCTCCCTCTCCCCCAAAAATTTGACCAAAAGGACAGCCAAATATCAATCTGAGGTTTTTTTTCAGCCAAATCATCAATTTATAGAAGGTTTGATGCTGCTTGCGATGTTATTGTTCTCCAGATTGAAAATTTTGCGTGTTCGGGATCGCGAGCTGTACAAAAATATCGCCGGATGTCTGATGGCACGCTCGAATGACGTGTTCACGGTCGCAATCTCTCTCGCGGTGCACGATGGCGCGGCGAATGACGTGTTCGCGATCGCACACTCTCGCGTTGTCCGATGGCGCTGTGAATGACGTGTTTGCGATCGCAAACTCTCACGGGATAACGCGGCTGGCTACCGAAATCTCGTGGCGCACGCGAACGGATAGGAAAACCTGTCGGCGAACGCAGGAATACCGGTAAGTCGCTATCGCGCGCACTAGAACGCATTTTTAAAGCGCAACAAGAAAATAATTCCGCTACGCCGAGGATCGCGGAATTGTTGGCAATTCCGCGTTCTCCGCGGAACGCGAAATTGCCTAAATTCCGCAAATTCCGCGAGCGGAGCGGAATTGGATGCCCAGGGTTAAAAAGAATCAACAGAGGTGCAAAAAGAGCCAAATACGGTACAGAAAGAGGAAACAGGTAAGCAGAGTAAGGCAAGAGAGGTGCAGAAAGAGGGAAGAGGGGTGCAAAGAAAGGGAAGAGCGATATAGAAATTTGAAACAGAGGTGCAGGAAGAAGGCAGATCAGTGCAGAAAGAACCAACAGAGGTTTAGAAAGAGGGAAGAGAGTTGCAGAAGCAGGCAAAAGATATACAGAAAGAAGGAACAGGTGGGCAGAGTGAGGCAAGAGAGGTGCACAAAGACGGAAGACAGGTGCAGAAAAAAGGAAAAATAGGTGATTTGACGATTGCAAGGGTAGTGTGTAGGTTACTAGATCTTGAGTGATTCCTAGCCTGCAAGGGTAATATCTGGGGGATTACTGAAGTAGATAGCAAGTGAGTGGGTGATTTCATAAGTTCTTCTGAACCGCCTGGCTGATTACCGAACTAGTAAGATACTGCCTGAGTCATTACTGGTGTGGAAAGGTAGTGACTGGATGAATTTAAAACTACATGACTAGTGGATGAGTGATTACATAAGTACAAGAAAAGTGCGTATGTGATTGAAACAGTTCCAGGTGAATTAAAGGAGTACATAGGTAACACATCAGCAATTGCATGACTGCAGGGATAACGGCTGGGAATTTACATGACTACATAGCAAGTGACTGAGTGATTTTATAAGTGCATGGGTACTTCTTGGGTGATTGCAGGACTACTGAGGTGGAGCCTGAGTAAATAAAAGACTGGAAAAGTCGTGCCGGGGTGATTTCATAACAGCATGACTACTGGCTGAGTGATTACAAGAGTACAAAACTGGTGCCTCCGTGATTCAAGGAGTGCAACAGTAGTGCCTGGGTGATTGCATAACTACATGAGTTATACCTTAGTGATTGCATAAGTGCATAGATAGTGCCTAAATGATAGCATCAGTGCTGAAGTATTGCCTGAGTGATTACAGCACTGCATATGTAGCGCCAGCATCATTGTAAGAGTGCATGGTGAGTATTTGGGTGTTTTTATAAGTGCATGACATTTCGGCCTACTCCAAAAGAAAGCAGCACACTATTACATAAGTCAACTATAAGTCACTGGGTAAGTACAGGACAACTTGAAAAGTGACTGGCTAATTTCATGAGTGCAAACATACGCATTCAGTGCATGGATAACTGTATAAATAGCAGATGAAGGGATTCATCAGTCATTGAGTACTGCCTAGGTGAATACATGAATGCAACAGAAAGGCATGGGTGATTTGACGACTGCAAGGGTAGTTTGTAGGTAAAGAGATGACTGCACAGCAACAGCCTGCATGATTGCATAACTGTAGGGGTACTACGTAACTAGACTCCGAGTGATTCCTAGCCTGCAAGGGTAATATCTGGGGGATTACTGAAGTAGATAGCAAGTGAGTGGGTGATTTCATAAGTTCTTCTGAACCGCCTGGCTGATTACCGAACTAGTAAGATACTGCCTGAGTCATTACTGGTGTGGAAAGGTAGTGACTGGATGAATTTAAAACTACATGACTAGTAGCTGAGTGATTACATAAGTACAAGAAAAGTGCGTATGTGATTGAAACAGTTCCAGGTGAATTAAAGGAGTACATAGGTAACACATCAGCGATTGCATGACTGCAGGGATAACGGCTGGGAATTTACATGACTACATAGCAAGTGACTGAGTGCTTTTATAAGTGCATGGGTACTTTTTGGGTGATTGCAGGACTACTAAGGTGGAGCCTGAGTAAATAAAAGACTGAAAAAGTAGTGCTGGGGTGATTTCATAACAGCATGACTACTGGCTGAGTGATTAGAAGAGTACAAAACTGGTGCCTCCGTGATTCAAGGAGTGCAACAGTAGTGCCTGGGTGATTGCATAACTACATGAGTTATACCTTAGTGATTGCATAAGTGCATAGATAGTGCCTAAATGATAGCATCAGTGCTGAAGTAATGCCTGAGTGATTACAGCACTGCATATGTAGCACCTGCATCATTGTAAGAGTGCATGGTGAGTATTTGGGTGTTTTTATAAGTGCATGACAGTTCGGCCTACTCAAAAAGAAAGCAGCACACTATTACATAAGTCAACTATAAGTCACTGGGTAAGTACAGGACAACTTGAAAAGTGACTGGCTAATTTCATGAGTGCAAACATACGCATTCAGTGCATGGATAACTGTATAAATAGCAGTTGAAGGGATTCATCAGTCATAGAGTACTGCCTAGGTGAATACATGAATGCAACAGAAAGGCATGGGTGATTTGACGGCTGCAAGGGTAGTGTGTAGGTAAAGAGATGACTATACAGCAACAGCCTGCATCATCGCATAACTGTAGGGGTAGTACGTAACTAGACGCCGAGGGATTCCTAGCCTGCACAGGTAATATCTGGGGGATCGCTGAAGTAGATAGCAGGTGAGTGGGTGATTTCATAAGTTCTTCTGAACCGCCTGGCTGATTACCGAACCTGCAAGATACTGCCTGAGTCATTACTGGTGTGGAAAGGTAGTGACTGGATGAATTTAAAACTACATGACTAGTGGCTGAGTGATTACATAAGTACAAGAAAAGTGTGTATGTGATTGAAACAGTTCCAGGTGAATTAAAGGAGTACATAGGTAACACATCAGCGATTGCATGACTGCAGGGATAACGGCTGGGAATTTACATGACTACATAGCAAGTGACTGAGTGATTTTATAAGTGCATGGGTACTTCTTGGGTGATTGCAGGACTACTGAGGTGGAGCCTGAGTAAATAAAAGACTGGAAAAGTCGTGCCGGGGTGATTTCATAACAGCATGACTACTGGCTGAGTGATTAGAAGAGTACAAAACTGGTGCCTCCGTGATTCAAGGAGTTCAACAGTAGTGCCTGGGTGATTGCATAACTACATGAGTTATACCTTAGTGATTGCATAAGTGCATAGATAGTGCCTAAATAATAGCATCAGTGCTGAAGTAATGCCTGAGTGATTACAGCACTGCATATGTAGCGCCTGCATCATTGTAAGACTGCATGGTGAGTATTTGGGTGTTTTTATAATTGCATGACAGTTCGGCCTACTCAAAAAGAAAGCAGCACACTATTACATAAGTCAACTGTAAGTCACTGGGTAAGTACAGAACAACTTGAAAAGTGACTGGCTAATTTCATGAGTGCAAACATACACATTCAGTGCATGGATAACTGTATAAATAGAAGTTGAAAGGATTCATCAGTCATTGATTGATGAATACATGAATGCAACAGAAAGGCACGGGTGATTTGACGACTGCATGGGTACTGTGTAGGTAAAGAGATGACTACACAGCAACAGCCTGCATCATCGCATAACTGTAGGGGTAGTACGTAACTAGACCCTGAGGGATTCCTAGCCTGCAAGGGTAATATCTGGGGGATTACTGAAGTAGATAGCAAGTGAGTGTGGAATTTTATAAGTGCATGGGTACTTCTTGGGTGATTGCAGGACTACTGAGGTAGAGCCTGAGTAAATAAAAGAGTGCGAAAGTAGTGCCTGGGTGATTTCATAACAGCATGACTACTTGCTGAGTGATTACATGAGTACAAAGGTACTGCCTCCTTGATTCAAGGAGTGCAGCAGTAGTGCCTAGTAGTGCCTAGGTGATTACATAAGTACATGAGTAATACCTTAGTGATTACATAACTACATAGATACTGCGTAAATGATTGCATCAGTGCAGCAGTAATGCCTGAGTGATTACAGCACTGCATAAGTAACGCCTGCATCATTGTAAGACTGCATGGCGAGTACATGAACAAGAAACTTACAATTTCAACCAAACATCTAAAAATATGCGGCATCTTTCAACTATACCTTTCTACAGACTAGAAAAAAGAAGCCTAATTAATAACACCTTATATGAGCATCTTTCAAAGCACACATTTGTACAGCATCTTCACCATTCTATCTAAAATTATGTGGCATCATTCAACTATACCTTTGTACAATTACAAAAAAGAAGCCTAATTAATAATACCTTATGTGTACATCCTTCAAAGCACAGTTGTGTGCTGCATCTACACCATTCTACTAGTACTCACACTCTTGACCCTACCACAAAAAAAGCAACAGCTCTTTCTTATACATCATGCACCATATAATGTATAAGACATATGAAAATACATATACAAGTAGAAACATATATGAGACAGAACTCGAAGCACACCTTAATATTTGTCAGAGTCCACCTCCAAACTTAAAGGAACAGCTAAAATTATGCGGTATACTACAAATATACATATCCACACACTAAAACAATCTACCATAATCAGTAATCCATATACCAATATACACATAATACTATACAAAATCTATTTCAAACAACATTTAACTACATTACAACAAACTATAAGAAACATCTCTACATTTAATAATATATTTCAAACATCAAAGTTCATGAATATTTTTTACCTTTAAAAATAAAGGTAACACTTAATACACCTTACAAATTTATAACTCACCTTCCAAATTGATGTGTAGAATATGAAATATCAGAAACTCAGAATGGATTTTCTTATGCACACAATCAATGTAATGCACTGCTCTCAGCAAGGCAAAACCAGTAATGGCAAAGTTTCCCTCTCTTTCTCCACACATATACATGTAAGAAACAAATCACATTGCTTCCCAGATTATTTCAAATTCTAAAACACATTTCTATTGGTTAGACATATCAACCCTTACCAACTGACTTCTAAAAGTAACCAAACTGCCTCTGGGTTTTTTTGGAGTCGCGAACCCATCGCTCAGCAAAGTGAAGCAACCGCGAATCTATACGGGAGTTCAAAAATATATCACACATAAATTTACCACTATTTTTTAATAATACACCACTTTTAAAGATAGCAATGTCTTGGGAAATGTCACTGTAATAACATATTACTTTGCTATAAATAACAAAATCACATTTTAATGCCACAGATAACTTTTAACCCTACCCCCATTATGCTTAATCCCAGTTTCCATAGTAACAGTTCATGGAACACTCAACTGAACTGACAGGTCACAAGTTCACCATATTTGCAAGTACACCACACAATGTTGCAAATGCAAACAGCAGGTGTGGTTGACATTTCCAAAATATGAGCTTATCCTTTCTACTGTACCTTTCCAACATTTTTTACTAACCAATAAGAAATATGCTTTTAAAAAAAAGTTAAATGCACCCTACTTTGAATGTACAATGTTCTTAAACACCCAATCAATTCTCTACATTTTTTAAAACAGCATCTTGTTCACCATTTTAGATACCTCTCATTCTACCAACTGACTACCTCAGCTACAGACATCTTTTCATTACTTCCAGACATCCTTTCAAGATGCTGACAGTGTGGATTGTTGGGCAGAGCTATGTTTTCTGGTGCAAAAGGTATGCTGAACAGAGAGGTATTGACAAAGACCTAGCTTTGCAAAATGTGGACATTAAATGGATTGCACAGAGAGGATTAAAGTGGCACCAATTGATTCCTTTGGTTAAAACCTTTTTACATCTCCAACCCCCTGACCTCATGATTGTGCACTGTGGTGGCTATGACCTAGGCACATTGACTGGGGTAGGCCTGGAAATGCTAATGAAGGACACCTTTGCACAATTGATGTTGCTTTTACCTCAAACTGTCTTTGTATACTCTAACATATGCCAAAGACAGAAATTGAAGTGGTCCAATCAATTCTGTACACAGATTGAGAAAGCTAAAAAAAATGTCAATAAAGCTGTTTCCGCTTACCTCAGAGACCATAGGATGGGCTCCATCTATAACAACAATCTACGTTTCCATATGGATGACATCTACAGAAGGGATGGAGTACACTTCACTGATCAAGGCAACAGAGTGTTTCTCAACAACCTGAAGCTCTGCATCCGTACTTACATGTAGCTACAACAATCTCCCATTCAAAACAAGGGCTCTTTTTAGAGCCACCCAATAAAGCAACATATAACCAACTTTTTGGAGAAAAAAAATTCTTAATTATTTTTGCTTGGAGTTGCGCACCCACCGTGCCTTTAGAAACCGCGCACCCATCGCGTTTACACTAGGGGGCCGCGCTGAGAGCCGCGCACCCATCGCGTTCACACTAGGGGCCGCGGTGAGCACCACGATAGGGTCGCAACTCCAAAATTTTGCAAAAAAAACCGTCCACTTCCATCAATTTATATACGCCCCGGGGACCCCATCCCCCGGGGCATGCCCAATTCATTTTTTTTATAAAAAAAAAGGGAGAGGGGCCGAGTGGCCCCCCTCCCGAGCCATTTTCGGCCCCGGGGACCCCATCCCCCAGGGCATGGCCTCACGTTGGGGACCGTGGGGGGACCCCAATGCCCCCATGGTCCCACCGGCTCCCTGCCTCCTGCGGGAGACGGCATTGCTTTTGAGCAAGGGGAGCTCCTAACATGCAGCTCCCCTTGCCCAAAAGCAATCCTGCTTTGCTTGATTGAAGCGAGAGCAGGTTTTCCTGCTCTCGCTTCAATCAAGCAAAGCAGCTGACTTCATGCGGCTCCGTCCTGTCATTGCAAACAGCAATGTCCCGGGGTGGGCACCCCGGGACATTGCAGGAGCCGACCCTGGGGGTGGCAGTCCCCAGGAGCCACCAAGGGCTCCTGGAGGGGGACACGCGGCCCCCCTCCCAACATTTCTAAAGCCCCGGGGAGGTGGTGGTCCCCGGGGATTGGGGGTCCGTAACGGACCCCGAATTTCAATTTTTAGTGCCCCGGGGAGGTGGTGGTCCCCGGGGCAGTGTGGGGGTCTTGAGCCCCCCCACCCACTATTTATTATTAAAAGCCCCGGGGAGGTGGCGGTCCCTGGGGCTTGGAGGGGCCCTGAGGCCCCCATCCAATTAACATAAGCTCCGGGGAACTTGCGTTCCCCGGAGCTTGGGGGGGTGCCCCCGAGCCCCCCCACCCTTATTTAATAACCCCGCGCTCCGTTTAAAAAAGAAAAATTCACCCGGAGTCGTGCACCCAGCACGACTTTGTTTAAAAAAATAAAATAAAAATATTGTGGGACCCCCTGAGCAGGCCTAGGGGGTCAGGGTGTTCCTACCCTGCCCCCTTTTCTTGTTTTTCATCCTTTTTGCACAGTTTTCTTCTGACTCGATAACCTAGTCACAAAATGGCTGCCAACAGTTCCTGGTTTGGATTGTTGGCAGCCAATAACAGTGAAGCTCGTGCCCGGGAGGGTTCGCAAACCCTCCTCGGTGCTCAGATATATAATTTTTTTCTTTCTTTAATTTCTCAGCAACTTCTGAACGGATTTACACCATTTAACAAAAAGGTCTCTTTCTGAACCAAGGGCTACCTTTTTGCCAAATTTGGTGTGATTCCGTTCAGCAGTTCGGGCTGTAGCCTGTTCCAATTTTTCCTATGGAAATTAACATGGGGAAAACGCGTTTTGGGACCCCCCTTTTTCTCGGCCCCCGCTTGACAAATCACCCCGAAACTTTCAAGACAGGAGCGCCCCACTAGTTTTGAAAATTTCACGAAGATTCGTCAAATGGCCCCAAAGATATTGGCAAAAGAAAAAACGCTTTTTGAATAGAAACGAGGTCCTAACTATAACTACCTACTGGCGACCGCCAGTAGGTAATATATAAATATATATATATATAAATATATAAACACCAATTCCGAATCCCCTTAAAGAATCGGACACCGACACAGGGGTAGCTTTGGCAATATCGTCTCTTTGTTTAATCCATATACGATGTTACGCGTTTCGGCACACCTGCCTTGATCACACTGCAATCGCCATGAACACAAAACATTTAAAAAGCAGAGTAACATGGTCACATGACTCATAGTTTTCAATAGGCAGCAAAGACAGACTCATAATGGTGAAGATAAAGCCGGTACAGAGATATAAATATATTTGTATATAAAATAGAATTTTAAAAACCTTAGAAATTCACTGAAAAAAAAACAATGGTTACAGGAATGTTATAGTTAGTCTCAGATTTCACTCATATAAAACCAGTGAAATGAAGCAGTTATAGTTACCTGAGCTAACTATAACTTACGCCCCTGCAATGCACTGCTTATGATCTCACATATTACATCACTCATGACATGGTCAGTGACATCACTGATGACATCACTGATGACATCTCAAATGACATCACTGATGACATCATCCAATGACTGTGAGTCTTTTCTAAAACTTTTGAGTGTTAAACTATGTACTGAGGTACCGCAAAAGTTAAAGTAATATACTTTGTTTACTACTGAGTGATTCCTTTTTTAACACAGTTTAAGTGAGTTGCTGTGTGACTTTGATCGTCTGGTTGTGAATGGGTGTCTGAGTGACTGTACAGGTGTGTGAGTGGGTGTGTGAGTGGCTGTATGGGTGTATAATTGGGTGTCTGAGTAGCTGTGTGGGTGACATATTGGCTGAGAGAGTTGCTGTATTGGTGAGTGAGTGTGTCAGTGGCTGTATGGGTATGTGAGTAAGTGGCTGCATGGGTGGGTGACTAGGTTTGTCAGTGACTGTATGGTTGAGTGTTATGAGTGTTGCACCACATGAGCCATCTGCATGTCCGGTTTAACCAACTATCCTCATTCCTAGAGTAGTGCACGGTATCCTCACTCCTAGAGTAGTGCATGGTAAAAAGATGACCACCAAGGCCTCCCTCTCTCCCAAATTATTTCTGCATATTTTATGGAAATATTATGTTGGTTTATATGTTATTTTGGTTGTTATTTACAATGCTAAGATATGCACAAGTACTCCTAGAACTCCTTGGCACATTTTTACTGCTGTCCCTCACTGGCTTGTGTGTTCCGCACATCGTCAGTCCATGCCTCTCACACGTGGTGTTGGCACCTGGCACAGCCCTAACCAAACAAACTCGCAAGCGCTGCCTATTTAAACTGCACCAGCTCACATTGCTTGGCTTCAAGACTCCTTACCATCTGGCTTGGTTCCTGTTTGGCTTCTGACATTACATGTTTGGTGATGAAAGCATTCGGGTGCCAGATTTGTTGGGCACTGTCGCAGAAGATTTATCCTGCATTTGTTATGGACCAGCTTTTAAATTTGCACCGGATGCCCTTGTTGAGGCAATATCTCCAAAAGTTCTTGGCTAGGTCTGATAGTCTCTTGGAGTGAGGGCCCCCCATCTTGTTCACGTATCTCACTGCAGATACGTTGTCCATGCAAAGCATGACTGAACATTTCATTAAATCCTTGGTAAAGCTCCGGATTGCGAAGGAGCCTGCCAGTAGTTCTAGGCAGTTGATATGTTGCTCTTTCTCATGAACTGTCCAGAGTCCCCCTGTCGATGATTCGCCACATGTGTCACCCCATCCCTCTAAGCTTGCATCCGAATCTATTATTAAATCCTGTTCTTCCCCAAAAATGTCTCTTCCGTTCCACGCCTCTGCATTCCTCAGCCACCAGAGAATCTCTTTCCTTGAGTCTGCGTCCAGGTGAACTGTCTGAGAATAGGATTGATTCAATCTCAAGTCTTTGGCTTTGAGTCTCTGGAGGGCCCGGTAATAAGGGGGTCCTGGATATATGGCTTGGATGGTCGAGGACAAGAGGCCCAGTACCCTTGCTAATGTATTTAACGGGAATCCCTTCTTCTTTAGCATTCTCCTTAACTCCTTTCGAAGTTTTCTCAGCTTTTCCCCAGGTAGTTTTAATTCTGCTAGAACTGTATTCACTGTAAAACCCAGGAATTGGGTGACCTGACTTACGTGATCTGTTTCCCACCACATTGTTGGTCCGAACCTTGACTTATTTTTATTCCTGTTGTGTTGACTTTGCGTGGGCCTTACCGAATTATGCTGAAGGTCTCGATTGATTTTTGACTTCAAGTGAAAATTTCCTATTGGATGCTCTGATATTTGTCTTGTCTGTCCTGATGATGACCATACTAGTTATCTTGGTTGAAACGCCATCAACGCTCATCTTTGGCATACATTGAAGAGGAAGCATCTATTGCTGTTTCTGCTTTTGTGATTTTTAGCTTCAGTTTTCTTTGTTTTTTTTGCCTCTGCCATTGTTTTATTGCTTACACTGTCAATTGTCTTTTCTGCAATGCTGGTTGTGTAACTGTATGAGCACCTGTCAGACTATTGTCTTATTGTTATTTGCATTACTGCTTTAGTAAATAAGTCCTTTTGCAATATATTCTGTTTGTTGGTTCATGGGTATCATTTTCATGTATTTGGTCTTTACTTAAATGTTTTTCATGCAATTTTGTGCTTGAACTATTGTTATTATTATAAACTTTATTTGCCCTAGGTTCAGGTGGTAAGGCTGCCCGTGTTTGATGTAACCCTGGCTTCTGACATTGGCATCTTCCTTTCCGATTCCTCTAGACTTCCTCTCCTCTCCTTCAGTTCCGGGTTGACGCAGCTCCTGCACTCCGGCTAAGCAGCAGTTCCGGATCCTGAACTCCAGCTGAAGAATTCCTGGATCCCTGTAAAAGAACAACAGCAACCGTAAGTGTTATCCCTAGCGCACCCTCACTTCCAGTAGAATTAAGGTCAGTGCACTGAACGATTGTAGTAAAGACTGGCATTTGGTCCAAAACCTAGTTATTGACATTCCTGGCTCATGTTTATCATTGTGACTGTATACAATAGTTCCCTCAAGTGAAGAGTTGTGCTGATTATAAGCATCAGACTATATCGATCTGCCTATGCTGATAACAGGCCTACAGTGACATTTGTAATTGTATTCTTTGATGATGATGCTTGTTTATTGCCTGGAGTCAATAGAACTTACACAAGTGAACAGCAGCTGCAAGGCACATTTTTTGACTCTATGCAGAGCTGTGCTGTTCAACAGTTCTGTTTTTAAAAAAAAACAGTTCCTTAAAGAATGAACAATGGTGAGTGTTGGCAAAACAACAACTGCTAAAAGCTGTTTACAATTGCTAAAAAGACTGTTTGGATATGGTGAAGGCTTAGTGGTCTAATTGTGCTTTGTTTCTCACTGAAAATTTTCAAGTTGTGGCTCATCAGAACCACCAGTCACAGAAACTGCAGACCATTGTTTTGTCTTCTCACCTCCATTCCCACCCCCTCATCCCTATCCTTCCCCCCTTGGGAATACTCGCTCACATCCTGTGTCCTCCAGTTGTGGAGGACTAGCCCATAGGGATGTGGGCATTCAAGCTTCACTCCTGTGGAAGCCTGGGTTTCAGGTGAGTGGTCCTGGCATTGTCAGTAACCCAAGCCCACAAAAATGTATTCCGCCCGAGCAAAGACGTCGAAAACTGAACCAACAATTGCAGACCTGGCTAGTCCAAGTGAAAGTGGCCTCATTAAGAAATTAAAAGTAGTCCCTCCGCAGTGAATTAGAACGTTATAAACCGAGATCCGAGCCCTGGAAATGGTTTCCCGGAGCTAAACCAAAGCAAGGCAAAACATACATATGAGAGCCCATATTTGCACCAAGTAGACAAACAGACTCAGGTGAGACAACACCAGTAAACCTGACTGAAGTAACCCCAGAGCCGTTTCCTCTGGCACCACCCAAGAGATTCACTGGAGATATCAGTAAATATGAAATATTCATGAACCAGGGCCATCTTCAGTTCCTTTGTAGACCAACCACCTTCCCAGATGATGCCGCAAAAGTGGCGTTCGTCTTTTCTTATTTGGCAGGGAACGCCGCCAGTTGTTCAATTCCATTAGTTCAAAATGACAATCGCCTACTACAAACCCCTTGGGACTACTCACTCACATCCTGTGTCCTCCAGGTGTGAAGGACTAGTCCATAGGGATGTGGGCACAGAAGCATGGATTTCAGATGACTGGTCCTGACCTTGTCAGGGAATAAGTGGGTATTTGAATAGCTGTATGAGTGAGTAATCGGGTGAATAAGTGGCTGTATGGGTGAGTGAGTGGCAGTGTGAGTGGTTGTATGAATGTGTGAAAGGGTATGTAAGTGGGTATGTGAGTAAGTGTGTGAGTGTTTGTATGGGTGAGTGAGTGACTCTTTTGAGTGGCTGTATAGGTGAATAACTGGGTGTGTCAGTAGCTGTATGGTTGAGTGTTTGGCTGTGTGAGTGGCTGTTTTGGTGAGTGACTGGTTATATGATCAGACTCTATGAGTGATTGAGTGGGTGTGTGAGCAGCTCTATGTATAAGTGAGTGGTTGTGTGGGTGTGTGAGTAGATTCATGAGAGGTTGTATGGGGGTATGAGTGGGTGTGTAAGTGGTTATGTGAATGATTTAATCAATTATGACATTTGAGATTTCATCAGTCATGCCATCAGTGATGTCACTAACCATGTCATGAGTGATGTAATATGTGAGGTCATAAGCAGTGCATTGCGGGGTCGTAACTTATGGTTAGCTCAGGTAACTATAACATCTGAAACTCACTGGTTTTGTACGAGTGAAATCTGAGCCTAACTATAACGTCCCTGTAACGTTTGTTTTTTTCAATGAATTTCTAAAGTTTTTAAAATTATATTTCCTATGTCCCTGTAACCTTTGGTTCTTAAGTGAATTTGTAAGGTTTTTTAATTTTATTTCCCAACTGTAACCACTAAACTTTGACACTGAGTGTGTGAGTGAGTGCAAGAGTGTCTCAGTGAGTGTATTGGTGTCTGAGTAGGTTTGTAAGTGGGTGTGAGAGAGTATGAGTGGGGCTGTAAGTGGATGTATAAGTGTCTGAGTGTGTCTGTGAGTGGGTGTACTTGTCTGAGTTCATCTGTGAGTTGGTGCATGAGTGAATGAGTCTGTGAGTGGCTGTGAGAATGTCAGAGTTGTTCTGTGAGAGGGTGCATGAAAGCCCTGAGAGGGTTCTGCTAATTTTCTGCTCATTTTCTGTAGGCCTGGGTGGAGTTACTGAAAAACTCTGCCAAATTTCAAAGAGTTCTGTGAGTTGACGAAGTACTGCTCGCCCACCCATAATGAAGTCCCCTTGGGTGTGGAGGGTCGTTGGGAGCTAATAACTGCTATTGTTGCTAGTAAATCCTCACCCGGCAGGATTGCTGAGGCCTCTTCAGAGCCCCCTCCTTTCTCAACCACTCTGCAAACACACTCATGGCTCACTACTGGTTGGTGGATGAACTCCCCTTGGCTGCTGAGAGTTTCTGGGGGCCAAGAACACCTATTGATACAACAAGTAGGTCCCCCACTGCGGGATTGCTGAGACCTCGTCAGAGGTCCCATCCCCTTACTCAACCACTC
This sequence comes from Calotriton arnoldi, assembly GCA_963921515.1. Classification (NCBI taxonomy): domain Eukaryota; kingdom Metazoa; phylum Chordata; class Amphibia; order Caudata; family Salamandridae; genus Calotriton; species Calotriton arnoldi. The sequence continues at coordinate 934,597 of CAWUFW010006898.1, read as the reverse complement.
CGTAAAGGGGCCTCCTGGTGCACTACGGGTTGGGAAATGAAGTCCCCTTGGCTGCTGAGGGTTGTTTGGGGAAGAACCCATATTGTTGCCACAAGTAAGTCCCCCAGAGCGGGATTTCTGAGACCTCGATGGAGGCCCCGATCCCCTCCTCAACCGCTCTGCAAAGGGGCCTCCTGGCACACTACTGGTTGGGAGATGAAGTTTCCTTGGCTGCTCAAGGTCATTGGGGGCCAAGAACCCCTAATGTTGCCACAAGTAATTCCCCTACAGCGGGATTGCAGCGACATCTTCGCAGGCTAATTTCTGACCTTTATTCTGCCTCTTTCTGCTCGTTTCTCACCTCTAGTCTGCCTCTTTCTGCTCATATCCCACCTTTATTTTGCCTCTTTCTGCTCGTTGCTGACCTTTATTCTGCCTATTTCTGCTTGTTTCTCACATTTATTTTGACTCTTTCTGCTTGTTTCCCACCTCGTTTCTTTTTGCCTCTTTACGCTCATTGCTGACCTTTATTTCTGCCTCTTTCTGCTCATTTCTCACGTTTTGTTTTACTCTTTCTGCTCATTTCTCACCTTTATTCTGCCTCTTTCTGCTAATTTCTGACCCTTATTTTACCTCTTTCTGCTTGTTTATCACCTTTATTCCTGATGTTTTTTTAAATTCTATTTCCTAACTATAACGTCCCTGTAACCTTTGGGTTTTTCTGTGAATTTCTACATTTTGAAAAATTCTAGTTTCTAACTATAATGTCTCTGTAACCTTTGTTTATAAGTGAATTTTTAAGGTTTTTTAATTTTTAATTTCCTTACTGTAACCTGTAACCTTTGAGAATGAGTGTGTGAGTGACTGTGTCAGTGTCTGAGTGGGCCTAGGAGTGGTGGCATATGTGTCTCACTGGGTGTGTGGGTGCATGAGTGTCTGAGTGGGTCTGTGAGTGGGTGTGAGAGAGTCTGAGTGGGTTTGCGAGTGTCTCCATGTGCGTGAGTCAGTCTGAGTGAGTGCAGGAGTGTCTGAGTGGGTCTGTAAGTGGCTGTGTGAGTCTCTAAGTGGGTCTGAGAGTGGGTGTGTGAGTCTGTGATTAGGTGTGTGAGTCTCTGAATGGGTGTGTGAGTTGGTACGTGAATCTCTGAGTAGGTCTGTGAGTGGGTATTATAGAGTATGAGTGGGTCTATAAGTGGGTGCATGAGTGTCTGATTTGGTCTGTGATTGGGTGTACATGCCTTTAACTTAACTTTTTATTTAACTTATGTAGTAGCTTAGTATTGATCTTTAAGACTCAGAAATATATACAACACACTTACAGTCATTGGATAATGTAATCAGAGATGTCATTTGAGATATCATCAGTGATGTCATCAGTGATTTACCTGACCATGTCATGATTGATGTAATATGTGAGTTTATAAGCAGTGCATTGCAGAGGCATAAGCTGTAGTTAACTCAGATAACTATACCTGCTGAATTTCTATAGTTTTGTACATGTGAAATCTGAGCCTAACTATATTGTCCCTATATCCTTTGGAATTTTCAGGGACTTTCTAAATGTTTTCAAACTTTATTTCCTAACTGTAACCTGTAAACTTTGAGAGTGGGTGTGTGAGTTGCTGTATAGGTCAGTGAGTGGGTGTGTGAGTGACTTTATGGGTCCATGAGTCAGTGTGTGTGGCTGTATGGGTCTGTGAGTGGGTGTGTGAGAAACTGTATGGGTCCGTGAGTGACACTATGGGTCTGTGAGTGGCTGTGTGAGTGGTTGTGTGGGTTTGTAAGTGGGTGTGTGAGTGGCACTATGGGTCTGACATTGGGTGTGTGAGTGGCTGTGTGGGTCTGTGAGTGGGTGTGTGAGTGTCTGTGTTGGTCTGTGAGTGGTTGTATAAGTGCCTGTGTTGGTCTGTGACTGAGTTTGAGAGTGGCGCTATGGGTCTGTGAATGGGTGTGAGTGGCTGTATGGGTCTGTGAGTGGATGTGTGTGTGGCTGTATGGGTATGTGAGTGGATATGTGAGTGATTGTATGGGTCTGTGAGTGGTGAAATGAGTCTGTCAGTAGTTGTGTGAGTACCAGTGTGGGTCTGTGAGTGGGTTTGTGAGTGCCAGTGTGGGTCTGTGAGTGGTTGTGTGAGTGCTTGTATGGGTCAGTGACTGGGTCTGTGGGTAGTGTTAGGGATCTGTCAGTAGGTGTGTGAGTGGGTATATGGGTCTGTGAGTGAGTGTATGAGTGGCTGTGTGAGTCCGTGAGTGAGTGTGTGAGTGATGGCAATTTGCTTTTATTGTGCATTTATGTGTTGATGATTCGAAGCCTGTGAAAAGAAACATTCATCTGCAGTTACCAACTTTTGTTTTCTGTGTAGCTGTTTGTGTGTGGTTCAGTCTATCCAATCCTACAAACAAACTCATGTTGCAATTGCAGTGTCTGCATCTGTGTGTACGTGTTACAGTTCTCAACATGTGAATGGACAAACGTTGCAACTGCAGTGCCTGGCTCTAGTTGTGTGTGATCCTGTTTGTGTTTTGTGGCATATTGCTATTTTCAAGCTTGCTAGCGGATGCTTGTTGCAGCAGTGCATGCCACTGGTTGTGTTTGTTGTCGCTGTTTATACCTGCCACTGGACACATGTTGCAGCTGAAGAAGACGCCTATGGTTATGTGTGTTTCTCATCAGTCTGACACTATTAATGTGTACACCAATAACCAGTAAGCCTACAAGTGCATTAGTGTTACAAGTACATGTGCCTAGTGAGATCAGGATACTACCTCACTCCCCACAAGACTACCTCAACGACCCCCCACATCCCGGATCAAACCCCGGCATGAAACAGGGTGCTATCTACGACGTGATCATTTGGAGCGCCCTGAGACACTGAACACAAAACTGTGTTAACATCTCTTACAAGCGATTCAGTGCTCACAAGGATTCATACCCCACGTCCATGACCAAATCCTGTCAAGAGACATGGTGACTTCTACGATGACACCACTCGAAACGTCTTTAGACATTACACATACAACGGTGTTAACATATCTCACAAGTGACTCTGTGCTTGTAGCAAAGATATTACATGATGCATAAGGACCCATTGTGCATATTACTATATTAATGTATCTTATGATTGATAATGCTGTAAAACGCTCCGATACCCTCGGGTCTGGCTAGCGCTAAATAAAACCCTTAAATAAATAAATAAAATACCTCCATATGATATTATTATTAGTTTGCCGACCCTCTTCAGCTGTGGCATTTCCATAGATCTAGGATTCACCCAGTGAGAAGCCTATATTTTATTGATGCCACCTAAAAATACCAGTCTGGGAACAAGCATTGTTTAAGTTGTGTTCATTTTACCGCTAGTGATCAAACGCATCTTGGTGTATTGTCATGTAAGCAGAACCTCTTGATGGGCTACTGCCATGATTCTGTTATCCATCCGTCCATCTGTCCAGTTGTCTGCCTGACTGTCCACCCATTGTATAAGCAGGGCCAGGCTTAGAATAGGTGAGTTGGACCCAGGGTGCTGACAGATAGAGGGGTGAAGAGGTCGGTCTGCATATACATCGTGCAGCAGATTCCCACGCACTTCATTCCAAAGACATTTGTGTTCAACATCTCCTTCTCTGGGATGCCCGCACCCCAACCATCTCACAGCTCCACACTGAAGATTCGGGGATGAGAACGGTGTTTGACAGTTTCACCCTAAAACCACGCAAAGGGTGAGTGGAATATTTTTCAAGGAAAAGAGGTGGGATGGGGGTCATTATATTAGAATATGCCCAGGGTGCTACTTGAATAAAGGCAAGCTGTGGTATAAGTATACCACTGCGCGCCAGCAATCTAATATATCACGTTTATTCTCATGTGGACACCGATGTTGTGTGCAGTTGCTTGTCAGAAAGCATCTGCCTCGCAGAAAGTAGGTGTGCATTATAAAACCACTACAAAGTGGTGTTAAACTGCAGCTTTAGAAAGGCACCCAATCCCATCCCTCCCCTGAAAGTCTGCCTTGAGAACTGGACAGAGAATTAGACATGTCCTGCTCCTGCAGCATGCCCCATAAATAAAAAAAAAGTCCCCTAATGTCTATGGCAAGTAATAAACGTGATTCAGGTGGCAGGAGACCTACACTTGAGTCTCCTGTGGCCACTCATTTGCTGGAATTCCCATGCCCTCCTAACCTCACAGCTGCAGAGCAAAGATCTACATGTGCAAGCTTCAACAGGAAATTATTTGCTGCCCCTGTGTTACTACACATTGTTCGGTGCTGTGCTTATCTGGACTAAGCAATGACACAGGCACTGGGCAAGCACACATCTCACTGGCCAATCATCCCTCAATCCAGCCAGCCATTCATCCATTTACCCACCCACCTGCTGTTCCATCCGCATCTGCCCATCCATCCGTCCATCCATCCATCCATCCATCCTCCATCCATCCATCCAATTAATCCACACAATTGGACAAAAACATGTACAACTTGATAAATAGCCATCACACACAAAGACATTAACACACATCCTTACCACAGCAGTTACACAGGCATGCATGCACACTCACATGCACAGGCAGACATAAACATATCCTAACAGCTAGTAAATCTATTTTTGCATTTACCTGTGCCCTTTCATCAGTATAGCTTGTTGAGAGGAATCTTAGGGTAGCAATGCAGTCAAGGCTAGCATCACATTTAAATTATACTACACACCTATCCTGTAATTGTGAGATCAGGATCCACATTGATGAGATTTAAACTTGTGTCCCAAAAAAGATACATGTAGGGTAGAAGATGGATGTACACAGGCAAATAAACATGGAGTATACATGTGGTAGAAGCACATGGAGGAATGGATTAAAAGTGCCCAAGTTTATTTCCACAAATAACTTTTATTTGATGTGCTATTCACATGCAGCGATTATTAAAACACCTAGCACTTTGAAGTCAAAATGTGAACTTTTGCCTTTCGCTGATTCCCATATTTTTGGAGCCCAAGATGACCGAAATTCGCCTTTCTGTGTTCGATCTGTTTGTCACTGCTATAATATGTTCTTTAAAAATATTGCATTTCTGTAAAATTTTATTAGTACATAATAGGCAGTAAAAAGCAACATAACAGAAGCTAAACAGTCACTGATGGTGCGAGCAGGAGGTATGAGGAGAGGGTAAAAAGCTAAGCAATGCTTGCAGGACCATGACAAATATGGCAGACTTTGGTATCTCATGCTTAGTAATAATAAAGTGCTTCTTGTTTTCAATATACTACCACATGCCCCGAGAACTGGTCTACCCGGGGGCTAAAGTGTAAACAAGCACAGGAGTCTGTGCTTCTTTTTTGTTTTGCTTTTTTCCAGGATTTGCGACTCCTTCATGATTTCGTGGCCAAAATGTAAAAAAAAAGTTTTTTTGCCCTGGCAGGGCCCCAGGGGGACCACAGGACCAGGGCCAGAGGGTCAGTGTATTCCTACCCTGACCCCTTTCTTTTTTTATCATGTTTTTGGAACTCAGCTGAAGCCCACACACAGTCCCAAATGGCTGCCAGAACTTACTGGTTGAAGATCCACTCAGACACTCATATACCCTCTCACACACCCATACAGTCACTCACATACTCAATAACAGACCCTATAAGAGAATTCTGCACTGAGTCACTCACTCATACACTCAGAGACTCACACACCCACTCACAGACTTACTCAGATATACATGAACCCACTCACTTATCTACTCAAAGACTCACACATCTACTCACAGACCCAGCCAGACACTTGCCCTCTCAGTCACAGGCCCACTCATACACTCATTCATGCACTCTGACAGTTTTATGTTCTGAGGGTGCCTCTCCTAGGAGGAGAGTGCGGAACCCCAGAAGGAGGGGTAGGGGGAGGAAAGCCTCGCCCGTGACCCCTGGTCAGCCTGAGGGTGCAGATCCTGGGTTGAGGGAACAGTGGCAGAGTAGAACTGCACTGATGAGAGGTAGAGTGGAGCATGGATACTATGTACCTGGGGCTACCGCCCCCCACTCTGTGAGATGGCAAGGACCGGAGACCCCTGGATGGCCTGGGGCCTGGTCCTGGCCGTGGGTATCTAAGGAGCCCCCATGGGTTAGCTTAGTTGGTCCTGAGAGTTTAGACAGAGGGATCCACATGGGTTCAGAGTGGCGTTGAACTGGAAGGTGCCCCTGCAGTTGCGGGACCACGTCCATCTTCTATCGTCCCAAGCAGGGAAGCCCATCAAGGTATTGATTGGTCTACCCTGGCTTTAGGCTGGAAGGGGACTGTGTTGGACTTGGCCCTTTTTGCAGGGTTATTCCAGAACTTTTTGCCTTCCTCCTGTATTTTTTCTGACCTGTTGTTGGTGGTTTTAGGACTCTGGGCACTTTATCACTGCTGATCAGTACTAAAGTGCATGTGCTCTCTATTGTAAACTTGGTAAGATTGGTCTATACCTGTTTGGCATATTTAATTTACCTGTAAGTCCCTTGTACAGTGGTTTCCCATATACCCAGGGCCTGTACATTAAATGCTACTGGTGGGCTTGCAGCGCTGCTTGCGCCACCCACCAAAGTAGCCTTTCAAACCTGTCTCAGGCCTCTGCCACTGCAGGGCCTGTGCGTGCAGTTTACAGCTGCTGTGATGTGGCACAGAAAGTGGTTGCCACGTCTGCGACTCCCCTTTTACTACATATCAGTCACCCCTAAGGTAGGCCCTAGCTAGCCCTATGGGCAGGGTGCAGTGTAGGTAAAAGGTAGGACATGTGCCTTAACTGTGTGGCATGTCCTAGTAGTGACAAACAGCCTATTTGGTTTCTCACTGCTGTGAGGCTGCCCTTTCATAGGGATGCATTGGGGATTCCCTGATATGTGCTTCAGTGGCAATTTCTGATCTGAGAGGGGTAGCGTGATCAAGTTTGGTATGTTTGAAATAGTAGTGATAAATCCTGCTTATTGGTGAAAGCAGATTTATTATTAATATTTTAGAAATGTCACTTTTAGAAGTGGGCATTTCTGAGTGCTATGTGTCTTTGTGCTGCCTGATGTGTATTGACCATCTGCTTCTGACTGACAGGGGAGAGGGGATGTGCATTCACTCCAGCCAGTCCCTGGGGGGGTTAAGGTGTGTCCTGCCCTGCCTAGGTGACTCAGCGCTAGGCTGAATAGACCTTGGTTGAATTTGGAGTAGCGGAGGGGTTTCCCCTGGCACCTGAATAGGCCTGGTCTGCATTTGGAGTGGTGGGAGGAGTAGCACCTGCACCTGAATAGGGCTGTGCCTGCCTTCCACAATGTTGGCTCCGCCCCCCTGTGGTGTGCCTGGAGCCAAGGCTTACACTAACAACGGAGGTGGTGGGGCACTTGTAAAGAAATTCTAAAGTGCCCCCAGAACTGATTTGGACTGGGCTCAGAGCCCTGTGCCAGGGGGAAGAACAAAGACATATGGACTATAAGTATTGGGGCTGTGACCCCATGTCTGAGGAGCTTTCTTGGGAATGAAAGAGAAGACACTGCATGGACTGAAGTGTGCCAGGAGGATCCGCCACTGGGGACTGACCTGCTGCCTGCTGGGTGGCTGAAAGGACTTCCACTCTGCTGGATGACCCGGTGTGCTGACCTGCCTGTGCCCAGGTCTGCCCTTGGCAATTCTTAGAGAAAAGCGCTGCCTGCTCCCTGTTTGTGTCTTCAGGTGGGAGACAGGCTGAGAGCTTTATTTTCTTTGTATTTGCCCCCTAAAAGCAGCGCGTGGTGAGCGCTCTACTTCTGGTGCCCTGAAGTGCCTGGGAGGGGCATTGTGCCGGGAGCAGCGCGGGGAGCGCTCCAGGATTTCTGTGCCCTGGGGTTTGGAGCCCTGATGTGAGCTCATGCTGACATATCACACGGCGGGCTCAGAGAGAGCAATCGTGCATTGAAGAAAGGCCATCAAGGGAGAAGCTCCCGCAGCTGCCGGAAGTCAGGCAGGAGAAACCTGGTTGTGGGCGGGGCCCACTGCGGCGATAAGTCAAGCGAGAGGAAGCATAGCCTCACAGCCTCCCATCAGCTGGGGGCCACCGGAGGTCTGTGAGAGAGAGTAGAGACTTCACCCTGTGTTTCTCGCTGAAGGGAGGCCTCGTCTGGCACCACAGCACTGACTCCTCGTAAATCTGGAAATGTGTCTGGTTCCATGGGTGTTGCGTGGGAACACCCACAGCAACACCCATGGAACTCCCCTTTCACGCAAAGTGTTGCGTCTAAAGGGGTCGTATTTACAAGGACAGGAAAAGTCGCGCAGGGTGGCTTTTCCTGTCCTTGTAAATATGGGGCAGTGAAATGGGCCACCGGTGCATCACGAAATGTGATGCACTGGTGGCGCAAGGGGCTTGTAAATCTGCTCCCAAGTTTTTAAGTGGTTTGTGGGAAAGGTGACGGTGTGACCATGGATTATATGGGTTTAAGTACCCCTTGGCGTTCATGATAAGGATATTACAAGTCACCTTGGAATTCCATAAATTTATAAGGCCTTCAGCCTTGTTCCTCTGTATGGTTATCAAACTTCTCTGTGACTTGCAATATCCTTATATTGTTTGGCTGAGGGTACTTTTTTCCTAATAGAATTGAAAAACTTAATTTATCGTTCACATTTTAGAAATTGATAACTTTGCTCTATTTGTAGCTATCAGCTACAGTCTTATCTGAGGGAAATCACTGACAAACATTCATCTGCAAAATCTGTAGAGAAATAGAATCATGGATAACTTTCTTGATCTGATGGAGCCAGTTGGGAGATTGTCTGAAGAAACTGACATTCCATATCTGGTTTATTAAAAAAATATATATATTTGTAAATTCAGTTCATAAGAAGCTCAAAGCTTGCCCAGAGAGTTTGAGTTTGCAGCTATGGTGATAGAAATGACTAGTTTAAAGTTCTAAGAAGCACCTCTAATTTTCTCAGTAGCAGAAGAATTGCATTATGTTGTTGAAGAGTTCGGAGAGTAGGCAGCACCGTGGCTGAGCTCAAGGATGAGAAGTGATTGTTTAGTGATGGTCGCTAGTGGACAGAGAAGAACTGTGGTGAACAAAACTCATAAGTTTCTTTCTTTACATTTTCACTTTAGGCAGAATAAGTAAGAATTGTTTGTGAACCCTTGCTCTTGCAATGTGGTGTTAGGCTCACAGTTCTTTGTTCTTCATGTGCAGGGTGATGTACATTATGAATAGGCTTTCCTGTTTTCAGTTTCTATTTTTGGTAAATTCTGGTGGGGTTTTTTCAGTTTTTTCAATACCTTAAAAAAACAGTGGTTATCAGTGGTTACACATTTTCGCGCCATTAAAAACAACAGAAACAGTGTTTTTCCTGTGGTTATGGAATTTTAATTTAATTTTAATTATTGCTTGCTTTCTGCACTGATAGTGCATGTGTCTAGATAGCATGTGCACAGGGTATATGAGGTCCAAATACATTTTACTGCACCAGAATGGACTACAAAGTCAATAGCATTCTTCATTAACTCTGAAGATTGTAAAGATGCTTTCAGCATACCATCTAGCAAGTGACAAGGATCTCTTACACGGAAGCAGCTTCAGCTCAGGTATCGATTTTGACAGGCTATGATACAACTTTTTCATATACGTAGCTGAATTACTGCAAATACAAACAATATCACTCCAATCTTTATTGAACTTGGTAGGAACTTTTTTCAGCAGCATGCCAAGGGACACTGCGTTCCATGTTTACCAAACGTTTGGTGTCATGTTTTCACCACTATCTCCGATGCTTGGTGACAACATTCTTTTCACATATACCTGTCACTTCATCTTGCATTGAATGTTTAAAGCCTGGGGTGTTTGGCAATTCACTTACAATCAAAACTGACTCGCTAAAAAGGGGGCTGATGTATCAAAGGATTTCACCAATTCTCTGTGGGTAAATGTAATGGTACATATTAGGAAAGATTCTTATGAAACCAGCCATTTTACCTATCAGTGAAATCAAATATAGCCAAAATATCAAATAGGATTTTGATATATCCCGATTCTCTACAGTTTATAAAGTAACTAAATAAGACCCAAAACATGCTTCTAAACACTGCATCTTTAGACCAAAGACCACAAAATATGAAAAAAACAGAAGGAAGAAGAAGACAATGTTTTAGTGACATCCCTAAACAACAAAACTCAAGCAGAATAATGTTAGACCAGTCTTTCTTGATGCTACCGTATATAACAAAGTTACATTGCATTGGCCACTTCAGAAAGAAATAAAAATGACTCTTTCACTCATCTTTTCCTTTCTTTGAATGGCACTTAGTTTGTGGTTGCAAAGGTGTGTTTTCAGTGTTTATATGTTTACACCGGTGATGGCTATTTTCCTTTCGGTGGGGTTTTATCAGTTATTATAGGTCTAAACCTAAAACCAGATAGCCTAATTATGAATATGTCACAGCCCTGATCTTTCCTTGAATTATCAGTGATTTTGCTTTGTTATTCTTAATATTCACATTGCTTTTCGATGCGAACATTTGGGGTGACTGCTTTTGTTTTACAGTTTTTGTTGTTGTATGTATTGTTCTCAATTGATCCGATGACAGAAATAGGGTTAGGCTTGCGAAGGGAGAGTGTAACGTATGCTGTGTATGGGCCTTTTTCTCACCCCTGTGACCTTGCTATCTTAAATATAGTGCATTCAGTTGTTCACTTCTATTTTATAGAAACCTAAATAGATTTTCTCTAGGTGTAGTAATGGATGTAGTGTGCTGTCATTTTTGGAACTTGACTATTTGGGTAGAATGTGGAGTAAGGTAGTGGGGACATGCTGGTGGATGCCCACCAAGCTGCACAGCTGGGATGTACCTTGTTCCTGCAACTTACTTGGCATATGAGTGCTCTGGGGGAAAGTGGGGCACTCTTCACATGGTGATGTCAATATCTAGAATCCAAGGTGCACCTATATAGACACTGTCCACCATTGGGCAGGCTACTATTATTCACATATCTATGAAACTGTCCTGAAGTGTCATTCTTTGCTTATAGTCAGCTTAAATCTTATAAATATTATCTTCTGTCTTCCCAAGCGAGGAGTGTCGACTATCATTTGCTTATAGTGATTGACTGTTATGATGGACGTATCTGTGTTTGATTGTTTAATTATTTGATTATTAATTTATTATACAAGTGGGCTGCCCACTGATTGTGCCACCCACAGAAGTAGCCTTTCAAACCTGTCTCATGCCTGCCACTGCAGTGCCTTTGTGTGCAGTTTACCGCCACTTCGACTTGGCATTTAAAACTACTTGACAAGCCTTAAGTTCCCCTTTTATTACATATAAATCACCCCTAAGGTAGGCCCTATGCAACCCTAAGGGCAGAGTGCCATGTAAGTAAAAGGTAGGACTTGTACTTGTATATTTTGCATGTCGTGGTAGTGACAAACAGCTCACATTTCGTTTTTCACTAATGTGAGGCATACCACAATCATAGGCCAGCATTTGGTAGTCCTTAATACACTTTTAAGCTGTAATTCCTGATCAGAGAGGAGTAACCTATTCATGTTTCATATGTTTGGAATGGTAATGATACATTGTTCTTACTGGTGAGGCTGGATTTAATATTACTGTTTTAGAAATGACACTTTTAGAAAGTGGACTTTTCTCTGCACTTACTGCTCTTTGTGGCTGACAGCCTGTCGCCAATATACGTCTGTGTTGGGTGACAGCTACACTTTGAGCATTCCCTCTAGACAGCCCCGAATATAGAAAAGTGAGACTTGTCTGCATTCTGGGCACTCATCTGCATTCTGATGGGCCTTCCTGGGTTGGGAAGAATGGGAGGGACTGACACTTCAAAAGGTAGTGTCCTGCCCACACAGAAACCAATGATTTACCCTCCACAGGTCACTAGCAGACAGGACTCGGTGGAAAGGGATCCTTGTGCACTTCAGAGATATGCTTTGAAGTCACCCCCTACATCAAAGGTACTTTTGGGTTAAGCAATGGGGGGCTCATTTATGAGCCCTTGCGACACTTTTGCGCTGCTGGTCCGTCACTTTTTGTGACGCACCATCGGCGTAAAAAATGTGTCATCTTGCGCCCTATTTACAAAGTGACGCATCTAGGCAGATGCGTCACTTTGTAAACCCCTGCGCTACATTATACCTGCGTCAGGTATAATGTATGCAGGGTGGGGGTTCCCCCGCATCCAAGCCTCGTAGAAGTGGTGCATTGAAATCTGTAAGATTTCAGTGCGGCACTTCTAGGACGCCCTTGCATCAAATCCTTACGCCTGCCTCATAGCAGGTGTAAGGGTGAAGCAGTGCTATATTCATAGCCCTCCCCCCTGCATTTCTGGAGTTGCATCAGGCTTCCAACACAACTCCAGCAATGCGTCAGTTTTGCGCTGACAGATACGTCAGCAATACTGACGTATCTGTCATTCCTTGCGACAGGATGCGTCATACAGTAAATATGACGCATCCATCATGTCGCAAGGAGGGCGCACTGAGAACTGACACATCGCTTTTTTCACGCATCGATGCATCACTTCTCATAAATAAGGCCCTAGGTCTCTGACCCCCTGAAATCAGGCACTTCTGGATCTTGAACTGAACCTCTGTCAGAAGCACCGCTGTGCTGCTTAAAGGACTCAACTGAATTGCTTTTCTGCTTGTTGCCCTGCTGCCTGCTGCTCCCTGACCCTGCTGAAGGAAAGCTGGACTCTGCCTTCCCTTTAAGTGATCCCCAAGGGCTTGCTGGCTTGCCTCAAGTTTTCTGTAGTCTCTGGGACACAAAATACTTCCTGCAATTCTTCTGGACTCTCCGTTCTCTGAGTCCTATCCTTGCCTGAGGTGCCCCCTCTACGTTATGGGCCTCAGAAGTGGGTTCTGCAGCTGCTTTCTTCAAATCCGACTCATCGTCACCACTGAGCTGAGCGGAACCGATGCAATACCCTTTGATGCCGACAAAAAGGCTGTTTGACAACAGTGGTGCTAAAGACTGTATGGCTGGACGACGACACTCTGTGCGGCTCGACGACGATGTATTTTCTTCACTTCAGTGTAGCTTGACAACGACGCAGTGACTCGACTGCGCGGAAAAGATTGACGCATCCAGCCCTCAGCATTGATGCTTTGCTCCATCCAAGGTACTTTCTCAGCGAGCCCTGCGTGGGTCCTGTAGCCAGCCTGCTCTCCATTGTGGAGAATCCGTCGGACCTGCACACACAAAGATGAATACTTTGAAGAATCAGAGGGACTCCTCAATCGGCTCATCGAGAGGGGGTACCCAAGGTGACTAGCTAAATGAGCACGAAAAAGGCCATTGTTCAACCCAAGAGAGACTCTTCTTACACCGAAGTCACGCACCAATGATCCCATAAACAGAATGATATGTGTCACCACCTACTGTACTCGCAGTAATGAAATCAGACGGATTGTGAACAACCACTGGAAACTGATCTCGCACGATCTAGAACTGGCTGATCCCCCTATGCATTCATTCAAAAAGGGCAAGAGCGTACGTGACCATGTGGTCCGCTCACTTCTTGAGACTCCGCCACAACCTTCCATTCGAACTCTATGGCACCTACCTGAGATCGTGGGCCATTATAAATGTGGCCAGTGCAAAGCGTGCAGTCTAACCATCGAAACAAGACAACTAAGTTACAAACAACATGCAGTTGATTTAAAAACACACACTAACTGCAACACTACTGATGTTATCTTCGCCATCATTTGCCCATGCAACCAGATGTATATAGGACAAACACGTCAGAAAGTAAAGGTCTGCATCTTGCAACATTGTAGTAGGGTCAGATGTGGCACCGTTGGGGCACCATTAGTGAAACATTTTCAAACACTGAGTCATTCAGTCATTGACGCTGAACATCCTGTGATTCTGGGCAAATCACTTTATCTCCCCGTGCCTAACAAAAAAATGAATGTGTCCTCATGTAACGCAACTGGTGCTATGTAAAGCGCTCTGATACCTGATACCTTCGGGTCAAGTTCGCGCTATATAAAACTCCGTAAAATAAAAAAAAATTTAACTGAGACTATTAAGTGGGTGGTCCTCGAAAAGGTCTCATTGGGCACCAGGGGTGGGGACATTAACTCAGTCCTCAATGTGAGGGAGTGCAAATGGATGCATTCGCTTGACAAAGTCCGTGATGGGCTTAACGAACTGGATGCCACTAGTGCACAACTGTCATGTCTTATCAGTGAATTAACCATTTATGTTACATTTAACTAGAATGTCTTGTTTTCACATGTTACATTCAACTAGAATGTCTTGTTTCCACGTGTCATTTATGTACAGATATCGATGTAATGTGAAGCTGGCTTCCCTATGTATCATCATAGCCCGACTCTGGCGATTCTAAGCATTTTTGCTCTGTGATAGATGTACAGATACCACCTTTAATAATACTGCCATATCCATTTTGTGTCTGTGCATTTCAATGCTCTTTGTCTGATTCAGGCGATCCCTTTGATCACAGTAGTTTCTGACCACTACTATATAAGTGATGGTTTGACACTACACACCAATCTCATACATTTAAAACCCCCCGTTTGTGGCATCGATCAAGTTTTGAATACTCTCTCCCTCCCGGTGGCCATGCCGTTGTTTGATTTGTTCACTTCTCACGAGTCACACGTCATCGCTCATGCCGCAATCCGCCACGCCGGGCCGGCATAGTCCGCATTCAGCGGCAGATCGGGCTACATGCTGCCCGGGCACGTGCACTCTGAACCGCTTTATGGTCTGTATTTAATCAGATAGCGAACAGCCCCGCTCACCAAAGAGCCGGTGATTCTGACCAAGCGCGGAGGTATGTTCGTTTGCACAGTCCTTGTCTTTGTGTTTGATCTAGTTTTGTGGCTATACTTTGAGGAACCACCTGAGGCGTATAACTTTTACTGGTTTCTCCCCACTAGGTCGTTTCAGGATTTGTTCCTTTCTGGAGTTCTCGATTAATTCTGCCCCTTGTCCATTGTTCGAAATGATGATTAAATATTGAGTAAGTTTACTAATCACATTTCAGGTCACTTGGGACGTTAATTTAATACATTTTTTGCTCCCAATCTTATATAGTTTTTGATACATCTCCATATTTATTTACAGCACATATAAAGCCACAACTCCACTACTAGCGCTCGCCTCCATGACACAGGAGCCTACAGGCCCACATTCTTGAGCTTCCCCACCAGACTTCTCGAGGTGGTACTAAGGGTAACATACGTTGCATTCTTTGACTAATTAATTATAACTATGTTCTCCACCACCTGTATTAATAAGGCCAATATTTTTAAACCGTTCCTAGGTGTCTCCACATGCCCTGATGAAGACCCTACTCCAAGGATCTAAATTTCCTGCACACACTATTGGGGTCGAAACGTCGACTGTCTCATTTGTTTTCACATACAGACAACAGCAATTAATTTACTGTGTCATCAGAATACTATGCTTTTTCATGCATATTTAGCCTTCAAGGTGGCTGGATACGTCACTATCAGTCGTTGATGTAAATACTGCACATTGCCTTTCCTTTTTCTGACATCCTTCACTAGCGCACATCTTTGAGCACTCCTTCCATCCTCTCTGGAGCACCTTATCATAAAGTTCATAGATATTTATGCTAAAACAGAATATGAATGAAATCATGTTGTAATGCAAATAAATTTGACAAATTGAATTTCTTCAGGTGATGTTGAGTTTAGTGTTAAATACTTTTCCACTGTGACCACCTATCTTTTGTACTCCATTGTGGTCAGCCTGAACTTTGGATATGCACCGGTCCCTCGCGACCTCAAGTAACCTTTTGACCCCTAGTGACTTCCAAGAATTGTTTTTGTATTTAAATCTTTAAAAATTAATATCTCAACTTTTACTGGTTAGATTTTTGTTGTTTTGGTCTTATTTTGCTTGGATATATATCCTCTAATTTTCCGAACCAGTGTGGAGTCTTTTTGTGGTGTATTCATTGTGTTACTGTGTGTGTGTGTGTGTTTGATACTAACATTGCCTCTTTAGATAAGTCTGACTGTTCTATGCCAATGTACCAGAGGGTAAGCACAGGTTATCTTTTAGTGTGTATCTTGCTTACTCCGACTAGAGAGATGCTTCCTGCTTGGCCTGGGTGCATACCTCAGCCAACCAGGAATCACATTTCTAACATTGTGTTATTCTTTGAATGCTGAACCAACTTGATTGGCTACGACTAGTGCCCACTGCTAATGCGCAGGCATGTACTGTCTCCTCCTGACTCACTGTTGTTGGCACAGGTCTTTCCGACATCCTTCCAATGCTATATGATTGGAGCCATTCAATGATCCATAGTGTCACTTGGGTGGCTGGTCTTGTGTTACTGCTGTTGGTGTTATTATAGCATTATAGCCAGCTGCCGAGGGTTATACCAGTTGGTAAAACCCCTGAATTGTGGCAAGGGCCTATAACGATGGAGAGGGCCTTTAACAACCGGTATAGCCCAAGGAAGGCTATTAGAGCATTCCACCCACTAAGGATAGAATGTTCTAAATTAAAAAGAGAGAAACATGAAGACAGACATTGGAATGCTGGACCTCCTGGCTTACACCTGCTATTATAAGCCAGCTGCTCCATTGTCTTTAATGGAGCTCTCAACATTCCATTGTTCTAATATAGCCTTATAGCCCATAGTAGAGGGCTATACCGGTCATTAAAGGCCTGCTACGGTGTTAAAGGCCCGAGCCGAAGGCCTCATGGAGGCCGAGGGGATTGTAGTCCTCTTGTGCTCAGTGAGGCCTTTGTTCACAGCAACAGCTGTGAACGACAGCTTTGGAATATTGGAGCTCTGTGCTTCTAGCCACCATAGGAAGCCCGGAGCACTCCATTGTTTTCAATGGAGCTCCCAACATTCCAATGTTCTAATAATGGATAAGGATGGTGCCATTATCCAGTGAGAAGGAATAATTCAGCATTGCCTCTGCTACCTGTTGCTTATCTGCATGGCAAAGTGATCAAAATGCAAATAGATGTTACATATGCAGCCAATACCTGCAGTGCTGTTGGCACTTCTGACCACAACTGTGTTGTTTATCAAGCAGAAGTTGTTCTAGTTCTAGGTACAGTTGTGGGAAACCCTCCCATCAGAAGTGGACCAATTCTTGTATTCTGTTTTAGTGGCTCTAAAAGCTTTCTGGGTTTCTGAGAAAATTAAGGATCGAATCAAGAGGGCACAAGCAAACAAAAAGCAAAGTCAGTGTCTCATACAGTCCTACACATAACACAAGTTATGAAGTTATTAAAAAAGTCCAAAGTTAATTTTCAATTCCATTCATATTTAAAGAACAGGTGTTGGCATATTGTGGAACACCAGTGGAACATCCTAGCAAAAACAAACAAAATAAGCTGCTGTTGATTTGCTGAGCTGTGGGTTTGCAAAATCCCCCCCCCTCGTCTGAGAGGGGTTTGTGGTCCTTATTTTTTATAAACTGCAAAATTGTGTTGTTTTTTCCATGATTTTATCAACGAGTGGATCTGGACTTTTTGCATCTACATGCCTACAGCTGCATTTAAAAAATACCCTTTCCCGAGGACGACAAAGAACATTGGATAAAAAAGATAATGTACTAGGTAAAAACAAACGAAACTACCCCCCATCAGATCAAGTCTGGGACAAGGTCCATTTTACAAACATCCACACATATTGAACATTGGGAAACTTCATGTCACACTGTTATTATAGCATAAGCTTATAGCTCACTTGCATACACGCAAGTGGCAGTTATTGCATTAAGGAATTACACAATGATGAATGGCTGTTTGGAGCTTTTGATAAATAACTTATTTTGGCAATTTCTGTGTCTCTGTCAAGCATGTGCAGAAGATTGATAGATAAAAACAATATACCCTCCTCCTGTTGCCATAGCAATGTTCCTATCAGCCTGGCAGATCTGAAATGGAGTCAGGTTTCCAGTATTTCCAATCTGTCTAGAAATGTTACACTTCCTGCATTTGGCAGGCTATCTGAAAGATTTTAAAGTGTTACAACAAATGTGCTGGTACAAGGTGAACCGTATTTCAATACAATGTGCACACACATTTTACTGTAGAGTCGATAAGAGAAATGTATGCATCAAGGAAAAACGAGATTAACAATAGCTCAACATTCAAATGACCTACCTTCTAGGAGAAGGAGGTACTAGACTGGGGTTTATTTAATGCAGAAGACTAAGATGTTGTTTTGGTATGCATGATGTAGAAATGTAGGCTCATGAAAATGTTAGGTTGTGCTAGCTTTTTGAGGATACTGTAAAATGTAGCTGTGAAGTCTGGCATGGCGTGCGTAGCCCTCATACAAAATGTCTATAACCATGTCAATAAAATGTGGATTTTTGGTTAGTTATGAGACCCTCTTCACTACAGGTGAGAAACAGCTGTGCATTTGCAAAGCCACTATGTTGTATTGTGGCTGCCTTTGTAAATTCAAATATACAACTCGCTTGATGCATAGTAAGGCGCAGAATTATTTACTAGCAAATGTATGTTAATGATGTGGACCATATATAGATTTATTGCACTCTACCTGAGTATTACATATGTTAGTGCTGCGGTGCAGATAGGCTAGTTCTTGCATATGGACCTAATACATTTTATTACTCTGGGGGGGGATATTCTCAAGAACGTGCGATAATCATCGCTAAAATAGGTTAACGCAATTTTTCACATCGCCGTCTATCGCGGGAAAATAACTCTGCGTTAACGTCTTATTCTCAACACGGCGGTAACATGCGATAGTTTCCCGATAACGCGTCAAATATCTGCGATAAAATTACTGGGACGGCGATAAAAATCTAAAGCCTAACGTGAAAAAACTTGTGATGGGCCCAACTGCGATAAAAAATCCAGTGATAATCAGCACCAGGCCTGCAAGTCCCACAAGTCAGGCGGGAAAAACCACTATAAAAGCGGCAACAAAAAACACAAACAAAACACAAACAACTGTGAAGCACCATGGAGGTAGCCGGAGCAAGTACAGAGGACAACCAGAACCCCACAAGCCCCACGGAGGACCAGCCTGGGACCTCGGGGTCAGGGAAGGGCAAGGAGAAGAAGAAGAGGAACCCGCCTTTCAGTACGCAGGAAAACCAGATCCTCATTACGGAGGTGATAGAACACCACCACCAACTGTTCATCACCTCCACTGTGTCATTGGCAACTAAAAATACTATATGGCAGTCCATCTTGGCCAAGGTGAATGCAGTCGGAGTGAAGAGAAGGGAAGTGAACGACTGCAAGAAGCGCTGGACTGATGCGAAGTGCAAAACCAAGCTGAAACTTGCAGCCAACCTGAAAGCAGCAATACAGACTGGAGGTGGGAGTCCAGCGACACACCAGGAGCTGGATGAGATGGAGGAAATGGTGACCCGAGTCATCATTGGGGAGATAGTGGCAGGAGTTGGGGGACTGGACACTGCACAACATGACCTGAGCCAACAGCAACAGGGTGAGTAACGACCAGGGACTGGGGGGCCGGGGGAGATGGGCACAATGGCACACATGCACAATTAAGTATAGCACATCTGCGGACAAACCATGCCCAAGAGTCACAATTCCGACCAAGAGCCCAATTTACCCAAGTCTGCAATATCTCAGCACTGTATAAGCACAGAAGTGAAAGGCACACCGCCTGAAAGGGATAAGGGCCAGCAAAATCAGAGCTGAAGGGGCAACACACCCACAATGCAGCACACACACATAAGAATCAGAGCACCTCAACATTGACAACAATGTGGTACGAACTGCAACACCTTCACAACAGAACAGAGGACACAACTGCTGCCGCTTGTGTGTAGAAAATGACCATTCGCATTTGGCATAGCAGGAAACTGTGAGATGATAATGTACAAGTACAACCTCACATCCCTGATGGTGTAGAAATGTCAACTGTCCCGCATCAAATAGGCATCTCCTCACAAACAGTCACAATGTACATTGTCATGCAGTCTGTAAGTAAACTTGTACAATGCGTGAACATACATGTGAACACAATGTCAATCTGCATCTCCACTTCACATTGCAGAGGGAGAATCAACACCTCCTGCAGAGCAGACCCAACAACTCAGCACTGATGATGAAGAGGACCTCCCCAACATCGACACTGACTCCCGTCAACAGCTCACGGACAGCTTCGGCACCCCACCTCCAGGAGCAGGACAGCCCAGCTGCATCCAGGAGACCCCACCCCCTGCACAGACCACAAAGCAGGAAGCACCCACCACCACGGCTGTCTCCCAGGACCCCGATGACCAACACATGGCATTCCAACGCCGTGTTTTAGGGTGCCGGGAGAAGATGGCTGATCAGCTGCGGGTTTGGTTCGACCTCATGGCAGCCAAACTAGATGCCATACGTGGGTGTCTAAGTCCCATCAGGGACCACTTACAGTCCCTACCGGACACCCACTGTCCACTCCATGCTCTCCAACAATCCATGGCTGACATTGCTGGAGTCATGACTCTGAGCCAAGAACAACTGTCTAGTCAGAGTGGCTTCAGCGATGTCAGCCAGGAGTTGGGACACATAAGGAGAATGATGGAGAGCTTGGAGCGGATGCAGGTGGAAAGAATGTTTGCCATGGCTGCACACCAGAGAGATGTAGCTGTGATCTTCCATGTCCTGCAGATCCTCGTCATGGCATTGCAGCCACAAGGCCTGGCGCGGATGAATGCTGCTGCTACTACTCCATCCACATCTCCGCCCCCTGAAGTGTCAGTGCCACACAGTGCGGCAGACATACCACCTCCGGCCCCTGAAGTGTCAGTGCCACACAGTGATGCAGACTAAACACCACCACCCACATGTGAGGCACCTGCCACATCAGAGGACGAAGATGATGATGAATCTGGCTTTGTGGTAAGAATGAAGTGGTAGCATTCATATGGCCTGTTTCAGCTTGGTTCTGCCCTCTGCATCATGCCCTGGAATAACACCTTCCACTGTCCCCCGATACACCCAGCGACACTCACCTTGGACCTCGACATGGACTGCCACATATTGTTTGGTTCCCAATGACACAGCAATCACACTGTGGACTGAATTCTTCCTCTTCCGATGAACTTGTCAATCCCTAAAGGACTCTGACTGGCCCTCCACGGGGCAACAATGTAAAGTGGGGTTTGCATGGCCCTGTACTGCTCCAGCTTCAACACTCCACTGAATGCGAATAAAACATTCTAATTCACACAGATGTGTCATGGCTATGATCAATCAAGTATGAAAGTATGGATGAATGTAGGGACAGCGATTCCACAAAAAAGGTACTCCCTGGGTAATGCTATCAATGCGCATGTATGGCCGTGACCCAGATCGGCAGTGAGACACACATTGTCATTCAAATCAACACTCATCACAGTTGAATACAAGTGAAGGTGCGTAGACTTTATTAGCATATGCGTGTCAGTACGGGCAAGATAAGTGCCACAACATGCAGACCAATGCAGCAGTATGTCAGAATTTTGGAACGTTGCCAAGCGCCGCAGTCCACTCCGGGGGAGTGCCTCACCTTTCACAGGTGTGGGTTAACCCGAGTTGTTGTCCACTCATGTATTCGAAGCCCAGGCGAATGCAGCCATGTCCACTGTTGTCGTGGGATATGTGACCAGATCTCCAAGATGCAACAAGGTGTTGGGACATGTGCAATGGGTTTCAATCTGTTGTGGCTGCAGGTACGTAGTTACTTGTCCATGAAAGCGATTACTGGATGGGTGTGGGGTGAGTGTAAGCCAGCCCTCAGGGAGTGGTTGGTGCTGGCAACAACTAGAACAGTGATCATCGGTTCACACACACAAGACTCAATCATGAAGGTCCATGACTTGCAGTGCACTGAGGTAGGGGCACCAGATCTGGAATCACACACACAAGATTCAAACATAAAGGGTCCATGACTTGTGGTGCACTGAGTTAGTGGCACCTGAAGCGCTCAGCGGGTGTGCAGCCTGCGATGATGCGTCGTCCGGGCGGGCTGCACTGGAAGCAATGTCTGTTGCCTACTGGACTGCGCCATAAATACATCAAGACTCAATTTGAATTGTGAGCCCTGCTGACCGCAGTGTAGGCCGGAGGCAGTAGTCAGCACACACATAACTCTGCGGTGCTGTGCCACTGGGTGCACTGGAAGCCTGTGTCGCGGGAGCCAGCGATCGGCTGAGGAGGCTGGCGGTCATGGCGGCGGATTCGTGGCAGGGTGAGGGGCGCCGCCCTGGCAGATGCGTTGGCCATCCCGAAAGTGAACCACGCCCAGAGCCCCGGCCTATTTATTCACACTCCTATGCTGGACTGGCGTACGCCGGCCCAGCCCACTCCGCTTACGCTTACAGGGGGGGACGACACAGCTACGTGACAGAGGTCTTCCCCACTGCCTGAGGTAACATGGTTGCGTCCCCTGTCCACAACACTACACACACCAGCAGTAAATGTCCACATGGACATGTCTGTGCTCTGCATACTGACGTCTGTCCAGCTCATCACCGCTACACTTGGCATTGTGTACATTCTTTTTCATGGGTGACTTGACTCCTTCACACATACTTAGTTCCCAGCTCTCCCCACATTCTGCAATTGTGTGATGAGGAACCATGCCGTTTTCTGAAGGTCAGCTGTCTTCTTCTGCGCTGCCTAGGTGGTAGTCCTGGGGGGGTGGTCCGGGGGGGTGGGGGAGTCCTGGGGGTGGTGGCGGTGGGTGTTGTGGCCCTCTTTGGTCTCCAAGCTGCATGATCATTGGGTCGATGGCATCTGTTGGTCTTCAGATGTGGCTCTGGGCTGGGCTCCCTTTCTACTGCAGGTTGTCATCCTGCTTAACACCAGTAAAAGGCAGGTGTTAAAACCCTGCTGCTAACGCGCCTTATCGCCTGTTTTTGGGTTGCTTCGCCGATCTGGCTGGTCGTTGGGAATATCGCGAAGTGGTGTTTTCATGTGTTTTTGCACGGGAACGTCTACTCTGCATATCATTAGAGTTAGTTGTCGCTCTCATCCGTGGCGATGTTTTTTGCGTCAGCTATCGCTGGAAAACTGGCGATATCGGCAGTCTGCACCAGCTTGAGAATAGGGCGATAAATCTATTGCCACTTTTGCGGCGCTAAAGTGCCGATGAATCGGCGATAAGTCCTTGAGAATATGCCCCTGGGTCTTCAAGAATCTAAGACAAGGATTTGGTTACTATTGGCAGTAATTTAAATAAAGAATGTGTGAATAATACATATATTGCGAAATATAATTTACTTAGCTATGTGGTACCAGGTATATATCTGAAATATCACAAATACTTTCATGAAATACAATTATCCACATTTTTCTTGTTCCCGCCAATTCCTTTTTATGTGTGATTAGCTGAAAGAAAGTGGAAGCTGATGAAAATTATAAATAAGGATCCACTTCTTTGTCTGTTATGTGCACGCGATTTGCCTTTCCCTGCAGATTTTTAAAATGGAAGAAGTACAAAAATTAATATATTATATTCATTAAGTGTATCCTTTGAGTATTCCAGAACAGAGGGTCCCAGGGCAATCAGATGTTTCTGGGCCCAGATTGTAAGAATCAGGGTCTTTTGCATCTTGTGTGCTTGGACTCCTTACTGCTGAAACTCTAACACTTCATTCTCAGAATAGCAAAGCAGAGCAGTTCAAGTTTTACTCAGAAAGTTGCTGTGGGCTAGAATCTTGGAACTCAGCAACACACCAATCAACAGTCAATAAATCAATGTCCAGTCTGTGCTATTTTTTCTTCTAAAAAGGGAACTTTAATACAGGTACAAATAAATGCTACACACGACAACTAATATATGAAATAGCAGAGGGATAACCCAAACCAATAAGAACAGCCTCTTAAACCAAAATCAGCATAATCTACAGGAGGCCTCAAACTAATGCAAGGACACAGGGTTTATAGAACTTCCTAACTGTGGAATAGGTCCTATAGGTCTGAGCACCTTCAATGAGCTGCCCTCCAGCTGCCCCTCACCCATAAAACCACAGTAGCCCATGTATTCCCATAACAACTGTGCCATGGGCAGTTACAAAATACAGGCCAATTGGCTTTGTCTCATGGTGCTCACCATGCATTTAAGAGTAGACAATAAACATGACAACTGAACCAGCAGGATTTTAAAAAATCATAATACACAACACATTTATACACAGAAAACGCGAAAGGCTGAAAGTACACTCTGCACACAATAGATATAGTGACACATGAGACAGAGACAAGAGTAGTAAGAGGCACCGTAAAAGTGTGCTTTAATGTGAGATGAAGAAAACACATTCATAAGGTAACATGACTACACATAAACAAGTTGAGATAATACATTCTAAATGCACATGTTGCTTATTGACGTACATTGATGAGAATTTTGATGCTATGTGAAGTGAAGTGGCCGATAGATTTTTATGCTTTTTGCTGAGAATGCACCAGTTAGAGAAAAGTCGGTACAAAAATGTGTAGCAATGAAGTAAAGTCTAGAGATTTTGTGAATTTATGCTTGAGACTATGTAGTTTATGAAATATGAGAAACAATTTTAGTAGAGTAAAAATTAAAAATGTGCACTTATATGAATATCGAAAATGTTTGTGGTAGTAAGGTATTTCTAATGTTATGTATTTTTATGTAATAATATTGTGTGAAATTTAATATTATTATATTTGAAGTAAAGTCAGAGTTTATTCATTTAAAAGTGCAATGCTAACTTACAGGCCTTCACAAAATGGTTTTCTAATGCTGACCTTTCCCCTGATTTAATACAATGGATTGTTGTTTGCAAGTAAATTGCTGCATTTTTTGTTCTGTAAACATCTACACTCTGACATTCTTCAATGCTTTTTACAACGTTCACAGTGAAATATTCCTGTGGGAATAGAATTTCAGCTATGGCTATAAGTTGTAACTTTGTATTTCTTCTTTACCAATGTTAGGCCTGTGAGGAAACCATATTTCAAATCATATTAGGTGACTTAATGTGAACTGGGACATATGATAGTCTGAGCCACTGGACTTTGCTAAAGAACTTATAGAAGAAGAAATCCCAAAGGAAGGCAACGCTATTGATTTTTGCGTCTCAACGACTTCCATTATGATTTTACCTACTTGGTATCTGGATACAATGCTGATTGATATTTTCTTTTGGACTGTTTGCTGATGCTACAATTTGTAGCTTTTGGACTGAGACCTTCTTTGCTGAACCATTTCTATTTTTGAAATTCCTATTTTGCCTTTAAGCTTTTAGTTAATGGACTCACCCTTTATGGTCTTTAATTCTGAACTTTTCCTTTTGTCTCGTAGGGCCTGATCTGTCTTGCCTTAAAGTTAGTGGGACTTTTGTACTCTGAATTTAATAACTATCCTCAAAAGATTTGCCTAAATGCTTGGTGCTATATTGCAAACTGTGATTTTTTTGACTGAAGTCCTTAAGAGATTGCTCATTCTGATGAATTTTAATTCTTTATTACAATAAACTAATTAATCTAAATTTGTCTGAGTCTATTATTGAGCCCTTTTTATTCTTCCATTTTGTGATTAGTGTTTAAATGCGTTGTAGAGAGAATCAGCGAGACTTATCAGAACATCAGGTTTTACTTTTCCTGTTTTGTGTTGCAATTGCTGAGCTCTTGGTTTGTATAATTCTCACTCGACTTAACTTCTTTCAGAGGTTGGGTCTTCCAGTCGCTATTCTACAGCATGGTCCTGAGAGTGGTCTATCTAAATCAGATTTCAAACCTTTTTGTTGGCTGTCAGTTAATGGCCCCCATTGCACAATAATTCCTTCTACCACAGTGATACCTATTGACAGATGCCCGATTGAGTCTGACAAGTCTTCCTCGCTCAGCCTGTACATTTGTGCATACATGTATGTACATGTGTTCACACATAACCAGTGTTGAGACTCAGTTGTGCAGCAATGTACCTTTTTTCAAAAGGTATTCCTTGGCATTTACAACTCAAAACCATTTTAAACAGTAGCTTACAGTGAGTGAAGCTCAAAAGCTCAAATAGGGAGACTTACTCAGAGCACAGGCCCGAAAACAAACAAGAGGGGATTCCAATCGGTCAGAAACTGCTTCTCTACAAATCATTATCTACTATATAGATTTCAAATGATGCATGGAAACAATGCTACATATATAAAAAAGACTGGATTTTGAGATCATATAAAATGTATGAAAACAATTCACCAGATTAACATGTGTTTTACAACACGTTGCTTCATCAGGGCCAGATTTTTGACAATAACTGAGCTCAATTTAATTACAGATCAGAGAGTAAGCAACCATAAATAAGAAAAGAGAAAAAGAAGAAAGAACTATAGATACAGCAAGACGTCAAAACATGGGGGATTTTTATATAAAGAACCTGGGGGCATATTAGCAAGAAGAGGCGATAATCATCGCTAACCCTGCTTAGCGTGATTTTTTATCGCCGGCTATCGCTGGAATATATGCCACGCTAACGCTGTATTAGCAACGATTAGCGCTATGGCGATGAATATTCCAGCGATAGCGGGGAAATAGGCCAACATCGCTGAAAAACCAGCGATGTTGCATGGAGAAGGGAGAACACCTTGCTGATACGACCCTGTGGTCAGTATCAGCATAATCCACCCCCATGTTAGGTATGGCTAACACCTGCTAATTGCAGGTGTTAAATAAATGGCGATGACCCCGGTTAGCGCGACTTTTCACATCGCTAACTGGGGCCATGGCCACCTTGCTAATAGGCGATAGGCCTGTTAGCGAGTGTTTCCCAGGTTTGTTCTGTCGGAACGCCACTTTGCATGTCATTAGCGATAAATATCGCTGACATGCAAAGCGGTGAAAAACGGGCGCTAATGTCCGCAAACTGTCGCTAACTGATGTTAGAGACAGTTTGCTGATAGGGCGATATTAATATCGCCGCTTTAGCGGCAAAAAGTGCAGCTAAAGCGGCGATAGTGCCCTTGCTAATATGCCCCTTAATTACCTTGAAGATGTGAATAGCGAAGAGGAACAAAATGTGAACAATCTAAAAAGACCCTCAAAGTTAATTTTGTAAGTTCAGAAAGAAACCATGCACTCAAGAAGGAGTGTGGAATGGAGAGACTAAAAGAGAATAGTTATTTAAAACAAAACAGCAGATGGTGCTGACATAATGATACATTATCTAAAGAAATTCTAGTATTGAAGCATACAGTGAAAAGAATATTGAAACATACAGAAGCAATCTAAATATAGTTGCATGCAACCCCTTGCCATCATCTGTGCACACAAATAAAACATCTAGTATAACCAAGAGAAAAATTAAAAGACACATTATGTACCCATTTTTTTTTATAAAAAGGCAGTGCGAGAGTGATCAGATGATGTTTCAAATTTTAAAATACGAGTTGAATTATACCTGTGGACAAACAGGTCTGAACAGCAGTGGGTGCCATAAACAATGGGTGGTGGGGCGGGTGGGGTCGTGCGGGAGGCGCCACGGGGGGCGGCAGGGGTGGGGGGTTTGGGGGGTTAATACAATATATAAAACACACTTTTTGCCGCTGCAGACGGCCGCCTCCAGCGTCGCGTTCGCCGTGTCTTCTCTTCCTGGGTCCCAGTAGACTCCAATCCAATCCTCGTGCTGCAGAGCAGTGCAGGGATTGGTCTGAGCAGGCAGGGAAGACGCCCTGCTCAGACCAGGGAGTCTGTGGCGTTTCTCCAGCCTGGCTGCTCAATGCAGCTGGCTGGAGAAAACCTAAGTGTGCATGTGTGTTTTGGTCAGCCTGAGACGGCCGGCCAAAACAAATATGCACACTTTGGGAGTGGAATGCACGAAGCACTCCTCCTTCCCCCTCCCATGCCTAAGCCCCGCCCCTCCCAACACCACTGGCAGAGTTGGCAAATGTAAAATAAAACGATGCAGAGGGCTTGGTTTTGAAAAAATATCTTTTTGAAAAAATTTACTAATATCTGTTGTGTTAGACCATCTTTTTAAATATTGATATATTGGTGAACTGGTTAAACAAACATTAAGGTTCATCAGGCAGAAAAAGGACAAAATATATCTGGGACTACCATTATTTGATCCAATGTTTATTGAAAAGCATACACTAAATGAAAAATGTCTGTATAACAGCTTAAAACATCATCAAAGAACATTCTGTGTATTAGCTTAAACACCATATATATAGCCACCAACCAAAGGAATAATACACAGCATCAACCCCTGCCAAACCCACCTAGTCCTCACTCCACAGAAAAGTGTAATGACATCAACCTTGTCTTCAGTGAAAAATACACATGATCTGACAGCACATCAACAACACTGCTGGAAGGTGGTTTATTAGTATGTGCAGGCAGGTGCCTACAGCTAGTAATAACACCACAATCACAAATAAGGTTCAGCCAAGTCTCAATAAATTAAACCTTGCTCTACCCTTGGCAGCTTGGTAGATGAGCAGTCAGGCTTAATTTAAGAGACAGGGTTGAAAGCATTTACCTTCACCAAAAAGTCAAATATGTAAACGATAAAACGCACAATAAAAATCCAACACCAATTTATAAAAATAGAGAATATTTTTATAGTTAAAATGACACCAAAAATGACAAATAACCAATGTAGGGAAGTGTAGATATGAATGTGCCAAAAAGTGAAGCTCCGACCATGGCTATCTGGTCGCGCTGGACAGGGACAAAGTCAAAGTTTCAGGCTGTGATGGAGCATGGGTTGGATACGATGAATGGTTTGGCCTGGTCAAGTTTTTACCTTCTTACTTAGTCACTTTTTTTGGAGCTTTTTCTCTCATAAATGAGTGATCAATTCCTCTGAGCCAGATTTCAAGTTGACGACAGCGGCCTGCTGCACTGCGATGCCTCTGTGAACCCTAGAGGTCTTTGTCTTAGACAAAGAGGAGCTCTGGAGCTTTCACGGGTCAAACCTGCATGGTCAGGCCGAGTCGTGGTTCCACGTCTCCAGCTTGATTCCCATCTGTGATGCCAGTCTTCCTCTGGAATTTTTACAACAAACTTGGTCAAAAGTTCCCAAAGTTTCAGGAGCTCTTCTCTGAAGGTTCCTTGATGTAGGAAAGGGTTCCACAACACCAGCCAAAGGCTCAGAAACTTTGGTTGGGGACTGGGACTCCCACTGCCACAATGCTCCTGGCCAGTCCAGGAA
Organism: Calotriton arnoldi; assembly: GCA_963921515.1. NCBI lineage: Eukaryota > Metazoa > Chordata > Amphibia > Caudata > Salamandridae > Calotriton > Calotriton arnoldi. The sequence goes on along the minus strand of CAWUFW010006898.1, from coordinate 905,500 downwards.
AATCCAGATGAAGCTGGTCAGTTGGAGTTGTCCTTGTAGTGGATGTTGCAGGTGGCTTCATTTCAGCACTTTTCTACCTGTTGTTGCTCAGGGAGTCCACTCCTTATCCTTCTAGAAAGGCAAAGTCCTTTCTTGTGCTGAGCCTATAGGGTGCAGGAAACATTCAGTCAGTAAACACCAGTATCAGTTAAAAACAATGGGGGGGATCAGGGCAAAAAGGATGATTTTCTGACATACACCAACCTTGATTTGATTCAAAACTAAGGTAAATTCGTTCTACTTTTAAAGTAAATATATAAAATTAATGTACATTAAAATTTAACATGAAATATTTGTAAAGAAACCGTATTCATATTTTATTGTAGTTTAAACAAAATAGACACGCTCTGTGATTCTGACTACATCCCTACATAACATTTGTAATTACAACAGTTTTCTTCCCTGACTAGACAGGGCAACTCTTCAATGTTAAAGAACATCAAAAGTAACCCTGGGCGGAATTCCGCGGAGTTGCCGAAAAACTCCAAAAAACTCATCCGAATTCCACGGAGTTCCGCAAGCAGGCGGAGTATTGCAGTATTCCCCTCTGCTCAACCAATTCTGAAGTGCAAAGTTGTTGCGATCTCTCCCCTTCAGAATTGTGTGTGGCCACAACAAGACTCTCTCTGCCTGACTCAAATTTTACTTCCCGGTGTGTGAACGACTGACTGAAACAAGTAAGACACACTAACCCAACTATCAGATGCCATCAGAATTCAGAATAGATATGAGCCCTCACTGTCCCCGCAATCTGCTCACCTGTGACAACCCCTTGAACTCCTGAAAGCCCTGCACCCTCAAATAGGCCCACAACTCCTCGGTTGCCGTGGTTCAGGCATAAAGTAGACTGCTTCTCGCAGGCAGCGCAGCACTTCTCCGGCGTCCTTCTGATATAGAGAGACCGCATTCATCTTGTGGATCGAGCGGGCTGCTCTGTTCTTTTCTTGGCGGGCTCTGGCTCTCAGTCACGACTTCCTATGCAGGAAGGTCCTGTCGTGTGTTTATGATTCCATCAAACTTACATACGCTGACTGTGCACTGCAGCTCTTGTGGATGTGGAAGTACGTATCAATCACTGCATCCCTAGGATAAAGTTGTGTCCCACCCGCAACTTCCATGACACGTCCGTAAAATTTCAACACTTCCAGGTCGCAGCACAGCAAAGATCTCAGCTGCCAATCTGAATACATTCTGAGCATGGAAGGAACTTGTACTATGTAAGGTGACCTGGGATTGGGGAATTGGTAGCACCTCAGCCAATCCTAGTCTAGTGCACTACAAAGAACCCAGAAATTCTCATTAGACGTGGAGTGAGTCCGCAGATGTCTATTATGATGACTCATTTTATTTGCTGAGTCCCTTCTAAGCGTGCCGACCAGCTATACAACAGCAGCAGTACAGAGTGCCTCCCGCAGTACCAGTAAGGCACAGACAGCAAGCCACTTCAGCAGTTAAGCTGAAGGCATTATTGTCATTGCCAACAGCTGAGGCGCAGTGCCTGTTGCTGTGAGCAAGCAATGCCAAACAGGATGTAATGTATGTAGCACGCAGCACACAGTGCAATGCAATATCTGCTGCCGTTTTTTTTCACCACTTAGGATGCAGATGACATGAATTGAATAGAGTGTCAAGCCTGCCTTGACACAGGATCAGAGCAGATATTGCTCTGAGAGTGACACCTGCTGGTTGTTCACAGTAAAGGACTGTGACTAGTCTGTAAGAGAGCTTCAATATCGTTCACGGAAGATTTCTGAGAACGTAAGCAATATAGAAATGCTTGGGGGTGAGCAACGCGCGCCAGTAATCTCCGCTCCGCCAGTGGTTGGCGGAGTTCTTGCTACTCCACATTCCTAGCATAGCGGGGAGTAGCAAAAACTCTGTAAACTCCGCTGGAGGAGCGTAGTTTGACGCCCGCCCTTAATCAAAAGCATTTATAGATAGCGTGTGATAGAGCAAATTTCAAAACTTTTAAAATTAAATGCATTTAACTAACAAGTGCTAATTTCAATGTTGAATAACACACATACAGTGAAACAAAAACAAAAATTTGTAGTAGGTAATCATATTTAGGCATTAAAAGCACATAAATGAATTAACATATTGTAATGACTTAAGTTAGCCTAACTACTGATACCATATTGAATGTCGACTTTACATGTTAGGAATAAGAGTTCTGTTTTTGTGTTTAAACTGTTGTTTTGTACAAGATGTTTTTCTCTTTCCACTACAGATGCTGTTAGCTAATGAATAGACATTTGTTATGTATTAGACAACTGATAGGTTGTCACCGAGAGGAGAGGAGATGCAGGAAATATGACTTGTGGGAAGAACTGTCTGAACCACCAGATCTGTTCAAAGTAACAAACCAAGGATATGATTTCATAGCTCACTGCAGGGAGTTTACCTGCTTCCATTGTTTGCTGGAGGCTGGTTGATTCATGCAAGTGGGGAATGTGAAATTTGTTGCTATAAATGTTTTGGTAGAGTTATATTAGTGTGTGTTCCTTAGCTTAGAGAGGTTTTCTTTCTTTTAGAGGTCTTCGCTTTCACTCACAGAGATTAGATATAGAGAGCTTGCTGCAGAACGTAGGAGGCAGAACTTAGAGATACATGCTAGTTTAGACCTGAGAATACTTTCCAGCTTCTGCTAATTTCCACTGCTTGAGTGCTAAGGCTTCTTGCCTATGGGTTTTTATTCTTTCATCAGAGCCCTTCATTTGGGTTTCTGAAACTGACACATTTTCTTGTTTGATAAAATTAAATGCCCTTTACACCCATCTTTTTAAATTAGGTTAGGGATTTTCCTTTATGGAACACATTTGCTGCTTTTTCTCAATTTTATTTGCAATTCTTACTAATGTGGTATTTTGCCTTATCTTGAAATAATCAGACGTATGGATTATTTGAATCTGTAACAATGATAACTACATTTTAATATTTACTAAATAAATAATTTTTTATTTGAATTAATTTGTTTAATAAACTCTTTAAATTTACACCAAATCTCTTTGTCACTTTCTGTGAAGCCCCAATTTGACTTCACTGTTCATGGTAATTGATGTAAATGATTGCTCCTTGTCATCTCTCGTCGACTAACAAAGGTCTATATGACCAATGGCGGGGGTCATTCAATGATTATACTCAACGACTGAGATACAAGAATTCCCACTCTGGCACTTGTAGTTTCCCAATGATGAACAGAAGAGGAGTTGGGGGCAGGCCTGCCTTGTACCCCTCTCCTCATCAAACACCACTGAGATTATGGGCCCTGTTTGAACCCTTCGGTCATTTTCATTTTGCTGGGATAAGAGGGAATACTTAACCCCCATCTCTCACAGCCTGTGGTTTGCTTCTGTAAAGGAGGCTCTTAGTTGTTGCACGGCATCAGTGAAATCCGGAAATATCATAATCCTTTGATTTTCAACTTCCAGGTGCCCTTTTGATCATTTATGCTGTAGTATATAGTCCCTGTCTCTCTGTAGTGAAGTAGTTAAATGAGCAGAAGGCGAGGATGTGCCCTAGGGGGAAGCTGCATTGCAGGGACTCTGTGGACCCGATCTGAGTGAAAAATGGCGACAGCCCCTTGGAAGCTTTTACTTGTCAGACCCAATTCTCCATGTAAGTAACCATACACCTTCCATCAATGCACTCTGGTAGTTCAAGTATGCATATATTATTTCAATGAGCACATCCCTCTCAGTTTTCAACCGTATATTCCAGGTGCCGCACCCGATCCATGAGGTCCCATTTCAGTCTCTTAAGTTCTTCTGTTGCCAGATTGAGGTCTGCTATGACAACATCTGTATTGTTCCAACATCTTGCGGTGATCATCCTGCTGGAAAATAATGTTGAGTGCTACTTTTTGAAAGTGGGTTACTGGTTGGCTGGGGTATGAGCCCTGGTCAAGCAACAACCACAATCCTAGTAAAAGTAAAGGGCAGGCAAACCCTAAATTAACCTGTGCTCACCCTCTGGTAGCTTGGCACAGAGCAGTCAGACTTATCTTAGAGGCAATGCGTAAAGTATTTGTGCAACACTTCAAAGAGTAAAATAGTGAAAACACCACCCAAAAAGATCCCACATCAAGTTAGAAAAATAGAATTGACTTTAATAAATGAAACAAGATCAAAATGACAAAATATCCAATTATTAAAAATAGAGATATTGATTTATAAAGTTTATAGTGAAAAATAGCACTAAAAAACACAAACCGCTATTGGGTATATCTGCTCGCACCGGACTGGGACCAATTCACAAGTTCAGGCCAACCGTGATGGAGTGCGGGCCACCTACAGGGACACAGTATTCTCACTGAACAGAGTACTTTAAATCTTGGTTGTGGAGCATTGCTTGGATGCACATCGTAGATGCACCATGCAGCAGAGGCAATGCATCAGTTCCAAGATGCAGTGAGGCTGCCCTGCGAGGTCCTGTTGCATCAACGTTGAGGATGCTGTCAATAGGGCTTGTGGTCCAAAAGTCCGATGGCGAGGATGTGAGGCACAGCAGAGGTGATGCGTCAACTCCGATGAGCAGTGACGCTGCGATGGGGGGGTTTCATTGTCGAGGCTGTTATCGGCGAGAGTTACAAGGAGCTTGCACCGGCAAAAGTGTCATACAGCAGCGGTTCTGTGTGCGATGGTCCCAAGAAGCGGGAGGCAGCAGCGATGCTAGTCTTTTGTGACAGTTACAATCCATACAGCAGCAGCAGCGATGCGTCAGTTCTGCTCAGGGATGTGCCACTCAGGCGAGGAGGTGCGTGAGTTCTGCTCGGGGATGCGTTGTTCAGCAGAGATGTGTTAGTTCCGCTGGCAAGCACCTTAGGCCCACTTCCAAGGGTCCAAGACTGGGGTAGCACAACTTGGCAGGGTAGACTCACAGATGGCACAGTCTAGGTGCAGGGGTTGGGAGCCTGTTATATCACTGAAGCTTTAGATCATGTAGCCAGTCAACTAGCACTTGGAGTCACTCTGGGTGCTTGGGTCAAGAGTTGCAAGTCAAGTGCTTTGCACTCAAGAAAGATGGCAGCAGGCAGCAGATTAGCACAGCAAAGCAGGAGTCCAGCAGAGTGCAGTCCAGCAGGGTGGCAATTCTTCAACAGCACAGCAGTCCTTCATCCAGACAGAGGATCCACAGGTCTAGAAGTGTACTTACTTGGTGGTGTCTAAGGTCCAGAACTTATATCCAGTGGTGCCTTTGAAGTCGGGGAGACTTCAAAGACATGCCTTTGAAGGGCACCAAGGTCCTCACTTCCTGCCCTGGCTTTAGACTCACTACAGGGGTGTATGCAGCCCTTTGTGTGTGTACAGGACACAGCCTATTCAGGTGTGAGGCTGTGCCCAGCTCCTCCCTCCCATCCTACCAGAGATTGCCCATTGAGACACACCTAAGCTTCACATTTTATAAGTGTAATTTCCAATTGGGAAGAGATAAACCCTTCAAGTCTGGTGTATGGAATCGCAAATCCAAACTTATGGTGAAGTTGTATTTAATTTGCAATTCTGAAAAGGCCACTTTTAGAAAGTTATAATTTTTATTGCTTTAGCCATTTGGTGTCTGCAGCCTGTCTCTGATCATAATGATTCAGAGTATTTGGCAGTTAGGCTTTGTGTATTCCTCTTGGACAGCCACACACAATGGGAGCTTAGGTGTGTCTCAATTCCTATTCTTCTCTATGCAGATGACACACTCTTATTAGCAAGAACACCAATGGCCTTGCAGACTCTCACAGAGAAGTATATCTCATTTATGGCTGAACTGGATTTATACGTAAAAGAAACAAAAACCTTTGTAATGGTTGTAAGGAATGATTCAAAGAAGTGGGTGAAATTCTCAATAGGGGAAAAAAGAAGAGAAAGGGTGCTGAAGTTTATGTACTTATGAGTTCTCTTCGATTCCAGATTAAATTGGAAGGATATGGTATTAAATAGAACAAATCTTATGGAGAAAAGTATAGCTGCTATATTTAGTTTTTCAAAAAAGCTAGGCTCTAAACCAGTTCAAGAAATGGTAAAGCCACATCTACTGCAACCTATGGGACAATGATTTGGGGTGTGGCGGACGTTGCGGTATTGCAATTCGTGTAGGATGCATTTTATAAAAGACTAATTTCTATGCCACGCGCTTGCTCTAACTCTGCCACACAGAATTGGGACTACCTTATATTAGTGATACTATCAAACTGGCCCCCCCATTGCTGTGGCTCTCAATATGGAAAAGAAATTCAGTTGAACTAAATCAATTAGTGCTAAAAGACCTACTGAAATTAGAGTCTGCAATTAGAGTCCCATGGGTGCGGTATGTTCGCTCAAGCCTAATCCCCCTAGGTTTAGGTAAACTTTATGACATCCCAAGCTTATGTGGTAGCTTCCTAAATTTAAAGCTCAAAGGGGCTTTCTTGGCAAAACGTACAAGTGATAGGAGGGAGAGAAACAAAGGGAAATGCACTTTAATGGCATATCTGGAATTGCCCCCATGATGTATGGATCCAGGTGTTATTTGTCATTTGTTTAGAATCCGCAGCATCGTTTTATTCGAACAAGGTTTCGATTAAATTACATCCCACTTAAGTTGGGCTATCCCGCAAACCTTTATTCAATCACTTATCTCCCCTCATGTCCATGCGACAAAAAGTCCACGCAGACAACTTTGCACATTTTATTCTTTTGTTCTTATTATGCCCAAGAGCGGAAACAATTTATTGTCCCGCTATTGCGCAAATTCTATCTGAGACATCATCTTGTAGCCTTATCATTTATCAAACTATTGGAAACCCCGTATGTATATTATTTGCATCATTTTTATGAGCAGCTGTAAAGAATCAAGAGACTTTGTGATTAGTTTTAAGAGAGCTTTTATAATATAAATAAGGTAACTGTGACCAGGAATTTTAAAGTTAACTGTTAAAGAAGAGTTTTTACATGAATTGTATATTGTATTTTAAAGCCTAAAGATTAGAATTCTTGGAGACTGTATTAATGTTTGGATAATTGTCTGTGGATAAAAGCATTCTTAATACCATGACCAATTATGTAAAGCAAGGGATGATTTTAAGTGCTTTTTTTATATGTACTTTTATGCATTTTAAGTATTGCGAATAAAGTTTATGATGACGATGACTACTTAAGTGGGTGGCACAATCAGTGCTGCAGGCCCACTAGAAGCATTAATTTCAAAGTCCTGGGCACATGTAGTGCATTTTACTTAGGACTTATAAGTAAATTAAATATGCCAATTGGGTATGAGCCATTGTTACCATGTTTTAAGCAGAGAGCATGTGCACTTTAGCACTGGTTAGCAATGGTAAAGTACCCAGATTCCTAAGGCCAGCAAAAGCGTAGTCAGCAAAAGCAGGAGGTATAAAGGCAAAAGGTAAGGGGGAAACCACATCAAGGATGCAAGGTCTAACAGTGCCTCATCTATGTGTAGTATTTTAGGATTTTTCTAATAAAACAAGGCTATGATGAGAATATTAGCCCATCACTAGTTTAGTCTGATGGTCAATGACACACACCCGCTCTCAATTTATGACCTGAGCATTCTTTTGTCTGAGAAGAAATGAGGTCCTGAACAAGCCACTCTAGCTAAAATCAATGTATATCATTAAAGATATACAGATTCCTGACAATGAAAAGATGTATTTAAAATCATTCACTTGAAATGGTCCCACTACTCGAATATGCACTTCCCAAAAAAATATTACTTTAGCTTCTGCCCATCTCCCACTTTCTCTGGCTTGGTATGTCAAAGTTAAGAAATGTCTAACCTCCTATTGGTTGAGTTGTGCCTTGGTTTGTGCATTGGGAGCCCAATTCACAAAGGTAAACTTAGACCAAAAGTCTAACTTTACGACTCTCGGTATTCACAAAGGGACTTACGAGTAGTATCCTTATGACCGCTGAGTTTCTGCACTTGGGGCAGAGTATCCACTCTTGGGGTAGAATCTCTGCACTCGGGGTGGAATCTCCACACTCGGGGCAGCGTAATTATAATTTTATAAATCTGCAGACAAATAATACCACCTGCAACCCCTGCACTACAAACCACATAAAAGCAGCACACATTCAATGCTCTGGTTTTTCCACACCTACACTTCACCTGCATGCTCTGCACCTTGCCTTGCTTTCAGCATGCAACATTTGAGGAGGAAGGAGAACTGCACTGATGAGGGGACCAATATAATTGTAACATTTGTAGTGAGGAACTACAAAAAACTACATGGGCTACCTCCATAATTCAGCAGTGCAACACAGAAGGCAGCCATATGGCAGCAGTTGGCAACTGCAGTCAGTGCATTGGGGAGGTTATCCGGACCATCACAAACATTAAACAGAAGTGGCAGATGAGAAGAGGTGGGTGAAGGAGAATTTCACCAGGGCAGAGTTGGACAGAGCTCTCCCTGGTGGACAAACTGGAAACTGTCTCCATCTCAACCCACTTGAGAAAGACGTCCTCTCCATGATGCACCCACCACTGCTGCATGGGCTGCCTGTGAATGATGATTTTGATGCGGTGCCAGGTAATATGTAATGATTTAAACCATGTCTTACATTGCTAAATGTGTAAGTTAGAATCTCATGTGTCTCATTTTGTCTATTGCACTACAAGTCCCATAATGCTTTGTGATGGAAATAGTAACTTCCAATTTCTTAGTCACATACAGTGGCCCATCACAGCTGGTGATTCATTTTACTCTGGTAAATGGCACTAGAGAATGTGCCTGATTTAGTAACCGTCATTGTTGTCTTGTAAATGCAATTGAGAAAATATGTGAAAAGTTGCACAGAATCATGATTGTTGGTATTGCATGTTGACTTCTTTTTTTGCTACATACAGCTAGAGTACATTCACCTACTGGAGCAGAGGTTCCTGTACTTGCATGGAGACAACATCAATGGGTATATCAACCCATACCACCAACACAAACTGGTACGTAAATATGACCAGAGGAGGGTCTCATTTACTACATTGTGATCAGACAACCCATAGATATTCTATATAGAATCTGTCAATAGTCTCACCCATTGTATTCTATTCTATGAGCCCTTGTAGAGCGTATAGCTACCCGTAGGCATCCCAGCGCTGATAGTGCGGCACAGAATTTTATGGAGAATTTGCAGAGACACATTTTGAAAAAGCCAAGTTTTTAATGATTTCTGAAAAGGAAGTTCCTTTTCGACTGATCGGAGAGAATAGGAGAGGCTGTTCCACAATTTTGCTTCATTGTATGGGAAAAATCACCCTAAATATTTTACTCTCTTGATCACAGGTATCTTAGCCAAATGGGCGTTAAAAGAGCACAGCGATCTCCCGGTGTGTAGTGAGATAACAGTGAACGAGAGATCTAAGGCCCTTTATCAAGAAGTGCCCTGTGGGGGAATAATGATTTAAATGTAATACTCTCAGCAACAGGAAGCCTGTGGAGGAGGCATAGGGCTTGTCAGGTAGATTGATGTCTCGGTATGTTATGCAATATCTGAGCGGCAGAGTTCTGTACTACCTGCAATTTCTTTATTGTGGCTTTGGGCGCTCCCAAATAAAGTGAATTACCGTAGTCCAGGCAAAAGAAAATGAGCACCTGGACTAGCAACCTTTTCGAGGTAGAAGGAAGAAGGAGGAGAATTGAACTAAACTAGGAATATGTGAACTAAACTAGGAAATGTTGTTCATTACATGTGTCAACTAGAATGTAAACTAAATTCACACATATCATTTTAGGCCCTATGAGGTTGGCCAGAAAAACACTGACTACAGCGATCTCTGCTCCACGTACAGGTGTGATATATGGTCAGTCACCACACACTGGGCTGTTGGTAGACCTTGGTAATGCACTTAATAATAACTCAATAAAAGGCTCATAGTCTTACATTTTGAATGATATGTCAGCAGTATGTGGTGTGTGTCTAATATCCCTGTTGTCATTGTCACTTATCTTCATATGCTCAGATATGGCTCATAAGAGTATACTACTTCATAACATGTTGGCAAATGAAAGGATGACTCTACATTTATGTTAAATTAATACAGTATGTACCAAATTACTTATAGTGTCTCATCTAAAGAGGAGTAGCCACAAATGGGTTGGAAGTCTATACCTATGACATATACATGTAAAATTATTCCCATCGCCCTTAGTATTGAAATATGGATATGTATGTCACATTAGAACTGCTGTCAGGACTTCCTTAGTAATACAAAGTACACCATCCAGGGATTTGGTTGACATTGTGACTGCAGCAGTCAGACCCACTACTGCCCATGTGTCAGGTAAGTGTGCCATATAGTGTTGTAAACTATTGATTCCCAAATAGTGCACAATAACCAAATCGTTGTGAAAGGATATTAGCAGATATTAGCCACTTTTTTGCAGCATCTGATGTTGGCGTGTGAAATGCTCCATTTAATTTTGCATGTTCACATATAATTCATGCTCAACAATAATTACGGTGTCACTTCCTTCTGAAGCTGCTGGATTGAGGACCACATCTTCCACCACACACTCAAGGAGCCAGGTTCTGCAGATGACATCACTGGGGAATTCAATACCACATAGAGCTGTGGCTGGAGCTGGTGAGTTTGAACTTTCATTGCACATCTACATTGAACACCTCAATGCTACAATGTGAGCTGTCACATGTAGGTTTACACAAACCAGGTCACATGTGGAACATTAGATGGATGCAAAGATTACTTGTCCCAGCCCTTGTGTTGTAGCACATGATATACTATGGCAAATATGCATCCTGTTACAACCTCTGTCTTTCAGGCGCTGAGGACAATGAGTCACTTGAGGAAGCTGATCCATCCACCAGTGGAGGGAGGTGGGCAATCTGAGGGGAGAACCAAATCATCCTCCAAGCGGCAATGTCAGCTGCCAGCACCACTCAAGGAGGATGAGAAGAAAGAAGATGAGGATGAAGAAGAGGATCATTTGCTGGTCATGGAGGAGGACCTGGATGACTAGGAGCACACTGTTGGCCCACTGGGAAAGCACTGAAGCCTGCAACAGGCCCAGCAAGCATTGTACCTCCCACTTCACCTCTGAGGATTGCCTATTCTCAGCAGCCATCCAACCAGCCACAGCATTCACCTACCCCAACACAACCATCAATGCTTCACAGCCCTCACCTCCAGGGAAGATGAGTTGCTTCTCCTATTCACTCCGCCCATGACAGTGCATCCCAGGCCTTCTCTCAAGCATCTAAGGACCTAACACCCCTAATAAGAGGCAGGTATCCTATAGGCACACATTTCCTCCACACAGCTTCCCATGTGCCACCTCGCCCCATGCTGGTGGACCCGATGGTCGTATCAGAGGCCGTCCCATGTGGAGGGGCTGGCAAATGGTTATGGTGGCCAGTGGAAGGCTGAATTTTTCCAACAATAGGCTGTTGTGAGCCAGGACATACGGGCCATAGGGGCTACTCTTTCTGACATTTCATACTCACTACAGGGAATACAACAAATCCCTCAGATGATTGACAGACATACCTGTGTCTTGGACAGGATTGAGAAATCTTGCCAAGACATGGCAAGGAGGCAAACTTACATCATAGCAATCTATAGGGAAGAGAGTGCGAAACACCAACTCTTGGCCAAGAAGATGATGGAGGGCATGTTGAAACTGTACCAAAGTCTTCCTTCATGGTCAACACATGGAGGGGACCCAGCACAGCTGCCTGCTCCATGCCCTACCCACCCACCTGTACCACAAGCTGCACAGACATCCCTATGTGTACAAGCACCCCCTATATGCACAGGCACCACCCCCTGCACATGCCACCCTGCCCAGTCACATTCCCCCTGCACAGTCATGTCCTCCCTGTCCAGTCACATCCCCCACCTGTACAGGCACCCTCAACCCCTGTACATGGACCTCCTTCACCTGCACAAGCACCCTCACCCTCTGTACAGGTACCTCACCCACCAGCTGTACAGGCACCCTCACCTCCTGTACAGGCATACCCACCAGCTGTACAGGCACCCTCACCCACTGTCCAGGCACATCCACCAGCTGTGCAGACACTAACCCTGGGCGGAGCTAGCGTAGTGGTACTCCACAGAATTTCACAAAGTTACTGGAAAACGCTGTGAAATTCCGCAGAGTTCTGTGGCCTGGCAGAGTCACTCATTGTCCCCCCGTCCCTCTCGCATCCCCCTGCTAAATCCCCAGCCCCCCAACCCCCGCCCACACGTAGTAAGACCTGCTGACTGGGAGACTTACCTTCCTCCCAAATCGGTGTCCTGCTCCTGCTGCTGGCCCCACTCGGCTTCCGCTGCATCAGTTTAATTAACAGGAAGAACCGCAGTGCGCATGGCGTACTGAGTGAAGGCATGCCTGACCCTATGAAATCCCATGATGGGGACAGGCATGTCTTCACGCAGTACGCCATGCGCACTGCAGTTCTTCCTGTTAATTAAACCAGAGCAGCGAAAGCTGAGTGGAGCCAGCAGCAGGAAACAGATTTGAGAGGGAGGTAAGTCTCCCAGAACCAGTAAACTCTGCTCCACTGCTATTGCAGAGTTTTGGAAAACTTCGCACTCCAAACAGAGTACAGAGTGCGGAGTTCTTACACCACGCAAACTTCACTGGCGGAGCAGAGTTAACCACCCAGCCTTAGCAGACACCCTCACCCCCTGTACAGTCACACCTACCAACTGTACATGCAAATGAACCACACCCACCCACACATCGGCACTAACACAGTAAACACTTACCCACAGAGATCCTCACCACCACAATTTCAAAGCACCAGAGAGATCCCCCATGATCTCTGTAAAATATGAATACCCCCAATATATGTAAATACAAATATATTTTTCACAAGTCAATACTAAGTTGCACAATAGTTGATGGTGGTCAATTGGTCACTCTAATTGTAGGCCATATAAGTGATGATGTGTGTGAGTAAGACATGTAGATAGAACAAGGTATAATGTTGCAAGCATAGCTAAACACCTACCAATGTTGACTTCCATACTTTGAATCCAGCATATATAATGAACAATATAGGACAGAAATGGTGTTCTAGGAAAATGTTAATATTTTAGGAAATAAATTAATAACAAAACTGTCCATTTGAAAGAAAGGAAATCAAACAAAAGTCTTCAAGCAGAATGGGTAAGAGAACTTGGAGGGGCTTGGACAGGGGACCAGTCTATGCGCATGGGTTAAATGCAAGGACCACAGTCCTACATAGTTCAGTCATTGGTCATCCTCACTGTCCACCTTATCCACAGTGTGGAGATCCTCTGCTGGGGTCTGTTCCTGATGCAGAAACAGACACCCCACTGGAGCAGGAAGCATGAGGGTTATAAGTGGTAGTAGGGGGAACAGTGAGGGAAGACAAACTGGAAGACACAACTAAATTAGTCTGGGTGGGTCATTGGGCCAATGCAGACAATATGTCTCCACGCAAGGAAGTGATGGAGGCACTGATGTTGGTAATTTCTCTGGAATGTGCCTCTCGGTGCATGCAGAGTTAATCACAAATCTCCTGTAAGACCCGAGAGGACACATTCTGGTCAGCATCAGATGCCACCATCACTTCCTGGGATGCAGCCACAAGTGTTATCCCCCATGAAGGGGTTTGGGTAGAAAATGAGGGGAACATGAGGGGTGTGGGGTATTGGGCAAGCTCTTATGGGCAGGCAGTTGGAGGGGGACCACTGGCAGGCGGTACAGCTGGGGGCCCAAATTGAATGGGGGCCTCAAGAGTTAGGGAAGAGTAGGTGGCAGGCCCAGATGGTGATAGGGACTGCCCTGGGAACACCATATCCAAGTTAAGTTCAGGTGGGCCAGGGTTAGAGTCACATTCCTTCCACCAGCTGCAGGTGTTCTTATCAGTGTCCCTCCACTCAGCTTCTTCAGTCACCACCTGAGCTATTGCTGTGGATGTTGAAAGCTCCGTCCGGGTGGAAGCTCTACCCCTGCCTGATTGTTCGTGTCCTTACCTCCTCCTCACTGGTGTTATCCAGAGGACATCAAGGATTTCCCGTTCTGCCGTTTGTCCTGGCAGGTTGGTTCTTGGCCAGTTTGGTCCACTGAAATAAAAGGCAAACACTTATGTAGTTGGTGTACAGTTCATAACAAAGCACATGACTACATAAAGCAAGTGCTGACTTGGCACTTCTTTGATCTCACTAACCAACCATACGTTTCATGGACCCCAAAGTATGTGTACTATCATTGTAATGTCCAGATTTTACTCTCACGATAACATCGTCTCAATTTAGGGCATGATACTCTTCAGTATTTCCTAACCTTCACCTCCAGTATTGGTGCAATGTGTGTTTCCTGATATTGAAAAATAGTTATCTTCCAATGTAAGTCTACAAGTGGATATGGGACACAGTCCAGATGGATGTATCCACACCTAAATGTGGATCCAGAATTATCCTGTAATGTGCAGCCTCAACAGTTTTACACCTACTTTCAAATTCCATCTGTTGTATACCATAGAGAAACACAACATACATGCAAAGTTGGGTGTACATATACAAACAAGGCCTTGGATATGACCTTTGCAAAGATGTTATTCAAAATATTGCAATATCCCTTGACAACATTAGACACTCTACATGGCAAGTGCCACATTTAACATGTCAAGCCAGCTTTGTTTGTACTGTTCTCTGGTAATCACATGTGCATAGTTAGTACAGATACTAGGAGCCTGATTCACATAGGTGCTCTGCACTTGTGGCAGAGGCCCCACAGTCGTGGGGGAGTCTCTGCACTTGGGGCGGAATTTCCTCAATGAGAATTCTCATTGCAAAGATTTTGCCTCAAGTGCAGAGACTCCCCACGACTGTGGGACCTCCACCATGAGTACGTAGCACCTTTGTGATTCAGTCCCCTAGATATTAGAAATTACATAAGTGCCACTGTTGAGAAGATGTGTGTATTTCGTCTCACTTGGATATGTTTCTATCATTTTGAGTGAGACAGGTATCACAAAGTCAGCCTTTACTTCACGGCACATAAATATAATATTTGACCTGGAAGACAAACGCACAAAAAGCTTGCATGATATTGCTTCAAACACCCAAACCCCTCTCATACCAACATTAGACATTGTCCAAACCATTCCTTCACAATTCCATACAAAAGTTATAAAGCCCTTAATTCACTAGTCATGATTATGTAAGTGCCTCTATTCATCAAAATGCTACTGTAAGGGTAACTTAGCCAGTTGTGCTTAGGCCATCAGAAATCAGCATTCCAATTGCTCCAATGATACATAGACCTTATAAGTACTGCAGCCATTACTCAGATAAAGTGAAAGGTAACATAAGACACACACAAAAGGCATGGATGATACAGCATCTAACACCCAAACCCCTCTCATACCAACATGAGACATTGTCCAAGCCATTCCTTCACCCTTGCATACAACAGTTTTAAGGCATTTAGTTCACTAGTCATGATGATGTATGTGCATTTATTCATTACAATGCTACTGTATGGGTAATTTACACAGCTGTGTTTAGAACACTGCAAGTCCCACAATGGTCTCAGAAATCAGCATTCTAATTGCTCTAATGACACATAGACCTAATAAGTACTGCAGCCATTACTTGGATGAGGTGAAAAGTGACAAAAGAAACCTGATGGTACATCTCTTTCACCACTCACATCATACTACCAGACATATAATGCAGTTCATGGGCTTACCAGATTTCTTCTGCTCATACTCCTCTAGCTGGGCATGGAGGGTCAGCCAGGCGGTCCTTGGGACTCTCCTCTGCAGTGGGCTAAGGTGGCCCTCTGTGAGTGGGGCTAGGAGGACATGCCCAATAAATCTGGGCCTTAATTTGTGCCCAGTGCTGCAGGTCCCCCTTGCGCATGTGACACATCTTGGCCAGCCGATGGTACACGCCCATTGCAGCGTGCTGCGATATCTTGCAGAATCTGGTCCACGCTGCAATACACAGCTGTTCCTCTAGTCCCCACAAAGCTGAGAGTACTTATCAAGCATCCCCTCAGTTAGTATACTCAATTCAGTTTCACTTAAAAGGGGTGCCTTGTCCTGAAGTCCCTCAGCCATGTTGGGGGCAGGTTAGGTAAACAGAGCAGCAGAATGGCAGAGGATCTTGCTTAGAGTTGTGGATGACTCAGAATGACCAGAAAATGGCTGCCCGACACAAAATAGACTCTGCAAGGATTGGTGCAGGCCTGAGTAGGCCTTATAATGTTAAAGGACATTCATACATAAGTCAGTAGGGTTTAATGGAAAATCTATAGTTCTACACTGTATTATACATATAGGTGAAATCTGGCCGAAAGTGCAGTTTCATTCCACGTAGGCTTACGCCGTCCAGCAAGACGTCAAACTGGGGTAAAACATGCACACCAAGTTTGATTTTTCAATTCCTACCACACTAAATGATTATCTTGTGGGACTTCAGGAATTGTCATATTTTTCTGGTTAAGCTAATAATCAGATTCCTGGTCTTTGTCCTCCCCCACTGGGCCAAGTTAAATACTCTGTTCCCCAGCAGAGGGAACAAAGGCTTCCTCACACGGAAGGAGCAATTATCAGTGATTGACCAGGTTCCTGGGAGAGGAAAGGGAGCTGGGGAATATCTGCACCTGATAATTAGCTTGTCACACTGCACATGGGTTGGAACAGCCCAGGTTTACTGAAGAAAGTAAAAGGTTGGGGTACCTTGGCCTCTCCTTTGACGTTTTGGAGGGAAGGGACCTGGCAGTGATATCTGTCAGCTACAGATGGAGCTGAGACCCTCAGAGAATCTGTGTTCAGAGAAAACTTGACAGTGTCATTTTGGATTTTCTCAGAATGCTGTGCAGGATAATTGGGAGCTGGGGTGGAGAGATGATGTGAGGGGTGCCTCTCATCTCGAACTTTTCACCCTCATTTAAAAACCCATGCGCAAGGGAGAGAGAATTAAGAAGACTCTGGACCTGGAATGAGATGACAGATGAGGAGGGACTTTCTGGAAACGGAAGCCACCTGATGCCCTCAAAGATGGTGTAAGGACTTTGTAAGCAGTTGTCCCTCCCCCAGGAATAGAATGGGTCTCCCAGGAGCCAATGCTGCAGCCCCCTATGCTCCAGGATAGCTGGGGCAAGACCTGGAATTCAGTGAGCCCCCTGGGTGCCCTTGGAGATAGCCAGGAGCCTAAGGGGCCTGGGAATGCGAGCATGCGGGTGTTCTGCTGGCTGGTAGTGAAGGAGTTGCCCAAGATGCCCTCACCAGTAATAGAGGAGCACCTGAAGTCTGGCAGAGGAGAAGGCTGGTACAGGAAGCCAGGAAATCCAGCTCCTTGAAGAGTGTGCCCCTTTTAGAGGTGAGGTGGCTTATTGAAAATGCCCCCGGCGGCTAGCCTTCACCACCAGTAGCAAAACGAGACAAAGGACAACAAAACTGGACCAGGGGAGCCATATTTAAGGCTTTTCAAAGATCAACCTTTTCAAAACACAAACCAAAGAAACAAGAATTATTACCCTCGGGCTGACCATGGCCCAGGAGTAGGTGCATCTTTAAATATTCAATTGAGAAGAGAGGGGGTGCATGTGGACACTCTCCCTAAACCAAACTCTGTGCCAAGGGACCTCAACCACCTGGAGCCCGGCATAAGTACAGCGTTCTGAGGACCCCATCCTCAAGGACACCATGAAGTCTTGTCTGCCCATGCCCATGTCTGGGGGGGAACAGGCCCCACTGGCCTTCGTCTGCCCTGCCAGTGCTCCTCTCTGACAGGGGAACTCTGCGCTGGTTCCACTGCTAGTGGGAGCCAAGAAGAGAGGCTGCTTCTGATGGTGGGAGCACAAAACAGCTGTTCCTGACTCCCGAGTGGCCCAGAGGACTGGGGCTGTGTGCACGGAGCCAGCAGTGTTGCTGGGGTCTTGAGGCTCCTCCCCACGGATGTAAATGAGCCTTCAAGCTTGTGGGAGCCTGGGATGAGATCAAGGACCCAAAAAGAAACAACACGGCTCAAAGATGCCAAAATAAATGGAAGAGCCTCTAATTATTCATTCTCTACTTCTGCCTTGCCTGGAGTGTTCCATAAAGCACTGTGAGGGGCCTATTTTCATATTTTCCTTCTCTTTGGTGCTATAAGGAGGGGCAGCTTTAATTTGTTTTAAGCACTTTCTGAGCTTGACTTTTTGCTCTTTGGTTCTGTATTGTGGGAACCCCTTGTGGTTGTCCTACGGCTGCATTCTGTGGCTGAGACACATCTTTGTGCTTGTTTTTTAAATGGTTTTTGAAAATATTTTGTTGACAATGGTTATTATAACAATGAATGCAATTAATATGTTTACTGATTCCATTGGTTTTAATGGTGAATCCTAACATGTGATTACTGTTTTATTAATGTGGTAACCACTTGACAAAGCCAATAGGCCTGTCATATGTTCATGAACTGACCTTATGATAAATCCAGTAGGTGTGCTGTATATACTGATGTGGTGACCCCTTAGCAAATCCAGTAGGCCTACCTTATTTAAAATGACATCCCCTTATATTACGATGTTATCATCGAGCATAGGTTAAGGGCATTGTGATGATGGGATTGTAGACCCACTAGGGGTGAAATTCAATATTAAGGTGTCACCAAAGATATTTCCATCAACCATATGTATATATTTGTAGTTTAATGCTTAGCATATAGTAGAGGGTGTGTAATAAATGTAATTTTCTTTTTTTTTTAAGTCACTGACTGGACAACAAATTATTGTGTGTTGGTGTTGTGTGCCAATGGATTGTGATAGAGTGCCCATACCACCTCCTTTGAGTAGGCCTTGGACTGCTCTGCTTCGCTACCCTGAAAGAGTCAACAGCAACAAAGGGGCTCTTGGTTCCCAGTAAGGAGACACTTGGGGACCTATTACTTGAGAAGGACTCACATCCTTCGCAAGGTAGGACCCAATTTCTTACACGAATGAACAACAAAAACATTTGTTTAATCTATGTTAAATGTAACTTTAAATAAAGGCTTGCAACAGAATCTAAAAAGCAGTAATTCAATTTACACCAGCAAGATGAATTAGGACTACATTAGTTATACACATTTTAATGTCTATGACGTTTCCAGAAACATTTCAAGATGCTGATGAAATCATTTCTGAGTCATTTGCTTATAATAAGTGCTTGATGGGCAGATGGAGAGTGATATATGTGCTCACGTTGAGAATGTACGAACCGATGCATGGACTGTGATTGATTTGTGCCTGAGTCCACTGAAAGACAGTATCACATCTTCCTTGCAGCAAAGATAAATCTTGCTTTCGCATGGCACACACTGTACAGGACACTAAAGGCAGAAGCTGGGATATTTCAACAACTGATGTAGCTTAAAATAAAGATCAATGCGGTAATGATGCTGCAGCCCAGAAGATAGTTGTGAATGAAAATATTTAATTCTCTGTAGTGATATACAAATTATATACAAATAACATGATCTATGTGTAGAATGATGGTTTATAATAGATTTTCCTGTAAATAATGTTCGTAAAAAAACAGTCGAGGGTGCAGGAAGAGACGGTTCCCTAATCAAAGTTAAAGATGATCATTAGCATTGCAACTATATTTTATACGGCACACATTATTGAAAATGAATGAACAATATCATGTTTACATTTTTTATTCACATTTGTTTTATTTCACTATCATTCTGACATTCTTTTCCTGTGTCACTCAATCCAGAGCCAGTAAAGGAGATTCAAATAAGAGAGCAACAGGATACACCATCTTGAGAAGGAGCTGTAGGATTCGAATATAATTGACGAAATGTGTATTCTGGGCATAACCATAGTCACAGTATAATTAATTGAAAAATGGGAAATACATTTTCATGAACAATTTAATTTATCTAAAAAATAGCAAGGAGTAACATGATTTAATAAGCCAATTGCCACTTAAAATAAGTGAGCTTGGCATAAGGTCAGTAACTGTCCCAGGTACACTTTGGTCCTCATTAAGGATCAGGTGGAGTGATATCCTCAAGTGGGATACTGCTCTGCCTGATCACGACTGGACCGGCATTCCTGTGCCTGGATTTCCTGGGTTTAGAAACAACAGACCCGATTTTAGAGGCTCATAACTCTGGCCCATAAAATTGCATAAGGCTTTGACTGCAACAGCAGCCAAGCCCCTACCCAAACATTTTTTTTTCTTTTTTTCAGTAAGAGGGAGCACATTATACTCCCCCCTTCAAAGGTCCCTTTTTTCACATTCCCTTCCCTACCCTCGCAACTCCCATTTTCTCCAACCCGGCCAGGTACCAACGTGTTTCTTTTTATCATGGGAGTCATGAACCGCAGCTTTAGGAGCTACAGTGGAGGTGGGGTTATTATGGGCCTCTTATGTCTGCAACTTGGCAGACAAAAGCTCGTAACTAACACTGTATGAAGAAAAAAGATGGTTCAATAGAAAAGAGAAAAAAGAACAGAAGGCTGAAAGGAAGGAAAGGTGAAAGAAAAGTAGGAAGGGTGATGGATGGAGGGATTGGTTGGTAAAAGATAGATGGGTAAAAACATGGGTGACGGGATGGTGGTAACTGACTCGGATTGTGCCCTGGGCTCTGCGAACCAGACCCAGGGCCAGTGCACTGTGAAAAAGGTATATGGTAATTAGGTGTAATTTCAATTGGTCTGATAACCTACCTGCAAGCCCTTAGTATATGGTAACGCATGTAGGTTTAGAGGTCCAGTAGATTCAATGCACATAAGTGTGCCCTGCTGTGTTGCCTGCTGTCATTTTAAATGCAGCCATGCTTTGTAGGCTGGTTTTAAAATTAAATGATATGCAAATTCGACTTTTGAATTAAAGGTACTTCCAAAGTCTTAAACTACCTTATTTCTTTACATATAAGTCACCCTTACGGTCTCCTCTAAGTTTCCCAGGGGCAGGGTGTCTTGTAACTATAAGCAGGGACATTTTAAAATATGTTTTATATGCCGTGGTGAGGGAAAAGCTGCCAATTTCGTTTTTCCCCATATTCTTCAAAATATTAAAATGATAGTTAGAATAAATACAACAACTTGCCAGGTTAGATCTATTATAAGTATCACAGAAAATAAGTTATAGAATTTGCTTTTCTGATGAACCAAAATCCAGCCTTCCGGCGCCTCTCCTGATTGGCCAGCCTTTAACAGGCTAAGCCAAACTGCTCTGATGAGGTGCAAAGTGGCCTGCATAGAAACAGTGGACATCTGGTGGGAGGAGATCTGCAGCTGCAGAACATGAGGCAGGATGGAGGTAGAGTAGCCAAACTGGTCTTTAAAGAGGGACTGATAGGACAGGAGACAGGCTCATCCCCTCATCCTGCACCCCCAGCCAGACAGGAGCCCCAGTAATTGAATTAGCAGAGGGGCTGGAAGGGGATTGTTAGGGAAATTTAGCTGTGCCAGTGGGTTGGCTTAGCCAGGTCTTAACCTGCAGAGGAGAGTTTCCCATTTAGAATTTTAAAGGAACAGTGCTTTCTGGACAAGAATATGCCACACTTTGGAGGAAGATACCATACTTTTGAGTAGCACCCTGTGCCCCATTGTTAAGGGGTGCCCCCCTGCTTGTCATCCAAGAGCACTGGATAAATATGGGAGAGCTGCCCAGCAACTCAGATCCCTGCCTGATACTACAAGAAGGACTGGCCTGCTGGAACCTTGGCCTGCACCAAGAGGATTGCACTCTGAATGATTGCACCTGCTGCACACTTTGGAACTACAGCCCTAAGAGCTTTGCCTTGCTTTAAAAAGTGAAGAAGTGGACTCCCTGAAAGCAACACGTTAATTAAGCTCCACCTGCATCATCTCCAGCAAGACAAAAACAGCTGACTGTCTTCAGCAGGACTTAAAAGGATTCTGCCAGGTGCATTGTGGGAGACGTAGTCCCAACATTCCAAGGAGCAACTCAGAGCTTCTGGAACCTTGGATTGGTGTTGTCGACACTTTGGAACCTCAAAAGGACCTTCTGGAAGAAGATCCAGAAGTTTGAGAAGGTTTGGAGAATATTTGTCAAAAAGTTTCATAAGTTGACCGACCCGTCATCAAGAGTCAAGCCGGCGACGTCGAACTGCGAATTGATCTGAGATTCAAGTTTGCCCTGTTTAAGCTCCAGAGCATTTCATCATCAACAAGCCTTCCAGGAGTTGACCGAGGCATTGCGCTGAGCCAAACCGTCATCGCTGAACCCAAAGAAGGCCTGATGAGGAACCTCACTCTGCGTCAATGGAAAAAGCTCCAATAAAGTAACTAAGTCAGAATGTGAAAAATTGATCGGACCCTACCTCTAACTAAATCTGACCCATGCTCCATCGAGGTCAGCCTGAAACTTTGACTTTGTCCTGGTCAAGCGCAACCTGATGTCCCAATGTGGTGCTTTTAGCTTTTAGGCACTAGAAAGTGTTTATTCTTTAAAAATTCATACCTTTGGCTCCTTACATTTGATTTTTGTCATTTTTGGTGTCATTTTAATCACGAATATACTTCCTATTTTTATAAATTTATGTTGTATTTTTACTGTGTGTTGTGTCTAACTTATTTAATGTATTGGTGTTTTTACATGCTTTACACACCTGTCTCCTAAGTTAAGCCTGCCTGCTCGCAGTCAGCTACCAAGGGTTGAGCAAGGGAACAATTTATTGAGACTTTTACTGGGCCTTCTATTGTGATTGTGGCCTTATTACTAGTGGTAGGTAACCTACTTACCCCTGCTTAATAGACTACATTCCAACACCATCAGAGCTTCGATTTAAAATGGTAGTATCTTAATTTTCTGGCTACTCCAATGGCGATAATGCTCCAGTTATAGGGAAAACCATGTAAAATTCCTCCAGGTAAAACAGGGTCCACAAAGCAATTTCCCATTCCCATGTAGTAAATTTAATTTCATGTACCGGGGTTAAACCCCACCAGTATTGTGCAATTTGTAATGAGAGTCTTTGTATTTAATAGCTCTAATGAGATAGACTCAAAAAAATGTACAGAGTATTCAACCTACAGTGAGTATTGAGCCGACTGTACCAGGCATCTAATAATTTTTACCATTCTTCTGACAACATAAAACAATGTGGCACTGAAGACAAAGGGAAAAAATACCGGAAAAGTTATGCTTATTTCTGTCTCTCTAGAAAAGTTTGTGTGGGATATTAGAAGAAAACATGAGTGGTGAGTACCAAACAAGTTGTCCCTGCACCTACACTCGCTGAAAATGTATTCTTCAGACTCTATTGAATAATCATTTGTGGAGTGCTCTCACCATCCAGATTCTCTAGTTTTTTTCTCACCTACAAGTGTTTTCTCTAACTCATTTATTAATTTCCTGGTGTATGGGTTCATCATTTCTATAGCTACAATGAATGATTCATTTAGGTTAGAGGCAAATGCCTACTTTGCGCATATATTTAAAGACAAGTGTTGTGCTCTTTCACTGAATTAGGATAATGGGAAAATGCAGTTTTCCTTTTTCCATATTTCTTACAAAATTTCAAAATATACAAAGGTTACTTGAGTTGTTTTTTAGAATGACCGTAGGGATGCTTGTGATGCCTTGGTATGCAGCTGTAATTGTATATACTGTTCCCTAGCAAAGGTTTAATCACTTGCAAGGAATAACTACATATCCATCACTTTCAACGTGCTTACAAGTTACCGGCTCAATACATTTATACAGTAATAGTTACATATAGAATTTGCCAATTTCATCATAGCTTAATACTCCTGAGATACAAATTACCAGAGTAGGGCAAGGAAAAGTACTACATTAAGTGAATGTGTTTCTTGCATGATAACAACTTTGCACACAGAACAGATCAAGACGGTTAAGTTTAATACAGCGTGTCCAGAAGATGATTCCATATCATGTTGAAGGATTAACAATATTGGTCCAGAACAATATGTAGAGGACTGTAATCCCTTGGAAGGATAGTAAATACACATACCATGATTGGGCATTGAGTATGAAATGGAGGATGAATTCCTAATGTTAGGTTTTAAATTCCCATCCCTGCAACGCACTCATTTCACGTTATATTGGGTTAGCAATGTGTGGCTAAATAGATGTCATTTGTATTCACGTTATGTAACTCACTGAGTTATCCCCATAATGTGCAGGCTTCAGTTAGCGAGTGTGACTCCATTTTGCATTTCGTAATCCTTATTAGGCTGCTTAGACTGTGCCTGAGTTAGGCCTCATTACTCATATTGCTTGCCTCAGCAGAACACTGTATTTCGTTATTATTTTTTCTTTCTGTCCAAGGCTGTTTCTCGACTTACTAATGAATAGGCCGTTCTGCCCTCGCATACTTATCCGAATGTGTAGTTTCTGCTCCCACGTTAGGAGATGCTGAGACCCAGCACTGTGGCCTTGGATTCCTGATAAAATGTACCCATCTGGCAAGTGTTAGCTCGTCCTACTGTGCCTCTTTGTCCATGATCGGCCCAGGCCCGTAGTTTTCCATTGTGGGCGTGGTTGGGGGCTTCTCGAGAGGAATGATTACTCAGTGTGGGCTGTTGGGGGGCCAGTCCCTCGGCAGACATCTTAGGGTGCAGGTCATGATGGACTCCTCTGCAGAGCATTACTAATAAATGTAAGTTTATTTGGTTGGGCGGCAGGAGAACGCCATTTACCATGCGGCGTGTCACCATCTCACACTAAGTTCTCTCGCCAAGCACTGGATATGTGCTAGGGAGTGACAATTGTACCATAATACACCATTGTGGCTATCATACCACATGGGTTCCAGTTTTTGCTGCCTATCCTTAAGAGACATCAAGAAAATGAATGGGCACTTAACCTTTTATCGTCTTTTTCTTTTGATGGGATTATTTGTTTGCGCTAACAAATAAGCATGATGCAAGGGTGCGATTGCCACCTACGCCGAACTATAAAATTGACTAAGGTCACTACAGTATCTACTTATTTCTAATTTGTTACACAGATTAAACATCGCCCTGAAGAAGACCTTTTTCTAAGACGAAACGCGTTGGCTGTCTGTCTTTTAAAGAATAAATCAATAAAGGAAAAGAGAAAATCTGATCCGTGTATAACGGCTTCGTGGCTTCGTAAAAAGTCTACCACTTATACGATATTTGAACATTGTCGCAAAGCGGTGCAGCTCTGATTTGGTTGTTTCATTTTAAATGTAAGTTTGTATTCTCCACTGTCTGACCGACTCTTCATTCTTGGGAAGGCATAGCAGGTGGTTTTAAGAAAACCCGAGTGGCCCTAGAGGGCCACTTCCTTCAGTTGGCGCCCAAACAGGGACCCCGCAAGGTGATCCGACTCGCCCGTAATCAGGTTGTAGGGTCGGGGGGTGCGTTTGGTTGGTCGTGCGGATCGGGGTACCCCACACAAGACCAAGCTTGGTTCTCGCAGCTGCCCCGCCCGGCTGATCGGGCGCCCCCTCGTCTACTGGTCACCGGCTGGGGTCCTGAGACGGCAAAACCTTGGAGTTGACCGTTTGGTCCGAAGAGTAGGCAGTGGAGAATAACTTGACTCGACCTGTGTGCACCAGGTGAGTCATTTGATTCTTGGAAAAATGGCGCCATTCTTGGACGGCACGAGCCTGCGGGCTGTGTCTTGATACAGTCTCCGGACTGTCTTGTCTGCAGTTCTCGAACTGCCTTGCTTGAAAGACACGAGTCGATGGGCTGTGTCTTGGTATGGTCTCCGGACTGTCTTGTCTTGAACTTGGTGGGTTTACGGACCCTTGAAAAGGCACAGAGTGTTTGTGAGCAGTTCACCGGACCATCTGGAAATTTGGCCTGCGCTTGAAAAGGTCCGGGACTGTCCGCGAACAATCTGCCAGACCAACTGGTAATTTGACTAATGCTTGAAAAGTCTGGGGCTGGAGCCTGCCTTCTTGAATGAGGTACAGTCCCCGGACTTTAGGGAGTGGTCCTTGGACCGTTTGGTTTGGTTCGTGAATAATATTTGTTATTTTATCTTGTCCTTATTTGCCGTTGCTGGTGTTATGCTTGTCCGCTGGGACAGTGCATGTGTCTTATATTAAGATGCCTTGTTTCAGCAAATTGGGGTGTTTTGGATGTCGATGTTGTTCTACTGATGCTCGATTGGAAGAGAGCCAGCCTGCACCTCCGGAGGGTTCTCCAAATTTCGACGTATACGTTAAACATGGTATTGGCCCTGTTATGTTTAGCACATTGTGGCATAACTATACGAGGGACAATGCTGAGTTACAGTGCCCGCTTACTGGCTCATTTGATGAACAGAAATTGAATTTCTTGCAGGACAAGTTGTTTGCTAGACGGAGCAGACAGTCGATGTTTGATTCTTTAAGAGTATGGCAGAAAGAAGCAAAGCAGCGACGACTGAGAGCAGAGAAAGAGGCCCGGAAGAGGCAGACGCAAACTATAACACAGAAAGCAGTAGCCTATGAAAGAGGAAAGATCGAGAAGGGTATAGAATGCGCAGATAGAAAGTTCCTCCTTATGCCCCTGAACGGATATACCCGACAGTCCCGACATCTCAGTCCTTGTCCTCTAGTGCCGCCCCTTCTAGCGTTCAGGTTTCTAGCGCTAGCCTTGCTTCTCTTCTACTCACACCAGTCACTGGGACGGGTACTGTTGGCTCCCCCGCCCAGTCTATTAGTTCTGTATCGACTGCTACTCCCCCTTTCACCCCTACCACCCTGTCTCCCTACATGATGGTACCTGTCTCTGCGTCTGCTCTTTCCCCCATGAGTGTGGCACCCCAGGCACAGTTGAATGTCGAAACTCCTGCACGTGGAGTACATGAAGTGAACTGGGCAGCAGCGCGAGACCGAATGGATAAAGTATTGGTGCATTCTGCAGTGGCTGATGAAGAAAAGCAAATGGTGGCAAACCAAGCAGCTCAGTGGGCTCGGATTCCGATCTATAGTGTGGAGGATGTGTGGAGTGTGATGAAAGATTACGAGCCATTTATACAGCAGCATGCCCTTAAGCACATGTCAGCGACGCTGATAGGGTTGTGGGAACAGTGTTTTCAAGGTGTTGCACCGCAAATAATATATGACATACGGGACAGGGTATATGCTGCAGGTATGGCTCCCAATGAGGTTTTTAGCAATATATCAACACTAGTGGGTTACCGAGGCAGATTGCACCAGAAGGTTCCGACGATGGGGACACAGCATCCCATGAGGGAAGTTCATCCCATTTACCACCCTGAAATTCCAGAACTGCGAGATTCCACTGATGTTGTGATTAGACCACGGGTCGACGCTCGGTTTCAGGAACAGTGGATCTATACTCCCTGGAAGAGGAGTGAGGTCCTATCCTTAAAGGGCCAGCTGCCGGACCCCCGAAAAAACCCTACTGCATATTATAAACAATTGACGGAGGCAGCCTCCTCCACAGTAACGACGCTAGCTGACATAGAGTTGTTTTTCGGTCTGTTGGTACCGGTGGATATATGGAGGCAGGTTCATAGGCAGGATCACGCACTAGAGTTGGGGGGCACGTGGGATGAGATCAGAGCTTGGGATAAGGAGCGTAAGCCCGGCGATAAGCCGAAAGCGGAGCTCCTCGCTCTGCGGTGGCATATTATAACATACATGCACTCACTTATCCCGCCAAAGAGAGTGGATTGGGATAAGTTGACTGCGTGTCGCCAGAAGAAGGATGAGAGTGTGTCGGATTTCTTTACCAGATTTGAAGGGGTGTTTTTAGATTTTAGTGGTCAGGACCTGTCACAGGAGGGTGGTGTTCGTTTATTTGTCAACAGATTTGTCACTAACTTGCTTCCTGATATTGCAACACGGTTGCAGGCTTCGGAAAGTACTTGGACGACATCATCCCCATCAGTGATATTGAGTATGGCACAGTATTACGAGCACAGAGAGAATGAGGACAAGGAAAGGGTAGAGAAAAAGTCAAAGGATTTGAAGACGAGGGTATTGATGCAGCAAGTTGCGAGGGGAAGTGGATCAGGTAGAGGTTCGGGTTCGGCCCAATGGCCGACCCGGTCTGGCAGGGGTGGTGCTTCAAGCACGCCCCTCGGGCTCAATCAATTTGCGTACTGCAAGCAGGAGGGACATTGGCGGAACGAGTGTCCGGAGTTGATACAGAAAGGTGAGGCCCCGAGAGGTTGGGGTTTTCGAGGACGTGGACGAGGAACAGGAGGTAGAGGGGGGATGCAGTCAGAGGATACATCACACAATAGGCAGAGCGGGAATTATTTTGATGACCCCCGAGGACGACAGTACTATCTTGACGACTATGACATGGATGAAGTGACAGGGTTGTCTCACAGCTAGGACAGCCGAGGACAGGGCGAGGGAGCAGTTCCTGTGCCTATAGATCAGCACGGACCTTAAGTCACTGCTAATTTACACGGTACTACTGAAAATCTTTTAGTTGATACAGGGGCTGTGAATAGCTCTGTTTCCCATTCACTGGTCCCGGGGGCAGCTCTGTCTGGCCAAAATAATGTTTTGGTGGGTTGCTCAGGTGTGCCGGTTGTCAGCCCCATTTCCAAACCATTTGCTTTGACTATTGGCCCCTTCACGGTTCATTCACCATTTTTACTGACGTCAAATTGTGGGGAAAAATTGTTAGGACTCGATCTGTTAAAAAGGCTGCATGCGACAATTTTTTGTTTTCCAGACGGTGTTTACATGACTGTTGGACCGCAGGTAGCCCGTGCCAAACAGTGCTTCGCAAAGGATGCCCCCCTTCCCGCTGAGTTTCAGGATGTGCCACGTACACTGTGGGCTACAGGAGACACAGATGTGGGGTTACTCCAGATCCCACCTGTCTCTATACAGATCAAAGACAATGCTGTATTACCACGTATTCCCCAGTACAAGATATCCCAGGCAGGAGAAAGGCCTTATTGCAAATAATACAGGATTTGATTGAGTCTGGTGTGGTTGAGGAGACAGCGGCGAATGTGTGTAACAGCCCTATTCTTCCTATACTTAAAAAGGCACCCTTGGATTCTTCTGATGCTCACCCTGATGTTTACCGCTTTGTAATAGACCTTAGAGAGGTGAACAAGATAGTGGTCCCCCAGTATCCTGTAGTCCCAGACATTACTGCGATTTTGACAATGACTCCCCCGTCTGCAAAATTTTTTGCAGTCATCGATTTGAAGAATGCTTTCTTCAGCATTCCAATCCATACAGATAGCAGACATCTGTTTGGATTCACAATAGCTGGTAGGAGCTTTCGATCCTGCCGTGCTCCACAAGGCTATACTGAAAGTCCTAGTATCTATAGTCAAGCTTTGAAAGCTCAATTGGATTCTTTACAACTCCCCCCTGGTAATGTGCTGTTGCAGTACATTGACGACCTACTGGTGACTTCAGACACTGAAGATGGTTGTAAAGAAGCCACAGTTAAATTGTTGTTGCGTTTGGCATGCCATGGACACAAGGTGTCACTTTCGAAATTCCAATATTGTCGACAGGAGGTCACCTATTTAGGTCACCTACTGTCGAAGGAGGGTCGCAGACTAACACCTGAACGCATAGCTGCTATTACTAACATGTCTGTTCCTAAGACCCAATGCGAGGTACGCGGGTTCATAGGTTTAACTTCGTATTGTCGCACTGGATCCCTAATTATTCCCTACTAACAAAACCCCTCCTTTACCTGACCACTAAAGAAGTGCATGAACCCCTGCCTTGGACATCTGCATGCCAACAAGCTTTTGAGCAATTAAAGACTGCGCTTTGCTCTGCTCCTGTGCTCGGTACTCCTGATTACGAGAAGCCTTTTGTGCTCTATGTACATGAGGCGGACGGTTGCGCGCTTTCTGTTCTAACACAGGGTTTTGGTGGTAAGAAGAGACCCTGCGCGTATTTCTCTGCTATTCTTGATAACGTAGCCAGAGCGCTCCCGAGCTGCCTGAGGGCTGCCGCGGCGGTGGCAGTTTCTATCAGGCAATCGTCAGGGCTCGTCCTTGATACTGCTCTCACAGTAATGGTACCCCATGCTGTGGACATGCTTTTGAACAAAACAAAGAGGCAGCACCTTACTAGTGCGCGTCTCACTGGATATGAATTGACATTGTTTGCACCGCACATTACCCTTAAAAGATGTGCTACTCTGAACCCAGCCACGTTACTACCCTTCCCTTCGGAAGAAAAGGACAATGATGTCCATGATTGTTTATTTCGGACTGAGGAAGAAACAAAGGGACGGGTAGACCTGACTGATGTTCCCTTATCTGACCCCCAAGGGGAACTATATGTCGATGGCTCCTGTTTCAAATTACCAGATGGCACTACCACCGCAGCTTATGCAATCACAACGTTACACACTGTAGTTGAGACATCCCGTATCCCATATCAATCGGCCCAGGCTGCAGAGTTAATTGCCCTCCTTAGGGCTTGTGCGTTGAGTGAGGGACTGACTGTCAATGTCTTCACCGACAGCCAGTATGCCTTTGGGGTGGCCCATAATTTTGGGCGCCTCTGGGCGGAGAGAGGGTTCTTGACCTCGCATGGGTTGCGCATACAACATGGTCCATTGATACATCGACTGTTGACACCACTGACACTTCCTGAAAAATTGGCAATAATAAAATGTAGCGCTCACAAAGCAGTAACAGACGATGTTGGAAGGGGCAATGTTTTTGCAGATCAGACTGCTAAGGAGACAGCTAGATCAAAGATGAAAAAGATGTTTGTGGCAGGTCCCGCTAGGTGGGTTCCACACAATGGAATGTTCGAGGACACATTAGACAATGTCAGGGAAATACAGAGTGATGCAACAGTAGATGGACTGGCAGAATGGGAGGAGAAGATAGGGCGTTTGAACGAGGATGGGTGTTGGACTGACTTGTCTGGGAAACATAGGTGGTTGCTGCCCAATGCCTATGTGCTCCCTGTTGTTACCATGGCCCACGGCCCAGCACACATTAGTGCCAAAGGAATATGTAAGCTACTGGACCCAGTATGGTGAAATGATAATATCCCTAAGGTAGCCACACACTTGGTGAAACACTGCATCATTTGACTGAAGCATAGCCCTGGGAAAGGTACTCCTACACCCGCTGGTAACTTTGCACCGCCTTCCTTCCCTTTCGAGGTTCTCCAGATGGATTTCATCGAAATGGAACGAGTTAATAACCTAAAGTATGTGCTAGTAGTGATCTGCGCATTCAGTAAATGGATTGAGGCTTACCCCACTAAAGAGAATACAGCTATGGCAACGGCGAAGGCACTTCTAAAAGAGTACTTCCCGCGCTATGGGTTGCCACGCGTGATTTGGAGTGACAACGGAAGTCACTTCAATTCAAAAGTCATTGAATTGGTGTGCACAGGTTTGCATATTAAGCAGAAGTTTCATGCAGCGAATCACCCCCAGTCAGCAGGTCTGGTTGAGAAGTACAATGGTACTCTCAAACTGAAGCTAGCAAAGATTCAAGAAAGCACAGGACTGCGATGGCCAGACGCGTTACCCTTTGCTTTATTATCTACCAGAGCGACAGTGCATTCTAGAACAGGGTTGTCCCCGTATGAAGTGGTCTTCGGACGCCCTGCTAATGTCTGGGGCGTCCCGAGACCCAAGCACTTTTCCGAGATAGAGTACCCCCTGCTTGTAGACTATCTGTATGAATTGTCTAAAGATCTACGTTCTCTTCACCAACAGATACAAGCCACGCTGCAACCAGTACCAGAGGGGCCTGGGCATCAGCTACAACCCGGGAATTATGTCATGGTGAGAAATTTTCAACGGAAGAACTGCCTGGAGCCGAGGTGGAAAGGGCCCCTCATTGTCCTGCTCGCCACCCGCACTGCAGTGAAGCTTGAAGGTCGGAAGCACTGGGTGCATGCATCCCATGTCAAACGGGTGCCTCTACCACTTCCGTATGATCAGTGGGCTCTCGACGGAATAGGTGGCCAGGAAGGGGAGCGCGTGCCCCGTTTTGTTCCTTTCTCTGACGCCCGACTTAGGTGGGCGCAGACAGACGAGGAGAGTGACGAGGCCCTGCTTGAAGCGGTCCCCCCAGAGATAAGGGCCGCCCCGGATGCTCCCGCTTCTGGCACACAGTCACCTGAATCTCAGTGTCCTGCTGAGCCTGAATTTCTTCCCCTTTTTGTTGATGAAGAAGTGCCTGGGGTGGCCAGGTACAACTTGCGGCCCCGACGGAAGGACAGTGCGCCAGTAGGGCAGTCCAGGAGTTAGGGAAGGACTCGAGCTTAGGGCGCAGGTGCTGTGCCTAAGGTGCCTGTATTAGACTAGGGCGAACTACACTGGTGCACTGCCTTGGACACTGGACAGGATAGTTGAGGGTATTTGCCCAGGAGGGAGGGTGCCCTATCCTGAAACAAGAAGGATTTGTTTTTCTGCAAGGGCTGCGATCGCGCAGCTCCTCCGTGGCAGTGCTTCATAGCACCGTCGTTGATGAACAATAGGAGCCTGCCAGCGAGGCTCTCAACGGACGCTGGGTGATTTGTGCGCTCTGGTACTGTTGTTGCAATAGTGGCTCTAGCCCGTGAATTTTTCTTTCCCTTGTGACACCTATAAGTTGCCCGTGTAGTTTTCTAAATGTATCGATTTGGTCGTCCTATCCCTGATGAGGAGCAGCCCTTTGCGGCTCCGCGTCCCACTCCAGATGGCCCTGTTTGGTCCTCTTGGTCCACTAAGAGTAAAATAGTGTTTGTTGTAATAATTTTGATTTCCTTGCTAGTGGTATTTGGGGTGGTCTGGTACTTAGAGGAACAACATCCCGTGCACACCTTGATAGGGACTACCCCGGTTCCAGCTGACCACTCATTTGTCACATTGGCCCCACATAAAGAAAGACATAGACAGACTTATGCCCAAAAGGCTTTTGTTTAGATGCTTCATCAGGTACACAGTACTACTAATGCCATGAATTGCTGGGTGTGTGGGCTCCTTCCTTCAGTTATGCACAAAAACGATTTGCTAGTGTCATTGCCTCTGTCATATTTGGGTAGCTGTGAAGCCTGGTTCCAACTGCTCTCTTTGATATACATGCACTATCATGCTGACGCTATGAAAATGGTACAGGCTGATTACGAAGCAGTATTGGAGCATATAGTGGTACACCAGGAATATACACCTGGGGCAGATGGCAAGGAGGGTACCCTGCACCCAGATGCTTGCATGAACGTTTTTGAGGTTAACGAAAATGTCACTTGGTTACGAAATGAAATGCTAGATTTCCAAGGATTTAATGTCACTGAATATTTTAAATGTTTCCAGGAACGCAATATCACTGAAGACAAAGCCATGCCTGTCCCTGTGATCAATGCAACAGCTAGTTTTTGTGTTGAAGGAACAGGGAATATTTCGGTAGGACAGAGTCATTGTAACTACACATACCGATTAAACACTACTAGCAGCCCACCTTTGCTTACAACTCCGAATGTATACTTCATCTGTGGGGAACAGGCTTATACATGGCTTCCGAGGGGATGGTCTGGCCAGTGTTATGTTTCCTTTCTCTTACCTCCCGTTTACATTGCACTGTCCAATTACCACAAGGATCATAAGCTACAGCGTAGGGATCTCCAGGTACATCAAGTTATGAGAGTTGCCAACTCAGACGATATTGATCAAACAGATACCTCTCTACTGCAATTTACTGACATAATGAAGGGTATTCTGCCGTTCTGGGGTCCTATGTTCAATAGTCGTAATATTCGTCGCCTTGCTAGAGTAGTTGAGGGAGTTATTAATACTACTGCCGGTATACTGACTGTTAGATTTGGGGGTCTCTAGTTGGCAGAGGTAGGTACCTTTGTCCAAATAGGGACCCTTGAGTCTAGTCAGGGAAAGTAGGTACACTCCTGAAATAACCCCTGCTCACCCTCTTGGTAGCTTGGCACGAGCAGACAGGCTTAGTTCAGAGGCAGTGTGTAAAGCATTTGTGAACACATACAGTAATCAAGTGACAACACTACAAATGGACACCACACAGGTTGTATATTTATAAAAATAAGTATCTTTTATATAGATTTATCACAAGACCATAAACGACAAAAATAATCCACAATACTGTCAAGAATGCTTAGTTCTGATCAAAAAGGCTTAATTCAAGGTTCTGTGCGAGTCGGTAGCCTCCTCCGGCTACGGCGATGTCAAGAACAAACAGAGTCTAACAAATCCAGCTGACCGCGTCGAGACGGGCCAACACAGCGTAGACGGACTTGGTCACAGTACCCTTTACTTGAAGCGGCAGGCATGGGCGTGCGAGCCGGATGGCGGTTCGTCGCGATCGCGATGCAAAAATGGAAGCGTTGCAAGACGCGTTGTCCCTCGATGCGGTGCAGGCAGCGGCTCGTTGACGTCGTTGAGACGGAGTAGGTGAGACCAGGGCCTTGCGTTGCGGGGCGAGACGGTGCTTCGATGCGGTGCTGGCAGGTTGCGGTGCGGCGACGGAGCCGGGTTCAGGAGCTGGCGTCGATCAGTCCGGACAGCGGTGCGAGTCGGGCGGTGCGTCGCGAAGCTTGCGAGGCGGTGCCCAACTCCAGTGCGGTCACAGGACTCGAACTCAGCAACAGTGACCGTGTCGGTCGGACCAGATGGATTCGGTGTAGCGAGGCGTTGCAAGGTGCGGTGCTCACAGGTTATGTTGCAGGTAGCGGCTCGTTGACGGAGTCGGTGAGACCAAGGCCGTGCGTTGCAAGATGCAGGCGTTGCTCGATGCGGTGCCAACAGGACACCGAGCCGGTCGGGAGAGTCGGTCACAGCTCCCTACCTCTGTAGCCACTGAAACAGAGTATCCAGCAGCAATTCACAAAGGGGGTGAAGTCCAATGGTCCTGGGACTTCGATCAGGGGGCAAGCTCTCTTCCAAGCCCTTGGAGATCCTTCACAAGTTGATGAAAGTCACAGCAAAGCAAAAGTTCCTTTCTCCTTTCTTTGGCAGTCAGGCAAACCACTCAGGCCAATCCCCCAAGCAGCACTTCAGGCTTAGGGATAGTCTCTCCTCAGTTTCTTCTTGGTTCCGCTCCTCAGCAAAGGTTTCTTCTTGTTCCCAAAAGTGATCTAAAGTTCCTGGGTTTGGGCCCCAGTACTTATAGCCTGATTCTCTTTGTTCTCTGGAGGCAGAGAGGCCTTGGCCTAGCTTAAACCAGTTCTGTGCAGCTTTGAAGCACTCTGTGTACATGTCTCCTTCTTCTCCTTTCAGAATGTGGGGCAGGGCACTCAGACGCCCGGCAGGGGGTGGAGCCAGCATTGTGGCAGGCAGGCTAGCCCTATTCAGACCCAGATGCAACTCCTCCCTCCACTCTGGATGCAGATCTCTCTATTCAGCCCTGTGCTGCCTCACCCTGTCTCCTGTAGCCACCCCCAGTCCCTGTCACGCACAAACCAGACACACAATACACAAGCTGGCAGAGGCAGGCTGGATAGTTAGGCAAGAAAATACCCTCTTTCTAAAAGTGGTATTTTCAAACACAGAATGTTAAAACCAACTTCACTAAAAGATGTATTTTATTATTCTGAGTTCAGGCATACTAAACTCGAATTTCTACCTAGTTCCCTGAGTCAGTTTAGGATTATAGGATGTTATAATCAAAACTGCCCATTCTGGCCTATGGGGAACAGGTAGCCTTGCAATAGTGAAAAACGAAAATGGCTGCAATTTACTATTAGGACATGCCACACACACCAGGCATGTCCCACCTTATCCTTACAATGCACCCTGCCCGTAGGCCTACCATAGGGGTGTCTGATATGAAGAAAAAGGGAAGGTTTGGGGACTGGTAGGTGGGTGTACTTACCAAGTCGACATGGCAGTCACAGACTGCACGCAGGCTCGGCAATGGCAGGCCGGAGACACACTTTACAAGCGGCTTCTGTGGGTGGCACAACCAGTGCTGCAAGCCCACCAGCAGCATTTGATTCACAAGCCCTGGGCACACTCAGTGCACTGTACTAGGGTCTGACAGTAATTCAAATAAGCCAAACATAGAGTCACTAATTCATAACACAATTTACAATAGGGAGCACTTGCACTTTGGCACTGATTAGCAGTGGCAAAGTGCCCATGAGCATCTAGTCCAGCAAAAACATATCGACAACAGTGGAGGCATTATGAAAAAATGGAAGGGAGACCCATGCCAAGGATGCCAGGTCTAACACTGACTAATATTACAGTCGAGCTTCAGGCTACGAAGCTCGTTTCTCTTCAAAATCGGATGGTTTTAGACTTCATTCTGGCTGATAGGGGTGGAGCCTGTTGTGTCATCGGCAGCAGCTGCTGTGTGTACATCCCTGATAGTGCCCCTGATGTGTACTCCGCAATACAGAAATTACACAAACTTGCTTCAGATATCCATCAGGATAATGGTTCATGGTCCCTCACAGGGTGGCTCTGGGGTCTGCTGACATCATGGGGTTGGAAGATATTACTTGTCCTAATAGCCATCGCAGGAGTCATCGTTACATGCTGCTAATGCATAAACTGCCTTCAGCCTGTTGCACCTATTGTGTGAGTAAACTTACCCCTACCCCTACATTACCAAGACGAGATAGTAAGATTTCTGCTAAGACGATGACGGAAATTCAGGACATTATGCTCATAGATGAGGGCATCTTCGAGTATTAGGTGATTTTGATGCTCATGTGTTGCTTGTTTTTCCCTTGTAACATGAGTGACTATGCAATTTCTTTCTCCCCCTCAGAATTGTAAAGACCCTACAGGATAGTGAATAAAGCATTTAGCCACCCATGCTAAAAGGAGGGTCTGTTAGGTTTTAAATTCCCATCCCTGCAACGCACTCATTTCACGTTATATTAGCTTAGCAATGTGTGGCTAAATAGATGTCATTTGTATTCATGTTATGTAACTCACTGAGTTATCCCCGTAATGCGCAGGCTTCAGTTAGCGAGTGTGACTCCATTTTGCATTTCGTAATCCTTATTAGGCTGCTTAGACTGTGCCTGAGTTAGGCCTCATTACTCGTATTGCTTGCCTCAGCAGAACACTGTATTTCGTTATTATTTTTTCTTTCTGTTCAAGGCTGTTTCTCGACTTACTAATGAATAGGCCATTCTGCCCTCGCATACTTATCCGAATGTGTAGTTTCTGCTCCCACATTAGGATATGCTGAGACCCAGCACCGTGGCCTTGGATTCCCGATAAAATGTACCCATCTGGCAGGTGTTAGCTCATCCTACTGTGCCTCTTTGTTCATGATCGGCCCAGGCCGGTAGTTTTCCATTGTGGGCGTGGTTGGGGGCTTCTCGGGAGGAATGATTACTCAGTGTGGGCTGTTGGGGGGCCAGTCCCTCGGCAGACTTCTTAGGGTGTAGGTCATGATGGACTCCTCTGCAGAGCATTACTAATAAATGTAAATTTGTATTCTCTACTGTCTGACCGACTCTTTATTCTTGGGAAGGCATAGCAGGTGGTTGTAAGAAAACCCGAGTGGCCGTAGAAGGCCACTTCCTTCACTAAAATATATTATCTCAGTGGAGGTGAAAAATCAAATCTGGAAGGGGTGGGAGCACACTGCTTCACCTCCCAGCACAGTTCGCCCCTTAACATTATGGTAAATGCAGTTCATGTTACATGCTTACTTAAATATTTCCTGGAGTATTCCACCAAAGTTGGTGCAGGTTAGTGCTGTAAATCTCTAGACACGTGTTTCTGGATATCATCCGTCATCAGTAGAGATAAAAACGAATTTAATCTGGGGTTGCTAAGCAGGCTGCAACAATCCTTTCAGGTCTCAGTACCTCTCACAGGCGCACAGGTGCATCTCCACAAGCTCGTCAGTTCAATGGCAAGGGAGCCTTTTCAAACAGGAAGGGGTGGGAGCACACTGCTTCACCTCCCAGCACAGTTCGCCCCTTAGCATTATGGTAAATGCAGTTCATGTTACATGCTTACTTAAATATTTCCTGGAGTATTCCACCAAAGTTGGTGCAGGTTAGTGCTGTAAATCTCTAGACACGTGTTTCTGGATATCATCCGTCATCAGTAGAGATAAAAACAAATTTAATCTGGGGTTGCTGAGCAGGCTGCCACAATCCTTTCAGGTCTCAGTACCTCTCACAGGCGCACAGGTGCATCTCCACAAGCTCGTCAGCTCAATGGCTCAAGGGAGCCTTTTCAAACAGGAAGGGGTGGGAGCACACTGCTTCACCTCCCAGCACAGTTCGCCCCTTAGCATTATGGTAAATGCAGTTCATGTTACATGCTTACTTAAATATTTCCTGGAGTATTCCACCAAAGTTGGTGCAGGTTAGTGCTGTAAATCTCTAGACACGTGTTTCTGGATATCATCCGTCATCAGTAGAGATAAGAACGAATTTAATCTGGGGTTGCTGAGCAGGCTGCCACAATCCTTTCAGGGATCAGTACCTCTCACAGGCGCACAGGTGCATCTCCACAAGCTCGTCAGCTCAATGGCTCAAGGGAGCCTTTACAAACAGGAAGGGGTCGGAGCACACTGCTTCACCTCCCAGCACAGTTCGCCCCTTAGCATTATGGTAAATGCAGTTCATGTTACATGCTTACTTAAATATTTCATGGAGTATTCCACCAAAGTTGGTGCAGGTTAGTGCTGTAAATCTCTAGACATGTGTTTCTGTTCAAGGATGTTTCTCGACTTACTAATGAATAGGCCGTTCTGCCCTCGCATACTTATCCGAATGTGTAGTTTCTGGTCCCACGTTAGGATATGCTGAGACCCAGCACCGTGGCCTTGGATTCCTGATAAAATGTACCTATCTGGCAGGTGTTAGCTCATCCTACTGTGCCTCTTTGTTCATGATCGGCCCAAGCCAGTAGTTTTCCATTGTGGGCGTGGTTGGGGGCTTCTCGAGAGGAATGATTACTCAGTGTGGGCTGTTGGGGGGCCAGTCCCTCGGCAGACATCTTAGGGTGCAGGTCATGATGGACTCCTCTGCAGAGCATTACTAATAAATGTAAGTTTGTATTCTCTACTGTCTGACGACTCTTCATTCTTGGGAAGGCATAGCAGGTGGTTGTAAGAAAACCCAAGTGGCCCTAGAAGGCCACTTCCTTCACTAAAATATATTATCTCAGTGGAGGTGAAAAATCAAATCTAACTGCTAACTGATGTCTATTTATTGATTCACAAGCAAGGCTACTAGACATTCTGCATGTAGAGTCCTTTTGCATCACCAATAACCTACCAACACTGTAAGGAAGCTGATTCTGGCCCATGAGTATTCCTAGCGTTATTTTACTTTTAGACCTTTTTTGTTTTTTGGACCTCTGCTCTAAGTGAGTAGCCCTAATGAAGTCTTACTCAATGTAACCTTCTGCTAAAAATGAATTTGAGCTGTAACCTCTAACACCTCATTTAAAATCAAGTCTGCTGCCGCACAGCTGGCATAAGAAGCTCTGTGCAGTTATGTGAAAATATGTGTAAGAATCACTTTTGTCTGGCTTAGCTTGACATCTGCCCACAGGTAGCAAAGTGCCAAATGAGACTAAGGGTACATTTATTATTGTTAAGGCCTTTTAATGTAATTGGAAATTCAAAAGAAACATTTCCTTTCTTTTATGCTGAAGTGTAAAATCTGTAAATTAACCTGTTTTTACACATTGTGGAAAGTATGACAAATCCATAATGTTTGATTGGTACACAGTTCAAAAGTAATTGAAATGGCAGTTCCCATAAATTCCAGGTTCACAAAAGCATACCCAGATTTAACTTCACTCTATATGCATTTGTCATGTTCTTTAAAAACTAGACATATTTCCATGAGCCAAAACAGAATTCATTCATCTAGCTACCCTGCTGGACCAAACTATTTAGACTGCTGGCCAGCCAGGAATCAAAAACTCCCCCAAACAATGGATCCATTCTGGAAGATTAATCTTCTTTTGGAAAAGGAAAGTAGTGAGGTGACACAAGTATACGTTAACTAGCTACCTCTCACTGACAAACACTGGCAGGATGCACCCACACTGGCCAAATGGAGAAAAGACAGACAATTACCACAGCACAGGTTCTTTGAAGGAATCTAGAAACAAGGCCTGGGTTGGTGGAGTTTGGCTCAGGCAGCACGATCTTTTCCACTGTCTCCTCAAGCTGCCATTTTAGTTCATCCCTGAATCCCATACAAGTGGGTTTGACATCCAATGTGCTGTTCCATGGTAGCGAAAGTGAGGGGTGGAGTATTGATGTTGCATCTCTAAACTGGCTAAGGACTCCCACCTTCTGGGATTTGCACCCCAATTTCTAAATCCATACAAAGGAAAGAGTGTTTGAGAAGAAGGGGGGAAATAGACAAAGGATGGCAGACACACATCATGGATAACCCCATGTCTGAAGTGGAGGGACACACTGGAGTTGTACATTTTGTACCTTTGTTGGACTCTTTATTCAGAGATAGTGATACTGGCTCCATACCTCCCTCTTGGGGACAAGGTGGACTTCTTGGAAGCCCACTGGATGTTTGCAAACTGGTTCTTTTGGGTAA
The DNA here is from genome assembly GCA_963921515.1 of Calotriton arnoldi. Classification (NCBI taxonomy): domain Eukaryota; kingdom Metazoa; phylum Chordata; class Amphibia; order Caudata; family Salamandridae; genus Calotriton; species Calotriton arnoldi. The sequence continues at coordinate 865,108 of CAWUFW010006898.1, read as the reverse complement.
CCTATAAGAGGGTACCTGTTAGAAATGGGGGTCTCTAGTTGGCAATGGTTTGCACTTTTGTCCAAGTAGGGACCCTTCTTACTAGTCAGGGTGAGGGGTATGCACTTGTAAAATAACCCCTGCTAACCCCCTTGGTAGCCTGGCATGAGGAGACAGGCTTATCTCAGAGGCAGTGTGTAGAGCATTTGTGCATGTGTACAGTAACACGGTGAAAACACTACAAATGGACACCATACCAGTTTAGAAAAATAAGCAAACTTGATCAAAACGAACAAGACCAAATATGACAAAAATCCAACATACAATGCTGTAAAAAATAGTTAATTTGCAAGTTAACCTTCAATTTGCGAGAATAGCTGAAAAGCACAGTTCTTCCGAGTCGGTAGCTCTGTCTGGGGCTACTGCAATGCTGAAAACGACTGAGTCTAACAGTTCCAGCCGACCGTGTCGGTACGGGCCAGCTAAAGCGTCAACAGACTCATAGACAGTAACTTTCTCGTTGCGGCCTATCCTGTTGGTACGAGTCAGTCGGGGCAACCGTTGCGGTTGCGATGTGAAGTGGAAGCAGTGCAATGTGCGGTGCCCTCCCGGCGCGGTGCTGGCAGCGGCTCAGTGACGGTCGTCCAATGGCATGGGTGAGACCAAGGCTTACAATGTGGAGTGAGGCGGTGCTCGATGCAATGCTGGCAGGTCACGGTGCAGGCGACAAAGCCGGTCGATGTTCGGGTCGGGCAGCGACGGTGTCGGTGACGTCCAGGCAGAGTGAAGCGAGGTGGTGCGGAGTGCAGTGCCCACAGGATGCGGTGCAAGCAACAGCTCGGTGACGGTCGCCCAGCGGCATCGGTGAGACCAAGAATGCGGTGCGAAGTGCGGCTGTGCCTTCTGCAGTGCCTTCCGGACACAGAACCGGCGACGGACTCGGTGACAGAGTCGGCTGCTCTTTTCTTCTTCAGCGACTGAAACCAGTGGTTCCAGAGACGGTGCCCAGAAGGATGGTGAAGTCTTTGCTGTTCCTGAGACTTCTTGAACAGTGGGCAAGCTCTACCTCAAGCCCTTGGAGATATGTTGTCAAGCAGGATACACACACAGTTCCTCTGCCTTGGCAGACACAGTTACTGCAGGTCAACCCCAGACAGCACACAGCAAAGGGGCAGTACTTCTCCACCAGCTTCTCCCAGCTCTTCTCCATGGCATTGGTTCCGCTTGAATTCCAAAAGTGATCTAAAGTTCAGGGGTCTGGGCCCCACTTTTTATAGCACACATTCCTTTGTTCTCTGGTGGCAGAAAAGCTCTTTGCCCAGCCAAAACCAGTTCTGTCCTCTCTGGTACAGCTGCCCGGCAGGAGGTGGAGACAGCATTGTCCAAGGCAGACCAGACCCATTCAGGTGTGAAAGAAATCTCCTCCCCCTACTCTGAATGCAGCCCAGGTCTATTCTGCCCAATGTTGACTCATTCAGGAAAAGCCAGGTCTAACAGTGCTTCTGGACACAAATACCACCCTTAAAGTGGCAGATGTCTTGGGTACATTGGGATTGCAGGCAGAGTGAGTGGTCTCCCTTGAGAACCTGAGTACAGCTGCAGGAAGAATCTAGGTCAGAGAACAACTAGGGGCTGGATTGCTGAGAGGTCCACAGCCCTACAGCCAAGCTGCGGTGAAGGAAGAGAAGCAGCAGTATTGTGGGGTGTCCGAGGGTCTCAGAACTCCTCATAAAGTCATACTGAAACATTGAACACCAGAATGTCCTACACTAGCATTTGTGATGGGAAGATGATAGCCCTAAGGTCTTGCCAGAGGTGGAAAGGTACCTAAGCTCTGGGGGCTGGTTCAAGCAACTAAGATGTATAATGAGGTGAAACTCTGACACAATCATGCATCTTGTTGTGTGCTTCATTTACAAATTGACTGATCTAAAGGTTGAAGACTGAGATTGCCATTTGGCGCTAGTCTCAGAGTTTGGCAGCAGGAACAGGAAGCTCTGAAATTTGCAACAGCGGCTCATCAGTACCATTATCTGTGGAGTGAAGACTTCATAATCGATTGAACCTAGAGGGATTATTATTTCCTGAAACAATGTTTCGCAGGGTGCCACACTTCTTATTAATGAACCAGTTTGCCACTCATGAACAGGACTTGTAGTGTTAGCTTTGAGAGGATAATGGCAGCATTCAAAAGAAATGAGGGAGTGGAGTTGGGGGATAGGATCCTAGATGTATAAGGACTAGAAGGGAATGAGGCAAGCGCTAATGCTGTTGGTGGTGCTGAAAACAAGGGAAAAGGAATTGGGTGTGAAACACAAATACTTCTGGCATCAGCATCGGCAAGACCAGGTATCTGGTTTCGGGGGAAGATCCAGGGCTAAGCAGCACCACCAACAGTAGCATTGGCATTATTGATGGAGGGACAGGTAGTAACTTTGAAGATCATAGCGCTAAGCAAGTTGAAACCTTGTAAAAATGGGAAATCTATACTCTTTTCCGAAGGCCATGGATATGAACAGGGAAACTCAGATTTCCTGTAGCTAAGCATCAAAGGCCAGCGAGGTGTTGATTGAAATGCTAAATTGGACTTGGGAATGATGAAAAAATCAATTTCTGACTGGAACAAATGCTTGTCACTACTCCATTGTTAAGTCCCCCAGAAGTATAAAGGGTGTGTAAGAGTGTTACAAGCATATTCTATTGTGTGGAAGGGCCCTATTATATTGGGGTCTTACAAAAAATGAGAGTACCTTGTGGTTGATAGAAGAGCAAATCAGATTAGCAATATACACTGATCTAGATGTTAAGAAAAAAAACAGTCATTAACAAGGAGGATACACTGACTCTTACCCCACTGTCAGACATTCTACCAATGCTGTTTCCATTGCTTAAAGACAAGGGCAAATACAAGGGAGGAAGTGCTATTTTGCATAAAGCTATTGGTCTGGTGTTGCAACAAGCCAATCTCTGAGAAAAGCAAGATCATCTAAAAATGTTATGGACCCTGCTGGCTACAATAATTAACCGAATGAGGAGCCTGGCTGTGCTTTAAGCAGGCATGAGGGTTATACTTCAGAGGAATTCATTGAAGCAATAGAATCAGGCCCATCTTAGTTGCTCATTAAAAGGTAATTTTGCTAATGCATCCAACCAAAAATATGAAAAGGATTGTGAGATTGGTCAATGCATAGAACCTGACACGATAGTAAATAAAGAGGGACACCAGCAGCAGAGGGAGTAAATCTGCCTTATGAGTGTCACAAACATTGTGAGCATTACTATACTGACCCATGAAGGAGAGGAGATATTCATAATGCAAAGCTTTCAAGGGGAAATTTAAAGAAACACAGTGAAGTTTTGGATGGGAAGTTATTTTTGACTCTTGATATCTGTAGGTGACATAACCTCCCATTATTGCAACTAGGGGCAACACAATCATGGGGTCCAAAAAAATCAGAAGAAGGTGTGAAATTAGGACTCCTCAGGAAAGCTGATGAACCAATAGATAAAGTGGTGGTTCTGTTCCATGCCAGTAGCAGTTCATGGCAATTCCACACTGAACCATAAGTAGGCCTCCAAATGGTATGTACTGCTGAACTAGAATTATAATGGAACATGGGAAGAGTCAATAGCTGCTTCCAATGAACTATAAGAGGTCAGTTACTCATAAAACCCCTGAGAAAACAGCTCTGAGAATTCTTCATCTTCAAAATCCAACCGAAAAAACTGATTGTTCTTCCTTTATCCTGACACCTTTTCATTTCACTTTGAAATCTAACAATTGCAGCATTTTTCCAGGTGACATGCCAACAAGTGAGTAGGACAGATAAGACAGGTGAAATACAGTCCCCGATACTACAGCTCTCCTTCAACAAATACTTACCATGGTAAGTAAAAATGAAATATGCAGGAAACCACTGAAAAGGAAGTTACTAAGATTAAAGAAAAGCTAGAAGATGTATCTATTCACATTGTAAATGAAGTTGAGGAGAAAATCTCAATACTGGAAGTTACATGGGATGCATACTATCTGGAATTCAATACAGCAGGTATCACGCTATAGCACAAGAATAAGGACCCCCGAGACTAGGACCAAGAGATCACAGTTGTGAGTCATGGTGTCCCAGAAGAGGCAGAAAGAGACCTAACAATGAAATAGTTGTGGAGAAAGTTATCAACATTGATGTCCTGTAAAAGCATCCTACTAAGTACCAGGGCTTCCATTACTAGAGTGCACTGGGTTCTGTTTGTAAAACCTAAGCTCGATGCTCCGTCATTCACTATTCTGATATTCATTCTGGACTACCACATCAAGGAAAGCATCTTGCAGAAAGCATTTGGTGCTGGATAATTTATGTCTACAACTGGCTTCCTTTTCATATATTTCCAAGCATGGCATATAATACCACACTGAGAAGCAAGGCTATGCAACAAACTGTGGCCAAAATAAAAGAAATGGAGCACAGCCCTGGGTCATCCAGAAAGCAGCCAGCAAGGCTTTTTTTGAGAAGCGGCAATAAGCTAAGTAAAGCACAAAGACTCCCACAAACAATCAAAGTACAAATGAAATGGGGTAACACTTATAAGGAGGCTGATTAAAAGAAAGTAGTTTGTGTCAGCCACCTACAATATTTGGGGAGTACCCAGAAATTCACATGTAAAATCAATCAGCTTTAATACATTTACATTTTACTCTAACATTACAATCACATTAGCAGAGATATTTGCATGTATTGCTGATCTATTAGTGTTGGATTGGCAACATGCCTTCATACCTGTCCGGGACACTAGGGCTCAAACCATTTTCGAGAATCCATTATAGTATGGGTATAAACTTCTAAACAGGTCTTAGAATCATTAGATTTGGGTGCTGAAAAGATCGGATTGTGTGAGCCTACTTATTGAGAATACTGCTCAAATTGAGTATTCCTCCTTTTATCATCAGCTGGATAGCTCATTTATGTTCAAAACCTTAAGAGCAGCGGGTGACTATAAGCAAGTAATAGATACTTTTAGAATTACATGAGGAACCAAATAGTGATACCTACCTGTTTTATTTGCCCCCTACTTTGAACATTTTCGGCTAAAATGCAAGTAAATTAATTATTTTTTGTATTTTAAATGTGTTAACACTGGTCTAAGTTTCCTGGATATTATAATAATACATACCTCTTATGTCAACATCACCTTGGCAGCAATTGAATAATCTGATTAGAGCAGATTTTGATCACTAATTGATCTTCAAGATACATTTACTATTTCCAAGCAGCAGTTTTTCATAAATACAGTTCTGGCACTTTTTAACTGAAACTTAGAGGCAAGGGCCACAAGAGAAGATGTTTCCAGAAGAGCTGAATGGCTTCTTATGATGCATCAAACTTGCGAGAATTACAGATCATTATGTTAGAGTAGAAATGTTCCTGCTTACGTATTATTTTATGTAAGTTAGCATTCGCAGCACCATTTTCTATTTAGGCACCGTTGTAAGTCATGATTGAAACTAATCCCTTGCTATTTCTGTCAAAAGGCTCTTGTTAGGTTTTATTTCTCCAAGGTTGGGTTTTGCTTCACTAATGAATAGACTGTTCTTATTAGTGCATACCTTTCTCGTCAGATAGAGGCCTTCTCCCACTTGTCTAGTGGCGGGCACGGGCAGAACGACCTTGAGTAGCAGATAATGTGTGCCCAGTATCTGAATCGAAACTTATCCTCTGTATTTCACTGTTTAGCTGCATCTGCTTGGAAAATTCCACTATGGGCATGCCTTCACTGGTTCCGAAATGTACATAATGTATCTTTATGCTTGATGATGTCAGTCCCTCTGCAGCACTCCTAGCGACTGGGCAGACGGGGCTCCACTCTGAGTATACCTGAATAAACAGATATTGATTTGTATTCTCTACTGCCTGACCGACTCTTCATTTGGTATGGAAGGCTGAGAGGTGGTCATTAGTGACCCAAGTGACCCGAATCGGGCCACTTCCTTCATTACTAGGGTGTGAGAAATGTGCATAGTTTGCTTTTTCATAAGAAATTTCAGCAGAATCCCACAAACTTAGCGCAATTATGCAAAATGCAAATCTGTTATTTAGCTCTATATTTTAATTTGAAATTCATTCGTGTCAAATATTGATGCAAAGTGCATTTCACTCTAAAGTATATTGCAAAAAAACAAAAGCACCATGAACAACAGCTCCTCGCGTTCTGTAGTTCTATTGCTTTTTTCTGTCAATTTTTACCACAAATAGCGTCTTTATAGGAAATGTTTACTGGGAATGGATCACATTCGTAAAGTGTCATAATGGTGAAATTTCAGAAATTTCACCTAACAAGCAAAATTCCTGAAATTACAACTGCATATTTTACATTTTGTTCAGGCCTAATTATTAACTGTCTCCAAAGAAAAGGGGGGAGGTAGAGGAAAAATTTGAAACAGGAGGACTCGTCCTCCAAAAACAGACATATAATAAACATAGAGAGTCCCTCTGTTGTGCGATGGGTCTTCTTTCTTTCCACTTAGATGTCTGTGATGTTTTTCTAGGGGAAAACTCTGTGTTTTCCTTGAATAATCCTCACCCACCAGGGTTACCCCTTGGTGGCATGATTCATCATCGGGTTCTTCCCGTCCCGCTGCGGAACAGGCGTGCTACGACCTGCAGAGACGTGGGAGCACTTATAGTTGGTACTATGTGTAGATGAAGTGTGGAGGTCTGAGTGGGGGAAATAAGGTACCTAGACAGTAGGAAAAAATCTTTATTATTACCCCTGTCCGGTACAGTTAGAACATGGGAAAAATAGGGAACTTAAAGCTAATGATGTGCCTAGGTTCCACTGGTCGACATGTTTCTAGCCCTACCCTAAGGCTATTCCTCAAGACCAAAGATGGAATGATTCCCTGGTACCACTCTTACTGTTAGTGATAAATATCATAATTATAAATAACAAATGTTTACAGCACCCACTGGTGTCGAAATCACCATAGATAGATCATCAACTACAAGAGAAAGAAAAAAGCATAATTAAAAAAGCATGATTAAAAACATTAAGAGCACCTGAATCTGTGTCCCAACAGTAGCAACAATGCACCTGTGTGGAGAAACTGTGATATATTTTTCATAATAAAGGTGATCACTTCTAGTGCTGCTGTAAGTGATTATGTCATTTTTAAATTAACATACAAGGCACTCACAAGACATATGAACATATAACATGAATCATGAGGGTAGTGAAATGGTAAAAAACACATACATTAATGTTGCCTCTGATGGAGCAGGATTTTACAAAAAAAAAAAAAAGACTGCCCGAATTGAAACCCCCGTAATACCTACTAATAGTGTGCAGTGGAAATTAACATACAAATCACATGAAATACACGGGAAACCGCTTTTGCATATGCGTGCACTAATATGAACTAATGTATGAAAGATTTTGCATCTAGCATCTTGCTTCGAAAAATAATAATAAATAATGCCGCTTTTGCTTAAAAGCTTTGCTAAGAAAAATATTAACATGGGGTAGTGCAAAAGGAGGGTGGTAAACAGTGAAAAGTACATATCTATGTAATTAATACATGTTTATGTTTTATTCGTCATAGTAAGCTGAATGGGCCTACATTTTCCTAAAGTTGACATGGTAAATGGGGACTGGAAGAAAAGCATGAATAATCGAATAAATAGACAGAAAAGCTGAGCGCTGCAGAAGAGTACAAAAAGTCAAGGTTGATCAGCTACGAAACCTTGTTTGTCTGCCAAGAGACAAGACTAGCCGTGGGACCCACGACTTCTTCCGCGGACGAAGCAGAAAAGCTCATGTGAACGATGAAATTGTTACATGTTTTATGAACAAATGAACTAGTCGAAAATTATGCCATGAGAAAGATGTAAAACAAAGAAGACTTTAGAATCATGAATGTGATCATGGTGGTGTGATTGAACACCCCCTAAACCATCCAATGAGAGGCTGAGTTTCAAAAATTGTTTCAACTACTGTGTGTTGGACATGTAGGTTTTAGGGTATAATTGGGGTGCCTTTAGGGGTGTGGTTTGGTGGTGTTGTTGGGAGTAGGATTGCGAGCGCGGAGCGCAGAGGTGGAGAGAGCAGAGAAGGAGAAAAGGAGAGATAGAGGGGTGATTTGTCGCTGTCCATCGGTTTGCAGAAAGGCCTAGCTGATCCTGTCTTTGTCCCGTTCCTGTATCCTGAAATCTTTGTTCCCTGACTCTATTTCGGGGGACTCCCACTGCCTCCTTGGCCAGGGGGGTGGTATTTCTCTGATCCTTTGGGTTAGTATACCTTCATGATTCATACTTTGCATAAACATTTGCAAATATATATGTTTTTGTCTCTGAAACTTGTCTCTTCATCTATCCACTCCTTCATATATGCATCGTTCATTTGATGAGTATGACACTGTTTGCATTTGCTGATGTTTTTTTTTCCTCTTTGTGAGATTTTTCATTGTTTGCTTTATGACCTGTATGCGATGAGCATTTATTTCACATTATTATTGGATAAACCTTTATTAATCATATCGAGAGTCTGTGCTTATTTAGCCAAATCAGATAGATAGATAGATAGTACTATTATTATCATCAAGTTCTCAACTAATTGGTCCAAAGACCAGAAGAAAGAGATTTGATATTCAGGTTCAGTTATGTATTTAGAAATGTTAGATATGAACTCATAAGAAGAAACCTAACGAATCACGTCATTGAAACTTGACCCCCAGCGTAACAGGGATTTCATGAGTTGGGTGAATGTGTATGGGCCATTTGTATGTAATGATATTGAGTATCGATCCCTGATTAAGTGTAGCGCTGGATCACCTCTTAATTGCAAAATGAGACCATACCGGGGAAGGGATGCCTGTAGTCACACTATGTATATGGAAGATAAATCAGACCGATTCCCCATCAAGCAATCGATACTGAGGGCTAAGAAGCATTTCTGCCAAAGGTACGGTGGTTGCATATTTATCGTTTTTTCAGAATCTGCTATGCCAGACTCACTGCCTCACGGTTTCTCCCTTGCTTCATGGTGAGTGCCCGCCCTTGTCTCTGACAATGAAAGGAGCCCGCGGTAGCAGGCTCCTTTTACTCCAAGACCGGTCAGCGTCAATGTCCTCGTGTGAGAGACAGCTAGTGCGCTGACTTTCCAAAATTGCCGCCCTTGGTGGCATTGCTTCCTGGTATGCAGGCGGTTATTGTTAAACCTTTCTATTCGGGAAGGTATATTCGTCACAAAAACGGAACGATGTGAGAGATTTATTGAAAATTCAATTGAGAGTCTTCCGGGTGGTATGGAAGATTGAACCTATGCAGAGCAAGAGATATTGGGGTGCCAATACTTCCAATACTTCCACCCCAATATGTGAGTACAGCATAGCCGATTCTGAAAAAAACAATAAATATGCAACCACCGTACCTTTGGCAGAAACGCTTCTTAGCACTCAGTATTGATTGTTTAACGGGGAATCTGTCTGATTTATCTTCCATATACAGAGTGTGACTACAGACGTCCCTTCCCCTGTATGGTCTCATGTTGAAATTAAGAGGCAACATTAATGTATGTTTTTTTTACCATTTCACTACCATCATGATTCATGTTATATGTTCATATGTCTCGTGAGTGACTTGTATGTTAATTTAAAAATGACATAATCACTTATGGCAGCACTAGAAGTGATCACCTTTATTATGAAAAATATATCACAGTTTCTCCACACAGGTGAATTGTTGCTACTGTTGGGGCACAGAGTCAGGTGCTCTTAATGTTTTTAATCATGCCTTTTTAATTATGCTTTTTTCTTTCACTTGTAGCTGATAATCTATCTATGGCGATTTCGACACCAGTGGGTGCTGTATACATTTATTATTTATAATTATTATATTTATTACTAACAATAAGAGTGGTAACCAGGGAATCCTTTCATATTTTGTCCTGAAGTATGGCTAGAAACATGTCGACCAGTGGAGCCTAGGCACATTGTTAGCTTTAAGTTCCCTATTTTCCTCATATTTTAACTGTACGGGACAAGGGTAACAATAAAGATTTTCTCCTACTGTCTAGGTATTTTAAACTTTTTTTCCCCCACTCAGACTTCCACACTTCATCTACACATCGTACCAACTATAAGTGCTCCCACGTCTAGGTCGTAGCATGCCCCGTTCCGCAGCAGGACGGGGAGAACCCAATGATGAAGCATGCCACCAAGGGGCAACCCTGATGGGTGAGGGTTATTTAAGGAAAACACAGTGTTTTTCCTTAGAAAAACATCAAAGACATCGAAGTGGAAAGAAAGAAGGCCCATTGCATAACAGAGGTACTCTCTATGTTTATTATATGTCTGTTTTTGGAGGACGGGTCCTCCGGTTTCTTATTTTTCCTCTACCTCCCACCTTTTCTTTGGAGTCTAAACGACAGTGGACAGCTGTGGGAGTTTAAATTAGTATCATAGATTTTTCAAGAGGCACACACAAGACAGGAACGTACTAAAGACAACCTCAACATACACCACACATCAACATTATGGCAGAAATCACGGGCCTCACTTTCTCAGCTGAGGAGGTGAAGCGTATTCGATCCACCATTTCTTCTTTTGAGGGTTTGGAGAATTCAGAACCTATGATAGAGAGTAAGGATTGGGACGAACTGAGTGCATTAAAAAGAGAACAGATGAAAACAATGATACACAGCATTATGATGACAGAGTATCTAAGAGCCAATGCAGCCCCTCAAGGGTTAATAGTGAGGAACGAGCCATTCATTTTCCAGCAGGATAAAGCTTTTAAAAAAGACTGGTCTCTTATATTGTGGCACTGCACACAAGACTGGCTAATCCTCATTATGAAGACAGCAACACGACTATCCCAGGAGATGAAGTGTTAATCCAGCAAATCGAGGTACGCCTAAAAACATACCAGTCTGTGAGTTCACTTAAGAAGAGATTGGAGGAACTGAACAAAACCATGAAAGAATTTTAGACGTCACTAAAACAAAGCAAATTCCACAAACTCAAAAAGATACTGGCAAGTTCAATCATGAAAAGGTCTACCCCTACATTAGAGATGATTACATTCTATCAGGGAGGAATTCAGAGTTTAACACTGACAGCGATGCTTCAGATTCAGGATCCAATAGTTCCTGCTCAAGCACGATAATAAAGGCACCTACAGGGGCAGACAGAATTACAGGAAAAACTTCAGGCATTCACAGAGGCGAACTTGGGGCCCACATCAAGGTCCCACATACCCAGGACCTTTTTATTACGGCCACCCCACATCATGCCATGTATAACCTTTTCTTACCTGGGGTGACCAACCGCCCGTTTACAAACTACCGAGAGAACCAGTATGTTCCTTTTTAGGAGCGTGTCCCGGACGACAGAGAGGCAGGTCGAGGAAGACACAAGTCCAATGGACCACTGAACAAGAACAAGCCCGAGTATACACACGGAGTATGACGAACAACAATCAAGCGGGCCAAAGCAACCGTCCAGCCTAGTAGTGACTATAACTGACAAATCACTCACCCTACCTCAATCCCAGGTATTGGAGAAAGGCCTGGGTTTTGTTCCTACAGCCACACTGGACAAATTTAAAGTGAGATGCAAAATGAACAAATTCCTTAGAAATCTCAAACTAAGAGCTTATTTCATGGATAAACCAAGTGACACGGAAAGGCAAGGAGACACTGGACTGAGAACAAAATCTACCTTCAGCCCACCAACATCGGCGGTTCCCATAGAGACACTGGCATTTGAGAAAGCCGTCATGAAAGGAATTGGAGAAATCAACCCAGATATTCAAAAAAGCTTTCCATAATGCGACCAAGGAACAAAAGCAAGCAATCAGGGAACTTACTGAAGACAAAACTATTGTAATAAAACCAGCAGATAAAGGAGGAGCAGTTGTGTTACAGACGACAGAGGTTTACTGTGGAGAATGTCTACGTCTCTTGAGCGACACAAGAAACTACAAACGTCTCCAGGAAGACCCTATGGAATCAATAAGGATCCACATCCTCACGATGACGGAGGAAGCCCTATCCCACAACTGGATTTCATGCCAAGAGAGTGACTGCCTAATCAATACATCCCCCATTATCCCATACCTTTACACTATTAAAAAAATACACAAGAATCAAACACCTCCATCTCTGCATCCTATTGTGTCAGGGATAGGCTCTATCTTAGAGCCCCTATCTAAGTTTGTGGATGAGTTCTTATGACCAAGCATACAAAACACAGATACATACCTCAAGGACACAAAAGATGTCTTAAGACTCCTTCACAATAAATATCAGTTTTGACCCTGACACACAATTGCTAATAGGGCTTGATATTGAAAGCCTATATACCAGCCTCGCACATGAAGTAACCCTTAACATCATAGAGAACGTACTTTTTGAAGTAGAATGGGATTACCAGACACCTAGGAATATCATATTAGAGTGCGGTAAATGGGCCCTGACCTCCAACTTTTTCAGAATTGAAGACACCCTATACCTGCAGAAACACGGGACGAGCATGGGTAGTATTTTTGCACCAAGCATAGCAGGTCTATATGTACACACCTTAAGAAACACAAAATCCTAAACCAGCAAAATCTATATCTCAACCACATCAAGTTGTGGAAACGTTATATCGATGACGTCCTGGTGATCTGGCAAGGCGAAGATAAAAATGCCCAGAGTGGCTGAATGTACAGAACACCTACTTAAAATTTACTTACACCATCTCAAAAATAAATCTTGTCTTTCTCAATCTAAATATCATGTCCGTGGAGGGTACCTTGAAGACCACCACCCATATAAAACCCACGGCTAAGAATGCCTCCTCATGTTTGATAGCTTTCTCTCAAGACACCTGAAGGAGAATCTACCATTCGGACAATTCTTAAGAATCAGACGTAACTGCTCCAACATGCAGGACTACAAGCAACAAGCTGAAACTTTATCATCAAAATTGGAAGCAAGGAATTATCTGAGAAGAATTATCTCGAAAGCAATGTAAAGGGCAAAGAACAATCATAGAGAGGCCCTCCTTGAGACACTTCCCCCCAAAAAAGAGAAGGAGCAACCAAACTGTATTACTACCTATAACACAGCTTCAAATCAGATGAGTAAAATCATCAATAAACATTGGTGTATCCTCAACAGTGGCACCCTCCATTTCCCGAAACCCATGTTCTCACACAAAAGAGAGTGGAATCTCAGAGACATCCTTGTACATACACGGCCTAAAACCAATGACACTAGGGGAACTCAAACACTCCTTTTTCCTGTGCAGGGACACCGTCCTTGTGGGAGTTGCAGTGTATGCCCCCTCACAAAAACAACATGCAACCTCACATTTGACAACAACACCACTTGTGATCTGAGACCGTTCACAAATTGTAACACAGAGTGGGTGGTATACATTATAACCTGCCCATGTAATTTACGCTACATTGGGATGACCACTAGGAAAATCAAAGTGAGAATTGGTGAACATTGCAGCAACTTACGATGCAGAGGAGCCACCACAAAAATGTCATCCCATTACATTGAACAGAATCACACTATTAAGGACTTCATCTGGGTAATCCTTGAGCGGGTACTGCAAGAGTCTAACCTTCTCCAAAAAGAACAACAATGGGTATTCTGCCTCAAAACGTACATTTTGGGCCTCAAAGAAAATATCCCCTGGGGTCATTTTATCAAGTAATTAGGCCCCCAAAGACAGATAATCATGTACTTACTCCACCATCTCTGACAGGGATATATCTCACAGTTGCCCAATTTATAGAACTTGCCAATGCAAAAAATATATATACACCCCCTTCTCCTATATATATATATTTTCATATATATATTTTTTTCATAATTTTCAGGTGTGTTTTCAACAATGCCAAAATCAGGCATTTAAGAACCTGTCAAAACATAGTTTTCGCACACATAAATATGTTTTCTAAAAAGCCCATTTTTCTTTTTCAAAATTTACGTTTTTTTTAAAAGGTGGCTCACAAAATGTTCTATACATATTTTACTTGATTTAAATTGAAGAACGGCAATACTTCCACTCCATAATCTCTTGCTCTGCATAAGTTCAATCTTCCATACCACCTGGAAGACTCTCGATTGAATTTTCAATAAATCTCTCACATCAGTCCGTTTTTGTGATGAATATACCTTCCCGAATAGGAAGGTTTAACAATAACCGCCGGCATACCAGGAAGTAATGCCACTGAGGGTGGCCATTTTGGAAAGACAGCGCACTAGCTGCCTCTCACACGAGGACGCTGACGCTGAGCAGTCTTGGAGTAAAAGGAGCCTGCTACTGCGGGCTCCTTTCATTGTCAGAGACACGGGCAGGCACTCACCTTGAAGCGAGGGAGTAGCCTTGAGGTATAGCCGATTCTGAAAAAACGAAAAATATGCAACTACCGTACCTTTGGCAGAAACGCTTCTTAGCCCTCAGTATTGATTGTTTGATGGGAAATCTGTCTAATTATTAACTGCTCTTAAAGGAAACTGACCAAGATGATATTCAAAATGGTATCAGAAATTGATAATCTGTATGGAAAATAAAGCTATGGAGGAGATGATTAATCAATCAATTAACCTAATACATTATGGTCCTATTACAAAAGTAAAAAGGTCAATCCTAAAATGCTTTATTTAATTTTCTGTATACCCCCATATGATATCTCAGTGCATAAAAACCAGTAATTGAAAATGAGATGTCCTAGGTATGGGAAAATGGAGGCAGTCAGATTCCATGTGCTCATCACTTGCCCTATATTTATGAATTTTTGTAAGAAGATAATTTCCTCACATTGTAATGCAGTGGCAGATTTGGGTGTGTCACATTTGCCCTGACTTTAATTACACTTGTGTTAACCAAGAATAAACAAACAGAAGGAACCTTTTATGCACTAATCGTAGTAAGACCTACTGAACCAAGCCCCTATACTATAGTGAGTGGTGTGCCGAAATTATCAGCACATGTAGGGGCATATTCTCAAGAACGTGTGATAACTACCGCAAGTGTAGCTTAACGCAACCCTACACATCGCAGTCCATCGCGGGAAAACAACTCCGTGTTAACGTGGTATTCACAACACGGAGGTACCATGCGATAGTCACAGGACAACACGTCAAATGAACGCGTTAGAAACAACGCGATGCCGCAAAAATGCGAAATCCCAACGCAAAAATACTAGCGATGACGCCAATCGCGATACAAAAATTTACGAAAACCAGCCACAGGCCTGCAATTCCCACGCGTCATGCAGGAAAATGCACCATAAAAGTAGAAAAAAACATACCGACAAAAGCCAAACAACAGTGAAGCACAATGGAGGCAGCCGGAGCAAGTACAGAGGACAACCAGAACCCCACAAGCCCCACGGAGGACCAGCCTGGGACCTCGGGGTCAGGGAAGGGCAAGGACAAGAAGAAGAGGAAGACGAAGTTCAGTCCACAGGAAAACAGGATCCTGATAACGGAGGTGATAGAACACCATCAATTACTGTTCGTCACCTCCACTGTGTCACTGGCAACTAAAAATGGAATATGGCAGACCATGGTGGACAAGGTGAATGCAGTCGGAGTGCTGAAGAGGACAATGGACGAGGTCAAGAGGCGCTGGAATGATGTGAAGCACAAAACCAAGCTGAAACTCGCAAACAACCGGAAGGCACCAATGCAGACTGGAGGTGGGAGTCCAGCGCCACAGGAGGAGCTGGACGAGATGGAGGAAATGGTGTCCACAGTCATCAGTGGGGAGACGGTGGCAGGAGTCGGGGGACCGGACACTGCTCAACATGACCGTACACAACAGCAACAGGGTGAGTAACCACCAGGGACTGAGGGGACGGGGGAGATGGGCACAATGGCACACATGCACAATTAAGCATAGCACATCTGCGGACAAACCATGCCCCAGACCCACAACTCCCACCAAGACACCAATGCACACAGGTATGCAACATCTCAGCACTGCAGAAGCACAGAACCCAGAGGCACACCGCATGGAAGGGAGGAGGGCAGCTAAATCAGAGCTGCAGGGGTGACTCCCCCAAAATGTGGCACACACACATAACATGCAGAGCACATCAACATTGACAAGAAGGTGGTACAAACCGCAACACGTCCACAACAGAACAGAGGACACAACAGGTGCCGCATGTGCATAGAAACTGGCCAATCACATATGGCACTGCAGGGAAATGTGAGTTGACAATGTACAAGTACAAACTCACATCCGTGATGTAGTCAGAATGTCCACTGTCCCGCATCAAATAGGCAGCTCCCCCCAAACAGTCACAATGTACACTGTCATGCAGTCTGAATGCAGACATGTACAATGCGTCAACATACATGTGTACACGATGTCAAACTGCATCTCCCCTTCACATTGCAGGGGGAAATCCAACACCTCCTGCAGAACAGTCCGAACCTCTCTTCTCTGATGACGAAGAGGACCACCACACCTTCGACTCAGATGCCCTCGAACAGCTCGTGGAGAGCCTCCGCAGCAGGCAGCACCCACCACCGCGGCTGCCTCCCAGGACCCCCACGACGAACACATGGCCTTCCAACGCCATGTGTTGGGGTGCAAGGAGAAGCTGGCTGAACAGGTGCAGGTGGGGTTTGACCGCATTGCAGCCAAACTAGATGCCATACGTGGGTGTCTAAGTCCCATCGGGGACCACTCACAGTCCCTAACGGACGCCCACAGTCCGCTCCATGCCCTCCAACGGACCATGGCGGACATCGCCAGAGTCCTGACTCTGGGACAAGAACGACTGTCTAGCCAGAGTTCCTCCAGCGATCTCGCCCGGGAGTTGGGACACATGCGGAGGATCATGGAGAACATGGAGCGGACGCAGGCGGAAAGTGCAGCTGCCATGGCTGCACACCAGCAAGAGGTAGCTGGGTCCCTCAATGCCCTGAAGACCTTCCTCATGGCATTGCTGCCACAAGGCCTGGCGCTGATGCATGCTGCTGCTACCACCCCATCCACATCTCCGGCCCCTGATGTGTCTGTGCCACACAGTGCTGGGGACAGTACACCACCATCCACATGTGAGGCACATGCAACAGCAGAGGACGAAGATGCGGATGAACCCACCCTCGTGGTCAGGAGGACGCAGTAGCATTCATCTCCGCCATGTGGCCTGTTTCTGCTTGGTTCTGCCCTCTGCATCATCACCTTCCACTGTCCCCCGATGCACTCTGCGACACTCACCTCTGACCTCGACATGGACTGCCATATTCTGTTTGGTCACCAATGACACAGCTATCAGACTGCGGACTGAAGTCCTCCTCTCCTGATGTACCTGTCATTCCCTGAAGGACTCTGGCTGGCCCTCCACGGGCCAACAATGTGAAGTGGGGTTAGCATGGCCCTGTACTGCTCCAGCTGCAACACTCACTTGAATGTGTAATAAACATTCATATCCACACAGATGTGCCATGTCTATGATCTTTCAAGTGTGGAAGTATGGATGAATGTAGGGTCAGTGATTCCCCCTTACGTCCATGTTGCCCATGTTGTGGGACTATTGTCACATGGTGACAGATTGCCGAATCCGGTCCGGGTGGCGCCGACACTACAACGGAGACACATCCATTAGTCACTTCCTTGTCCAGCCGAGGACGGAACCACGCCCAGAGCCCCGGGGTCATTGTTCCCACCCTTACGCTGGACTGGCATACGCCAGGACAGCCCACTCCGATTACGCACACAGGGGGGGACGACAGCGCTACATGTCCTAGGTCTTCACTGTGGGGATCTGCAGCTCACAGGTCTAGTTGTCAGCATGCCACAGCCACTCCCTCACGGCTGGTGTACACCCACACCACACCCATCCAGCACTGGCGTCACAGGACATGTGACCCTGGCAATAAAAATGGCCTGGCGCACGTGCTGGACGCCATTTCCACTCTCTCTGACTGGGTGTCTCCGTGTAGTTCTCATGTGTGCATGAGGGCCTAGGGCCCTGCCACCTCACATTGCCCAGTGCCGGGGGTGACATGATGGCGTCTGCACAACGGGACTCAATCATTCAGGGTCCATGGCTAGCGGGGCACAGACTTGGTGGCACCGGATACACTGCGGCAGGCACAGGCACCCCGCCATGGGACGGTGTCTTGCGGTGCAGTGAGATAGGGTCACCTAAAGTGCTGAGCGGGTGTGCAGCCTGCGATGATGCGCCGTCCTGGCGGTCCGGACTGGCAAGGATTAGTGTGAGCCCTGCTGGGCCGCAGTGTAGGCCTGGGCCAGCGGGCACTGCGGCCCGCCCGCCACGTGGCGTTGCGTCGCGCTTCACAGAGTTAGAGGCACCTCAAGCGCTGAGCGGGTGTGCAGCCTGCGATGATGCCGTGTGCACTGATGTGGTCTCTGCCATTGCGTAATCAAGACCCAGAGTCAGGTGTGTGACCTGGTGGCCCGCGGTGCGGGGCTACATGATGTGGAGGGTGCCATGGTCGCGGGCACCGGGCTTGGAGATCCCTCCGGAACGTGGTGGGCCCTCTTGGAGACACGCCGGTGGCGGACGGTGAGCAGTGAGGCCTGGTTGCGCAGGGGCGGGCAATCACTACTGGGTGGCGGGAGGGGCTGGGGTGCAGCAGCCTGTGTGCGCAGGGGCGGGCAAGCGATGATGGCATGTGCAACTATATGGACTCTGCCATTCATGTCTCTGGAAACTGTTTCAGATGAGGGACCTGGGGGACTGCTGTGAATACCGGCACGTGGTTGGAGACACACCGGTGGCAGCAGGTGAGCAGTGAGGCCTAGGTCCGCAGTGTCGGCACTCTCTCCCTCTCTCCCTCTCCCCCTCTCTCTTTCTCTCTCCCTCTCTTTCTCTCTCCCTCTCTCCCTCTCTCCCTCTCTCTTTCTCTCTCCCTCTCTCCCTCTCTCTTTCTCTCTCCCTCTCTCCCTCTCTCTTTCTCTCTCCCTCTCTCCCTCTCTCTTTCTCTCTCCCTCTCTCCCTCTCTCTTTCTCTCTCCCTCTCTCTCCCTCTCTCACTCTCTCCCTCTCTCCCTCTCTCTTTCTCTCTCCCTCTCTCTTCCTCTCTTTCGCTCTCTCTCTCTGTACTTTGATGGGCGCATGGCACACCTTCTGATCCAGATTTCTGTTTTGCAGGCTGTGACTTACAGAATGTCCTGAGGCGACCCGCCATGCCTCTTCAGATTTTTTTTTTTGGTTTGTTCTGTAATAAACGTATTGTTTGGATATTTTGATATGGGTGTATGATTTCCCTTTTTCTGGCCACACATGTATGTTGGGTGCTGTGATTGTGCGACTTCAGGCAATTTGTTTGGTTCATGATTTCGTGGGGTTGATGTGCAATATCTTTGTCCATAGGGGGGGATGTGGGGGGTGCCCGGGGTAGGGCCCGGGGGGAGTGGGGGGGTGGTGGGGTCTTGGGGATGGTGGCGGTGGGTGTTGTTGACCTATTGGGGCTCAGGCCTGCATGATGGGTTGCTCCAGGGCATCTGTTGTTCTTCATGTGTGGCTTTGGGCTGTGCTCCCTTGTCTGGTGCTGGTTGTCGTCCGACTTTACACCAGGTAGGAGCAGGTGTTAGTTTCCTGCTGCTAACGCGCCTTAGCGCATGTTTTGTGATCTTATCGCCGATCTGGCTGGTCGTTGAGAATGTTGTGGAGTGGTGTTGTCGCAGCTTTTTGCACGGGAACGCCTACTCTGCATATCATTAGCGTTAGTTGCCGGGCTCCTCTGTGGTGATGTTTTTTGCGACTGCTATCGCAGGTAAACTGGTGTTATGGGCTGTTAGCACCAGCTTGGGAATGGGGTAATAACTTTATCGCGGATTGGGCTGCGATAAAGTGCTGTTGGCTTGGCGATAGCTCCTTGAGAATATGCCCCGTAATTTTGAAGGAGGAATCCTATATTAACCCACTTAGGTAGCCCTAGGCCTCCCTGGCATCAGCCCATAAGAAGGAGGGAGATCCCCAATTAACAGTCACCAGGGACTTTAAAGTCCTTTGAAGAGACCTGACAAATTAGCAGCGCTGGCAGGGGAAATGGGTGGTGCAAGCTGCAGTGGCTTCCTGATAAGGGCCCAGGCACTTATTATTTTACAGATTAAGTACTGCACAGCATCAGTCAAGAAATGTCTCAGGGTCCGGTGGTGTTTTTTCTAGAAGTATCTCCGTGGCCTTGGTGGCATATTTCTTAAAAATCAGGCACACAGCTCCCTTCTATATCTATTTCCAAGCTGCAGTCATTTCGGCTATGCATGCCCTGCATAAAAATATTTAATTTCTTGGACAAGAAGGTGGGGTAAATCAGCTTTTCCATTTGCACACAATTGTGCATAATATAAATATATGGCCCTGTTGTCAGTGCAATTTTAATCGAAATTTCAAAATTTCATTGATTGCACTGATGCCACAGCAAAACTGCAGCCAACATTAGGACCTAAAGGAAGGAGAAATGGGACCATTTTTCATTGGTCAGTCAGCTCAAAGGTTATTTATGTACATACCAGACAGCACAGATGATGGATAAATAATACAGGAGTCAAGTGTACCACTATTGTTTTTTTTGCTGTATTCTATAGCGCGAACTCGACCGATGGTATTGGAGTGCTTTACGTGAGCACCAGTTACATTACACAAGGGCACATTCATTGTTTGGTAGAAACGGGGAAATTAAGGGATTTGCCCAGAATCACAGGATGTTGAGCCGAAGCTAAGACTCGAAACTAGGGGCATATTAGCAAGACCCACGTTAAAATTATCGCCGTTTTAGTGGCAGGAAACTGCCGCTAAAACGGCGATAATGGGCTTGCTAATATGCGTTATAGAATTCCAATAGAAGCCCAGGTTAGATGTGCAGGACATCTAACCTGGGCTTCTATTGGAATTCTATAACGCATATTAGCAAGCCCATTATCGCCGTTTTAGCGGCAGTTTCCTGCCGCTAAAACGGCGATAATTTTAACTTGGGTCTTGCTAATATGCCCCCTAGTTCTCTATATCCAAAGTCGGTTGTTAGTGGCCGATGCCATTCTAATTCTGGTCACATGCTTTTATGTAAACCTGATAGCTTCATTTGACTTTTGAACTCAAACCAACATTTTCACACTTTTGTCATTTATACAGTTTCTAATGCTGTAAGTGTTAGGTTACCACCAAGCAGCATAGGAAAGAAGTTTAAAGTTTGCAAAATGCGTGTAATACCCTTTGAAATAATACCGCATTGCTGTTATGGGTGAGATGGCGAGAATTATTTTATGAATGTGCTTTTGTGACACAAACCAGCAGTTCTGAGCACTGAAGTGTTTCTAAATGCTGCTGATAGAACACGCTACTACTGCTAGCAGCCTTCAGCCATCACATCAGCATTCAATTATGTTGTGACCTTCTCCCAGCTTCAGCAGGTGAAATGAATTACACATTCTGTCAGTACGCGCCCCGCTTTCATTGTCTCGAATATACTTCAAGATAAACAAGGCATATAAAATACACAAGAATCACTTAATATGAGCAAAGCCTTTTGGGAAGCAGGCTGCATTGATGTATGTAAGCGTTGTGCATAACCTATCAGTAAAAATAATAATTACCATTTATGATGTGCTTTCAGGATAAACGCTGTTTGTAAATCTGAGTCAGATTTTTTTATCTTTTAAACATGTATGAATGATAATTTATTTTTGGAAAATGGATTAGACATTAGTTACGAGTTACATTTCAATTCACAACTATCTAACATCCACATATCGGAATCATGTCCCCTCCCTCCCTCTCTCCCTTCCTTCCTTCCTTCCTTCCTCCCTCCCTCCCTCTCTTCATCTCTCCCTCACTTTTATTGCACCATACCATGTTCCCCCTCCCTTCTGTCTCCTGTCCCATATTTTAATACTTTTTTTCTCCCTTTCGCCCTTCCGTTTCTTCTATCTCCCTTCCTTCCATTACTTGCCTTCCTTCTATCCTTCCTTCATACCTGTATTCCGTCTTTCTTTTGGTCTTTTCTGTCTTCCTCATACTGAACTCACATGAAAGTGGCAAATACTAGATTTAAATTCAATGGTTTTAACTAGGCCTGGGTGGAATTTTTCATTTGATCGTTCAGGTAGTTCTTTTTTATTTTACTTTTTTTTCAACAGGAGGGAAGTGCTGCAGAGACTCCAACCTCCTCTTCCTGTCCAGAAGGCTCCTTCCAATTCTTTGTCCTTTCCTTGGTCAGTTTTCATTTGAATTTGGAGGGGAAAGGATCATTCTTTTTCTTGTCTGGAATCCTTTCTGCATAAACATTGGAATTGAAAGATTTTTTTGTGAGACATCAAGTAAGCTAAATATATTTTGTTTATGTTTCTTGTTTGATGGAGAGCATGCAACAGCATTTTTGTACCTTTTTGTTTCTTCTTACATTTTTAAATTTGATTCCGCATGGCCGGGAGTTGCAGACGGGGCCTTTTTTGCATTCACTTTTTAGTTTTTTTCTACGAGAAAATGTTTGCACATTTTTGGGATGGCTGAGGTCTGGTTGTAAAGTACTTTATCTCCATTTTCTTATGTGTTCTTTGTAAATAGTGCTTATTTTACTGTCTGGTGCAACGTCTGCCCTCAGGCCATGGCCAGCCAGCACTAGGCATTGGGTGTATGTTAAAAAAAAATTATTTGCTATACTGTTTTCTAAAAACATCTATTGATTTATGTATGGCCTTGGATTAAATGCAAAATGTTGTTTTTTTCTATTTTGCGTTTTCTGCAAAGTGTTAAAGTGTATTTTGTTGGGGTAATTTTTGATGTCTTGGGATGTTTGAGGTTTGGACATTTTTTAAGTTGACTTAATTTTCGTTTCTGGCCTTGCTGAATTAATGGTAGTGTTTTCTTCTATATTTGCCCTGCCTCCTTTCATTTCTGGACAAGTGGCAATTTTTGTGCGGCCAGTGTATGGGTGTGTGTGTGTGCTTGCCATAAGCCGCCATTTTGTGTTTGTTCTAGGCCTACTTCTTTCTCTGTGCTATGTGGCAGGGCAGCCATTTAGTGTAGCCTGTGTGCTTTTGCCATAGCAATCAATGTGTTCTTTCTTGTCCATGTCTTTTTGCTTGTTGTTATGAACATGTGACTGGCGGACATTTTGTGTAGTCAGATTGCTTTTGAAATAGCCCTGCATGTGTTCTTTTTTGTCTATGCCTTCACCCTTGGTGGCCATGTGCCAGGGTGGCTATGTTGTGTAGTCTGTGTGCTTTGCTTGTGCCATAGGCCTGCATGTGTTCTTTCTTGTCCGTGCCTTCCTCTTGGTACCCATGTGGCTGGCTGGCTATTTTGTATACCCTATGTGCTTTGCTTTTTCCATAGGCCTGCATGTGTTCTTTATTGTCCATGTCTTCGCCCTTGCTGGCCATGTGACAGGACGGCCATTATATGTAGCCAGTGTGCTTTGCTTTTGCCATAGGCCTGCATGTGTTCTTTGTTCTTCATGCATTTCCCCTTGGTGGCCATGTTGCCGGGTGGCCATTTTGTGTAGTCAGTGCGCTTGGCTTTTGCCATAGGCCTGTACGTGTTTTTTGTTGTCCGGGCCTTCTTGCTTGTTGTTCTGAACATTTGGCTGGTGGACATTTTGTGTAATCAATGTGTATTGTATATCCTTTTCTTCCACTTTTCAAAGCCATTTTCAAGGGAAATTATTAGAAGATGCTCTGGTCCAGTGTGCTTCTCTCCTGCCTTGGCAGCCTCCTTAATCTGCACTGCCCCATTGTCTGAGGGCTCCGGTTCGATCCCTGGAACCGCTACTTGCCAACTCATCTGCTGACATCCTCTGACATCCCCTGGCCCCCCGGCCCCCTTCCACCTATGCCCTTTTTTGTGCCCTTAGTGTTTATTTATTTTACGAGTCTGTAGGAAAGTGCCCCCTTTTGCATGGTTGCCCCCACTTTTTGCCTAAGGTTGATGTACTTTGACAGAGTGTGCCCTGGGATCCTTCCAACCAGGTAACCAGGGCCTATGTTCTTTCCCTAAACTGAACTGTTGTAAAACCCCATTGGCAACTCTCTGGCCACATGTAAGTCCCTGGTAAAAGGTACCATAGGTACCAAGAGCACTGTGCCCAGGGAAGACCTCTAAGGGCTGCAGCACTTATTGTGCCACCCTTAGAGGCTATGTACCTTTACACACACACACTGGCATTGCAGGCTGCGTGTTTTGGTGCAGAACAAAGTGAAGAATCAACATGGCACACATCCCTGTGTGCCATGCCTACAATCCACTGCCCTGGCATGGGTAAGCCATCCCTCTAGCTGGGTGCACCACACCAGTGGTGAGGGTATAGGTGCATAAGCCCTGTACCCCTACAGTGTCTAAGTCAATTCTTAGACATTGTAAGTGCTGTATTGCTATAAAGAGTATATGGTCTGGATGTTTGTCATTACAAACTCCACAGCACCATAATGGCTTTACTGAAAACTGGGAAGTTTGGTATCAAACTTCTCAGCACATTAAACCCACGCTGATGCTAGTGTGGGATTTAATGAAAAATGCACTCAGAGGGCATCTTAGAGATGCCCCCTGGAAAACAACCTAACTCTACTGTCCTGCCTGAGTGACTGCTTGCCAGCTGCCACCACCAGACATGTTTCTGGACCCTTGAGTCGAGAGCCTGCTGCTCTCAGGATCCAGAAACAAAGTACATCCTGGGACGAGGTGCCAAGCCTCCTTCCCCAGAATGGGCAGGGTCCACGAAGGGGAAGCTTCAAAGGCTTGCCACCTTTGTGAGATACCCCAGCCATTTGCTCCTCCCAGAAACTGCCCCCCACTGGTTCTGACCCCCACTTTGGGCGGGAGAATCATCTGAAAAACCAAATTAGGAGGAGAGGTGTGCCTACCTTTGCCAACCCCACCCCTCAGGTAGGGGAGGCGAGGTGAAGCACAGCTCTTAGTCCCCACCATCTTGCAGATGAGGGGACCCAGCCAACCAGAGTGAGGCTTATGCCCCCCTCCCACTGGAGGGTGGCATAATAGGGCATGTACCCACCACAAGGAAGGGACCTATTAGTTCCAAACTGTACCTACCTGTAAACGCCCCTAAATTTAGCATTTAGGGGCAACCCTGATCCTTGCCTCCTCAGACCAGAGCCAAAAACAAGAAACAGGAAGAAGAAGGACCAAACAGCCGTGCGGAGAGAAGAAGAGGAATACACCAACTGACTTGGCCCCAGCCCTACCCTCCTGTCCCGACCTCAGACTCCTCCAAGAGAACCTCAGTGTGTCCTGCAGTCAACAGTCCTCAAAAACCCGGAGAACCTGCCCTGCCTTTGTGACTAACAAGGACTTTGTTTCCCAAGAGCAGCTGACTTGCTGAAAGGTAACCGACTCTGACTCCGGCTGAGCCGTGAGTCGCCAACACTCCGCTCCTGGAGCCCCGAGCCCAAGTTTGAGTGAACCAATACTTTAAAGAGGTCCCCCAGTGATCCTAGCCTGGATCTCAGTGACCCCTGAACCTCAGCAAGGTCCCAAATCAAACCTGCAGCCAACAACTGGAAGGTCCCCTCAAACGCGACCGAAGGCAACACCCTGACCGATTCCGTAACCGAAGTGGTCCAGAAAAGAGCAACAGTGACCGACCGGCCGACTCCATGGCCGAAAGCTTGTGGTCACAGGATGACAACTCCCAAAGCCCCCATTCGCCTCATGAGCCAATGACCGACTCCGAGGGATCCCCGACCGGCTCTGCAGCTTCAGCAGAGACCACATCCTACACCCGGCCGCCTCTGCGCCACTTGTGGTGTAGTTCTTGTTGGCCAGTGGGCCCTAACGTGTTGACCTTGACCCCAGGAGCTTGTTATTTCCTAACCTGGTAGCCTTCTTGCCGCAGTCCCCAAACCCACGACTGTGCTTAGCCCGTTGGCTAACGTGTGGCCACCTCTGTGCCGCTGGTGGTGCGACTCAAGTGCCCATTTGACCGAATCCTACTCATGGACCTGTAACCACTGTTTTGTTCACCCAAGACTAAATGCGTATTGTGAGTAATCCTGCAAAACTGTAACTATATTGCAAAACATATTATCCCTTTTTCCTTCCTCCTAGGAAATGCACCAGCCAAGTATCTAGAGATACCTGGCTGAGTAAGAAAACTAATTTCACAGTAATTCGAACTATCTGCAAATACAAAGTAATTCCACTGTAACAAATTGACTGCATTCAATCTGTATTTACACTGCAGATGCTTGCAAAGTATTTTTATGCTTACCTGTACCAGGCCTGGCTCTAGGAAATAAATATAACTAAATAATATTTTTTTATACAAGCTAATTGGTCAGAGTTCAGTCCTTGAGTGTGTGAAATCATTTCTTGCCTGAGTTGTACAATAAATGCTTAGCACTACCCTCTGATACATCCTTACTGCTCGCCCACACTACCACAAATATAGAGTAAGGTACTATCTACTTTTACCTCTGCCTACCTTTGGGGTTCCACTGGACTCTGCACACTATATTTACTTTGGTATAATATATACAGAGCCAGCTTCCTACAGAGTCCACTAGCTTTTTCGATTTTGTCCCACTTGGGACTTTGCCCGGGTGACTCGCTTGCAGCCACCGCCCCCCTTCTGCTCCTGCTGTATTTTCCTCCTCCCACCTTTTGCAATCCCTGTCCTCCCACCTTCACATTAGCCCCTCCTACATCCCAGGACTACGAATAGAGGCACTCCAAAGGCAAGCTCGTCTGCGCCTGGACCGGGCCTAGTGCCAGGACTCTTGGCCCTCCCGCCACCCACCAATAAACCACCAAGGAACTCCTTGAGCTGGACCCTGGACACCGAAGTGACAGCTGCTCCACCTCTGTGCCATGATCAACTAAAGAACCCTTCACCTGTTAACTCTGCCACTTCTCCTGCAACACCACCTACAACGGATCTCATGCCACTCCCAACCCGAAGACCACAAACATCCTGGAACCACTCCAATGCATCCTGATCAACATTCGCTCCCTCTGCAAACATGCCACAGAAATCTGGGACCCTATCACCACCCTCTCCACTGACATTGCCTTCATCACAGAAACGTGGCTCAACCCTTCCTTGAACCCCGATATCGCAATCGCCACTCCAGACAGCTACAAGATGATAAACCGCGACTGCACCAACAAGCAAGGTGGAGGCATCGCCATCATCATGAAGGAAACCATCAGATGCACAATCACCAGCGACAACCACACACCCCTAAATAAACACATCAACTTCCTACTACAGACAGACAAAAAGACCATGATAAGAGGCACCCTCACCTACAGACCCCCAGGACCCTGACCAACTTTCTGTGATGTCATCTCCAACCTCAGCACCCCCCTTGACCTCAACTTCCACAATAACGACCCCAACGATGCCAACACCATCGCCCTCCTGGAGAACCTGAGCAACATTGACCTCACCCAACTGGTCACCGAACCCACACACAAGGCTGGCCACACACTCAACCTCTTTTACTTCCAGCAACAGAATCAAAATGATCCACACCACAGAACTCACCTGGACTGACCACGCCATTGTATACTTCACCATCTCCAATGCCCACCAGGCCATCACTAAGCATCACACCGTCACACCGCGTCACACCGCGTCCCACCTCAGCTGGAGCAAGGTCACCAAAGCTCAATGGACACAAGACTGTATCACCACCAAGCCAAAAGCCTCAGCAGACCTCGACCAGGCCATCTAGAACTTCTCCACCTGGATCACTGACTGCGCTGACAGAGTCACCCCTCTGAAACCTGCAAAAGCCAACAAAACCTCAAAACAAGCTAGCATATACACCCCAGAGTTCAGGACCACCAAACACAACTGCTACCAACTGGAGAGGGAATGGCACACCAAAAAGAACCCCACAAACAGAGCCACCCACAAAATAGCCCTCAGCATACATCACCAGCACATCAAGGAAGATAAGAAAGCAGCCATCACCGCCCGATTTGACACTGCGGCCAACCACAGTAAGAACTCTCAAAAATAGTCACAGAACTCTTCAACCCGACAGCCACAGAGAACACCGTCCACCCCTCCCAAAAACTCTGTGACACCCTCTAAGACTACTTCCAGAGATTGCTGCCATCTACAACAACTTTGACCCCTAACCCATCACCCTCAACCTCAACAACCTCTACCCACCAGCAAACACCAGCCAATTTATCACCACCTGGCTCCGCTCACCACCCAAACCACCACAGCTATCATGTCTTCCATCCACACTGGGGCGCGCACAGACTCCTGGCCCCACCACATCTTCATCCTCAGAACCAACCAAATCAGCTTGGAACTCACCAGTATCCCCAACATCTCCATCAACACAGCAACTTTCCCTGACAGATGGGAATGCGTAGAAGTCAGACCCCTCCTATAAAACCCTCCGCCGACCCCAGCGATCTCAAAAACTATCGACCAATCTCCCTGCTCTCCCATTCAGCCAAAGTACTTGAGAAAGCCATCAACCAACAACTCACCAGATTCCTGGAACAAAACCAACCACTGGACTCCTCACAATCAGGATTTTGTGGCAACCACAGCACTAAAACTGTGCTGATTGCTGCCACAGATGACATCAGAACTCTCCTCGACTGCGGAGAAACTGTGGCCCATGATTCTCCTTGACCTCTCCACGGTGTTCAACACCGTCTACCACAACACCCTCATCAACAGACTCTACAACGTTGGAATACAGCAAGACGCCCTTCAATGGATCAGTCCTCCTTCCTTAACAGACGGTCACACTGATTATCCAGCTATTTTTTTATTTATTTATAAAGTTTTATAAAGCGCGAACATGACCAAAATGTTGGTGTCAGAGCGCTGTACAACCTAATAAATAGCATTAAATATACAAGGAGCAAAATATAGAAAATACAGCATGAAAAGATAATACAAAGAGACATAGTGAAAACACCAGCAAAGAAATCAAATTGGCATGGATAGTCGCCTCAGATAGGAAGGACATTATTCAACATTCTCATTTTTACTTCGTTTTTGAAAAGAACGAATGAAGGGATGGTCCTGATCTCTGGGGGAAGAGAGTTCCAAATTCTTGGGGCAATTCCAGAGAAAGATCTCTTATAGGTTTTCTTTTTGTGAAATTTTGGGGGTTTTCAGCAGAACGGAGTATGTACTACGAGAAGCTCTATTCCTTCCGGATAGCACCAGTTTCTGAGCCAGGTAGCGAGGAGTGTTGTGGTGGATGGCTTTGTATGTCATGCATGCTATTTTTAGGTGGATCCTAGATTCATAAGGTAGCCAGTTCAGAGAGTGGAGGGCTGGGGTGATGTGATCATTTTCTTTACGCCTGTGATGAGCCGTGCAGCAGCATGGAGGGTAGCCCTCAACGGTGCTAGTTTTATTTTCGGTAGGCCAACAAGGGTAGCATTCCCATAGTCAAGTTTGGAGATCACAAGAGCCTGAACCGCCATCTTGAGATCTGCATTGGGCAGGAAAGGCTTTAGTTTTCTTAAGATGTGGAGATGGAAATTGGCCGCTCTGGTTGTGGAGCTGATGTGATTCATCATGGAGAGGTTGTTGTCTAGTGTTATTCCTAGGGATTTTGCTGAATCAACAATATGTGGGGTACAGTTCAAGGCGGTGAGTAGTGGGAGCCAGTCTTTGATGTTAGAGGTGGTGTTGGGAGGCGAGATTAATAGGAATTCAGTTTTGAGGGCGTTAAGTTTGAGGTGGTTAAGTGTTAACCAGTGTTGAGTTTTGTTCAAGATGTTATTGAGAGTGCTGATGTCGTTAGGAGAGGTAATCTTCATGTACAATTGCGTATCATCAGCGTACATATGGTAGGAGATGTTGGAGTGTTTGAGGATTTCAGTCAGGGGTTCCATGTAAAGATTAAACAGGGTGGGCAAAAGTGAAGTACCTTGGGGAACGCCGATAGTGACCGGTGTCTGATCGGATAAGTCATGATTGATTAGGACTCGTTGAGATCTGTTTTGTAGGAATGAGCAGAACCATTTTAAGACAGACCAGAGAGACCCATCCTAAGTTCTAAGAGGTTCAGGAGGGTTTCATGTTTGACTGTGTCAAACGCTGATGATAGGTCAAGAAGGATTAAAAGACAGGATTCATTATGATCGAGAAAGCGTAAAGCATCGTCGACAATGTGGACCATGGCGGTTTCAGTACTGTGACCTGGTCTGAAACCAGATTGGCAGTGGTCGAGGAGTTGGTGCTGGTCAATGTGATTGCAGAGTTGTTGATGAACACATTTTTCCAGGTGCTTGGCTAAGGTTGGGATGCTCGAAATGGGGCAAAAATTGTTGGGATCAGAGAGGTTCGCGTCTGGCTTTTTTAGTATAGGTGTGACTTGTCCACTTTTTAGACATTCCGGCATGGTTCCTTGCATAAAAGAGGCGTTGATAATTCTGGTCCATAGGGGTATCAGGAGGTGTGAAGTTTCCCTGAGGAATTTGGAGGGGAGAGGGTCATTGAAGTGGTTGGAAAGTTTAGTGGAAGACAGTAGTTTTGAGATGTCAGTGTCCTCAAATGTCTGAAAGATGGACCACGAGGCATTGTTTTTAGGTTTAAAGAGAAGGTGGCTAGGAAACATTTCCTGCGAGGTGGAGGTGCATTGTGACTGGGCTTCAGGCGGTAAACAATTCACAGCAATGCAGAGCTCATTGTCAATTGACTAAGGGGCATATTATCAAAAGACGGCGATAAATATCGCAAAGCGCGCTTAGCGCTTTTTTATTTATCGCCGTCTATCGCTGGAATTTATCGCCCGGTTAGCGCGTTATTAACAACGCGTATCACCGAAGCGATAAATATTCCAGTGATAGCGGGGATATCGCCGTTTTCCATGGAACAACGCTGGTTTTCCAGCGATGTTCCATGGAAAACGGCGATATCCTTGATCATAGGGCCTGTGGTCTTAGCCACACAATCCACCCCCCATGTAAAGTGTGCCTTAGTCTGGAATTTAACAGACTTTAAATTCCAGCGTTAAGGCCCAGTTAGCGTGAAAAAAATCAGCGCTAAACTGGACGGGGCTTCGTTGTAAATACAGCGAAGCACCGTCAGCGATATTTTATTATGTAGTTGTAAGGGGCACGCCTACCTTGCATCTTATTAGCGATGCGAGGCGAGGCGATAGGAAACCGGGCGCTAAGGCAAGGAAACACGCGCTAGCGTGTCCTTGTTAATAAAGCGATAGAATTATCGCCGCTTTTCGCCCGAAAACGGACGCTAAAGCGGCGATAATGTTATCGCCAGCCCTTGATAATATGCCCCTT
Organism: Calotriton arnoldi; assembly: GCA_963921515.1. Taxonomy (NCBI): domain Eukaryota; kingdom Metazoa; phylum Chordata; class Amphibia; order Caudata; family Salamandridae; genus Calotriton; species Calotriton arnoldi. The sequence continues at coordinate 833,901 of CAWUFW010006898.1, read as the reverse complement.
AGTTTTATCAGAAAAAAAGGAGGAAAATGTTTGACAATTAGGTAGGGTTGTAGTGTCAGATGTGGAGGATTTACGCTTTCCATTAGATTGTTGTTTCACTAGTTCAAAGAGTTGTTTTGGACGGTTGAAGGCTGTGTCCAGTTGCTGACGGAAAAATTATGATTTGGCACTTCTGATGCACCTACGGTCTGCCGACTTTATGCGCGGATGTCCAAGACACTGTACTATTCAGTGTTTGAGCTCGCCGGCCACCGATGTAACATCTCTCTGACCCAGACTGGGTTGATGTCATAGATCTGCAGGTACCACTTTTTAGGGTGCTGTATGGGTGGTCACTTTATTAGTTAATTGTATACCACTACCAAAAAAGTGTGGATAGATCTTGATTTGGTCCTGAAGAATTGCCTTCTAATTGAAGTATTGGCAAGAAACATGTTGACCCCAAATGCGCACAGCCCGTGACCTTATAACAGGGGTGCGCAACTTTCACGTTTTTAATCAGGAGAGTGGCCACGATCATTAAAGTAGTTTTGGGTGGACCACTTCCTTCTGTTTTAACCTCACTTCTACACTCACCACATCTACACTCACTAGGGCCCTCACACGCACGACACCTTACGGCAAAAGGAAATAAAGATCTCCGCCAAAAGGCCCCGTTAAGGGCGCCGATCGGGTATTGCAGCGCCGACCCGATAAGGAGCAGACCCGATGATGAAGCAAGACACCCCACTGATGGGGGGTGTGTGAGGGTCTCTTTTCCGAAAGGAGGAAATGTTCTCTTGCTCTTAGTGTGTTACTCACTACACACTAACCATACGTCAACCTATAGTGTTCACTAGGAACTGCATACTGTTCTGCTTCGTATCACTTTGTAGATGGTTGCCTTTACAACAATGGAGAAGGTGATGCAGTGATGATCGGTCCAGTCGCAGGGTGAAATAGAATCCAATAGTATAGTATTTTCCTTGACTATGATTAAGTCTAAGATGGCCCCTTTTATATGAATAGGACGATTACAGACTTGGGTCAGGTTGAGGTCCTGGAGGAAAGCCTTAAAGCAATTCACTAGTGGATCCTTAGTGTCATTCCAGTGAATGTTGAAGTCACCTAGGAAAATCTGGTTGTTGTATGGGGTAAAGTTGGTGGAGATGATCTCCATGATTTGTTCAATGAAGGTAAGATTATCACCTGGGGAATGGTAGAAAGTGTGCAGAGTGCAGGTGGAGTTGTCTTTGGTAGAGATATTGATCATCATATATTCACAGCCAGATGTTGGAGAGGAAAGTGATTGTTTGACAGAGGGGTTTGATCGATAAATACAAGCAGTACTGCCCCCAAGACGGATAGCGCGATCTTGACGGATGATAGAGTAACTGGGTGGAACCAGGATGTCTAGTATAGTAGAAGAGGAATCATTTAGCCAAGTTTCAGTGAGAATTAGTAGATCCAGGTCCAAGTTGAGTAATAAGTCCTGTATGTCGGCCGCGTGTTTCACTGCTGATCTGCAGTTGAGTAGTGAGCATTTTAGGTTGGTTTTGGTAATGGTAGTGGAAGAGTGTGAGATGGGGACAAGTTTGAGGTTAGATTTATTGATGAGTCTGGGCTTGGTATATGGTATCCTTTGCGGTTGGGTGATAATAGTTTGAATCCTAACTGGAGGTGGGACGTGGTGGGCGGGATCATAAAGCAAGAAAAGGAGAGGATATCTGTGGTCGAAAGGTATTTGACAAGCCTGTTGGGTCGGGTGGAATGGTCTAGATTAGGTTTGCATCTCCATCTAGGTTGAGATCTTGAGTATGCACCACTAACTGTGGGAGGGCGAGTGGGAGAGGGAAGATCACGGTGCTGGTGGTAGATCGAAAGGTTTGACATATTGAGTTCTAGATTAGAGGTGATGCGTAGAAGACTAAGGATATCAGCCCGCAACAACTGTATATCAGATTGTATAGTATCCAGCAAAGAATAGAGTATTGGGGTATTATTGTGGGTGGTGTTACGGCAGAGAAGTGATGGGGGAGGGGAGTTATCTAAAATATTGTATGTGACAGAGGGGTTCTTTGGTTTGGAGCAATAGTTAGTAGTCTTAGAAGTATCCCTACCTAAGGTGATGGGATTATGGTCAGACACCGTAATGTGATGAGGAGTGAGGGGATGCGAAGAGGAGAGGTCGTGGAGACAAGAGGTGGAGAGAATGTTGAGAGGCTGCTTTTCAGAAGTATTGATGTCAGAGAAGGAGCATGTAAAGGCTGAGGAAGTAGGAGACATGTGGTTTGTGGGAGCCCCTGCATGTGTAGTGATAGTGGTTCGTTGACTGGGGGAGCTGTGTATCCCAAGCTGAGAGGGAGCCGTGTTGTGAATTATTTTGTTATTAGGTTGGATATGAGGGTTGACTAGGTGAGCGTTGAAGGAATGGTCGGCGCCAATCCGAGTGGGGGTACTGTTCTGAGATGATGAGACATCAGGTATGGTAGTGTGGGCAACAGTCCGGGGCGAGCAGTAGGAGGACGAGTGGATAGGAATAGATGGGCAGTGTATGTTATTGGGAGGGGGATCCGTAGGTAGTTGGGATAGGTGGGGTGAGGTAAAGTCAGTGTTGAGTTTGTCCTTGAGGAAAGGGAAGACATTGTCAAAAAGTTCCAGGTTGCGGTTAGAAGACTCAATGAGCACTATGCCAGTATTATAGATGGAGATAGTCACTTCTACCTTGTAAAAAGGGGAGGGTGAAATAGTTAGTTTGTGACTGTGAGGTATTTTCTTGGTGGTGGTGGGTTTGAGAACTGAGGATAGGGCTACCTTCCTTCACCTCTGCACCCAAGGACATCTTATGCGGCATATCCCAAGTGTCATCACTCAGCCCTACTTTATTCAACACCTACATGAACCCCCTTACAGACATCGTCAGATCCCAAGGCCTCAACATAATCTCCTACGCAGACAACACTCAACTTATTCTCTCCCTCACTGATGACCCCACCAACTCCAAAACCAACTTCTCCAATACCATGACCAATGTAGCCAACTGGATGAGAAACAACTGTCTCAGACTCAACTCAGACAAAACAGAAGTACTGATCTTAAGGAACAACACCTCCATCTGGGACCACAGTTGGTGGCCCGCTGAACTCGGACCAACACCAAATGACCATGCACTCAACCTAGGTATCATCCTCGACAGCCAATTGACCATGAGACAACAAGTCAAGCCTGTCACCTCCTCCTACTTTCACACTTTTCATTTGCTACACAGAATCTTCAGTTGGATCCTATCAACACCAGAAAGACCATCACTTAGGCCCTCATCACCAGCCACCTCAACTAAAGTACACTCTCTATGCCGGCATCTCAAACCTGCTCCTCACAAGACTCCAGACCATACAGAATGCAGCAGCCAGACTCATTCTGGCCCTTCCCAAATGGTTACACACCACCCCCACCTCAGAAACATCCCCTGGCTCCACATCCAGAAGAGATGCCAGTTCAAGATTCTCATGCATGCCTACAAAGCTATCCTATATCAACCATTGACTAAAGTTCCATCAACCCTCAAGACACCTGAAGTCCTCCTCACTCACCCTCACCCAATCCCCCACATCTGTCGCAGCCATAGTGGGGACGTTTTTTCTCCTACATCGCCGCCAAGACCTGGAACAACTTTCCCCTCCACCTCCAAACAGCAACCTCCCTGGAGGACTTCAGAAGAAAGTCAAGACTGGCTGTTTGACAGAGACATGGCATCCTCAGTGCCAGATACTGATTGATTGATTGATTGATCAATTTGTTCTGCTTTTCCCTGATATGAGTTTAATGGGCTTGAGGAGGATTATACTACATTTTTTTAATGCACCTTTTCCTTTTTTGCCTGCCCCTACTTGCCTCCCATAGGATTTCTCATAGTCCCTAGGGAGAGACAAGCAATTACGCTGGGTGGTAGGAAATTTGTGTCAGCCCAGTGACCCTACAACTTTGCCACACAGAAATGTAAGAAAAATGTGTTTTTGTCCAGCTAAATTTGGGTTTGCAGGGGATTCTGCGTAGGAAAACGTTGGGGGATCCATGCAAGCCAGACATCCCTGGACTCCCCTGGGTGTCTAGTTTTTAGAAATGTTTGGGTTTTGGAGGTTTCCCTAGATGGCCGCAGAGCCTGGGACCAAAAACACTGGTGCACCCTTTGCAAAACAAAGTAGTTTTGTGATAGATAATTTTGATGTCTCCGCAATACATTTTTGGCCCTTCCCTGCCGCAGGTACTTAGCCCACCCGCGCAAGTGAGGCACCATTTTTATTGGGGGACGTGGGGGAATGCTGGGTGGTAGGAAATTTGTGTCAGCCCGGTGATCCCACAACTTTCCCACACAGAAATGTGAGAAAAATGTAATTTTATCGGCTAAATTTGAGGTTTGCAGGGGATTCAGGGTAGGAAAACTTTGGGGGATCCATGCAAGTCTTACCTTCCTGGACTCCACCGGGTGTCTAGTATTCAGAAATGTGTCAGTTTGATAGGTTTCCCTAGATAGCCGCCGAGCCCGGGACCAAAAACACAGGTGCCCCCTTGCAAAACCAGGTCGTTTTGTGATAGATAATTTTGATGTCTCCACAATACGTTTTGGGCCCTTACTGTCAGAGGTACTTGGCCCACCCACACAAGTGAGGTACCATTTTTATCGGGAGACCTGAGGGAATGCTGGGTGGTAGGAAATTTGTGTCAGCCTGGCAATCCCGCAACTTTCTCACACAGAAATGTGAGAAAGATTTATTTTTTTCCCCATAATTTGTGGTTTGCAGGGGATTCTGGTTAGGAAAATGTTCAGAGATCTACACAAGCCCCACATCCCTGGACTTCCCCTGGTGTCTAGTTTTCAGAAATGTGTGGGTTTGGGAGGTTTCCCTAGATGGCCACCAAGCCCGGGACCAAAAACACAGGTGCCCCCCTTGCCAAACCAGGTAGTTTTGTGATAGATAATTTTGATGTCTCCACAATATGTTTTGGGCCCTTCCCTGCCACGGGTACCTGGCCCACCCACACAAGTGAGGTGCCATTTTCATTGGGGGACATGGAGGAATGCTGGGTGGTAGAAAACTTGTGTCAGCCCGGTGAGACCACAACTTTCCCACGGAGAAATGTGAGACAAATTTGAGGTTTGCAGGGGGTTCTGGGTAGGAAAATGTTGGAGATCCACGCAAGTCACACCTCCCTGGACTCCCCCGGGAGTCTAGTTTTCAGAAATGTCTGGGATTGGTAGGTTTCCCTAGATGGGATTGGTAGGTTTCCCTAGATGGCCGCTGAGCTCGGGATCCAAAACGCAGGTGGCTCCTTCACAAAACAAGGTCTTTTTTGTAATCAATAGTTTTGAAGTCTCCAAAGTACGTTTTCGGCCGTTTCCTGTCATGGGCACTAGGCCTACCCACACAAGTGAGGTACCATTTTTATCGGGAGACTTGAGGGAATGCTGGGTGGGTGGAAGTTTTTGGCTCCCTGCAAATTCCAGAACTTTCCATCACAGAAATATGAGGATTGTTTTTATTTTTTACAAAGTTTGGACTTTGCAAGGGATTCTGGGTAACAGAACCTGGTGAAAGCTACACAAGTCTCCCATCCTGGATTGATTTCCCTGGGTGTCTAGTTTTAAAAAATGTACAGGTTTGCTAGGTTTCCCTAGATGTCGGCTGATTTCCCTGGGTGTCTAGTTTTCAAAAATGTACAGGTTTGCTAGGTTTCCCTAGATACCGGCTGAGCTAGAGCCCAAAATCCACAGCTAAGCACATTGCAAAAAAAGAATCAGTTTTCTGTGGAAAAATGCGATGTGTCAAAATTGCGTTTTGGGATGTTTCCTGTCGTGGGCTCTAGGCCTACCCACACAAGTGAGGAACCGTTTTTATCTGGAGACTTTGGGGAATGCTGGGTGGGTGTAAGTTTGTGGATCCACGCAGATTCCAGAACTTTCCATCACAGAAATGTGAGGAAAATGTGTTTTTTTGACAAAGTTTGCAGTTTGCAAGATATTCTGGGTAACAGAACCTAGTGAGAGCTACACAATTCACCCCATCCTGGATTTGCCTGGGTGTATAGTTTTCAAAAATGTATAGGTTTGCTAGGTTTCCCTTAGGTGCTGGCTGAGCTAGGGTCCAAAATCCACAGCTAGGCACATTGCAAAAAAAAGGTCAGTTTTCACCGGAAAAATGTGATGTGTCTACTTTGCGTTTTGGGCTATTTCCTGTCACGGATACTAGGCCTACTCACACAGGTGAGGTACCATTTTTATCGGGAGACTTTGGGGAATGCTAAGTGGGTGGAATTTTGTGGCTCCCTGCAGATTCCAGACCTTTTCATCACAGAAATGTGAGAAATATGTATTTGTTTTACAAAGTTTGAGGTTTGCAAGGGATTCTGGGTAACAGAACCTGGTGAGAGCCACACAAATCACCACATACTGGATTCCCATGGATGTCTAGTTTTTAGAAATGTATAGGTTTGCTAGGTTTCCTTAGGTGCCAGCAGAGCTACGGTCCAAGATCCACAAATAGGCACATTGCAAAAAAAGGGTCCGTTTTCACTGGAAAAATGTGATGTGTCCACGTTGAGTTTTGGGACGTTTCCTGTTGTGGGTACTAGGCCTACGAACACAAGTGAGGTACCATTTTTATTGGGAGACTTTGGGGAATGGCTGGGTGGGTGGAAGTTTGTGGTTCCTCGCAGATTTCATAACTTTCCATCACAGAAATGTGAGGAAAATGTGTTTTTTTGACAAAGTTTGAGGTTTGCTAGGGATTCTGGGTAACAGAACCTGGTGAGAGCCACACAAGTCACCCCATCCTAGATTTGTCTGCGTGTCTAGTTTTAAAAAATGTATAGGTTTGCTAGGTTTCCTTAGGTTCCAGCAGAGCTAGGGTCCAAAATCCACAGGTAGGCACATTGCAAAAAAAGAGTCAGTTTTCACTGGAAAAATGTGATGTGTCCAGGTTGCTTTTTGGGCCGTTTCCTGTCACGGGTACGAGGACTACCCACACTAGTGAGGTACCTTGTTTATTGAGAGACTTTGACGAACACTAGGTGGGTGGAAGTTTGTGGCTCCCTACAGATTCCAGAACTTTCCATTATAGAAATGTGAGAAAAATTTGTTTTTTTGACAAAGTTTGCGGTTTGCAATAGATTCTGGGCAACAGAGCCTAGTGAGAGCCACACAAGTCAGCCCATCCTGGATTTGCCTTGGTGTATAGTTTTCAAAAATGCATAGGTTTGCTAAGTTTCCCTAGGTGCTGGCTGAGCTAGGGTCAAAAATCCACAGCTAGGCACATTACATAAAAAGGTCAGTTTTCACTGGAAAAATGTGATGTGTCTACGTTGTGTGTTGGGCCATTTCCTGTCGCAGGCACTAGGCCTACCCACACAAGTGGGGTACCGTTTTTATCAGGAGACTCAGGGGGACACAGAATAGTAGAACAAGTGTTATCAATTGACTTTCTTTGCATTTCTGCCTGCCAAATGTAAGCAATGTGTAAAAAAGGAGTCATGTTGAAAAATGTCCTCTAATTCACATGCTTGTGTGGGTACACACAATTTCAGAGATGTGCAAATAACCACTGCTTCTAAACCCTATATTTTTTTTGCATTTCGGAAATATATAGGTTTCCTTGGTACCTATTTTTCACTCTTTTTCTATTTTACCAAATGAATAGCTATAAACCCGGTACATAATGAAAAACCATTACAAGATGCAGCTCAGTTATTGGCTCTGGGTACCTCGGATTCTCGGTGAACCTACAAGTCCTATATATCCACGCAACCAGAAGGGTCCAGCAGACATAACAGTATATTGCTTTTAAACATTTGTCATACTTAGAAGAAGTTACCAGTGAAAACATTGGCACAAATGGCTGTTTTTTCCAACTTAATTCCAATATTTTTTTATTTCAATTGTTAGTTTCTATCAAAAACCTTGAAGGATCTACTCAAATGATCCTTGGCTGAATTCAGAATTTTGTCTACTTTTCAGAGATGTATAATTCTCCAGGATCCATTATTGCTTACATACTCCTTTCTACCACTAACTGGAAGGAGATTGAAAGCACAAAAAATAGGAAAAATGGGCTATGTCCCAGTAAAATGCCAAAACGGTGTAGAACATTTTGGTTTTCTCCGGAAGTGCCTGTGCCAGTGGCATCACAAAAAAAGAACACACGCAACCTTTACAGGCATGTTCAGGCAGAAGGGGCTCTACGAACAAAACCACCCAACATCACGTTCGCACAAGAAGCTGGCTAAAATGTTAGCACTAGACCCACTCCCTTTTTGTTTTGTGGAAGGAGTGAGATTTTTAGAATTTGTGGTGACCATCTGTCCACAATGGAAGGTTGCCAGCTGGACCTATTTTGCCAGAGTTGCTGTTCTAGCTCCCCATCATGGTGTGCTAAAATTGGTTGGCCAAGCTATGCAGTGGAGTGCTGTTCAGACTATCCACCTAACAACAGACAGGTGAATTAATTGTCAAGCGACTGATTACATGTATATTACTGCACACGGGATCTCTTTTGTGGGGGTTAGGCAATAGCTATCTGCAGGTCTCTTCAGGGAAGGAAGTTTTAAGGGTATTCAGTGGCATGCAACAGTAGCACTGATCGCCATAGAGAAATCCCATACCGCTGTAAACATCTTGGAAGAGTTAACAGCAAGGTGTTTGAATGGTTTTGACCCAGAGGTCTCAGAATTGGATTTGTTGCCATGGACAGTGTCAGTAATATAGTCAAGCCATGGCAGATGGTGAATATTTCAGGGTCCTGTGGTTGGCGTGTTGCATCAACCTGATTGTGCAGGACTTTCTAAAAAAAGAAGACATTATCAGCAGCATACTGGCTACCTCCCGAAGAATCTGCACTAATTTCAGTCATTCTTTTAAAGTTCGGAAGCAGCTCAGGATCATTTAGCATGCTAATAGAATACTGGTTAAAGTCTTCATACAGGAGGTGCCAACACATTAGAAATGGACCTACTACATGCTGCAACATCTCTTTGAGCAGTACAGACTGATCACGACTATGTTATTCAAAGTGGAGGGGGTGCAGTTGGGAAAAGCATGGCAATTGAGGTGGAAAAATGGGGGCTAGTCGAGTGACTGACACAAATGCTACTTCATTTTGAGGTTATCACATGAGAAGTCAGCAAGGAGGACAGTACGATGAGCCAAGCAGTTCCTGTGTTGCATCTCCTACAGGACCAATTGAAAAAGGTGGAGTAAAGGTTTGTGAACAAAGAAGCACATGAGTTGGTTCAGAGCTTCATCCTTTTCTTGGCTGTTAATCTAAGTCTGCAAAAAATGATTGTGTCCTCCAAAGACTACATATGTGCCAAAATACTTGATCCACAGTACAAAAAATACTGACCACTTTCATTCTTTTTTCATAAGGGCATTTTTTCACTTTACAAGACTTGGATTGTCGATCAAGCAAGAACCGATGAAGAAGAACAGCTGGAAGTTAGAGGTTGGGGCAGAAGTTCTGCTGTGCAGCCTTCACCCTCCAGAGAGCGCAGTGCTGTTGTCTCACAACCAATACCAGCAACCTAACCTCTTCAATGGATTGGTTTCAAGTGGCAGAGCTAAGTCAAGTGTAGAGACGAAGGCAACAGAGGTCGAGCAAATGACAGCATCAATGAGCATTTAGAGGATGGTCCAAGATTATCTGGATGACCCAGGAGAGGTCCACCTGTATCAAAGCCCATTGGAATATTGGTATGGGAAGGTGTGGTAATGTCTTATACAAGCCTGCCCTTGTGTATTGCTTCCACAGGAAAAGAGAACAATAGACAAATGTGCACCACACTTGGAACAGGTAGCTATTGCACCAAAGAGTGATATACTGAGTGATTGATGATTCATGTGGTGGCTGGGAGGGTGTTGTAACTAATTTATAAACCTGATTTGTAATGTTTTAGGCCCAGGGGATGATTGTGCCTGAATCCTTGCCTTGCTTTCACATTTCACTATATTGACTTACAAGGTCCTTTCGTGTACTTCTTTTGTTCAAGTTCTTCTAAGACCAGTCACTTTAGTTACCAAAACTACACAAAATGCTCAAAAGTTCTTGCTTTTCTTGTTCATCAATACTGCAAGTCTATCTTATTTGTTTAGGACTCAGGACTACCACAACAGCTAGAAGAAGGAAGTTAGGAACAATACCTATCTACTTCAATGGAAAACAACATGACTCAAAGACTAAAAGGCTTACTGCTGTGGACTGGAAAGCTATGTGTTGATTAGGAGAATGCAGAGTAGTGGCTCAAATGTCAACCTCTTATTACGTGGTTGTGGTCTGGGGGCTGCCATTGGGCACATGTCACATGATGGTCACACACAGCTAAATGGTATTGGCATGTGTGGGATTGATCAGCTAGGTATATGCGGCTACTTGTCAGGGTTTGGTGGATAGATTATTCTAATGTCTCCGTTGATTGCACATGACTGCACCAGTCTATACTCAGCCCTCTTGATCCTCAATCAGCTTACCTGTCCTTGATTTTAACAATATTGACATTTACTTTTTTGCATTCCACAGGCCTACTCTTCTTCTGCACAAAAGCTTCATAACACTCCTGCTTGGACCAGTTCAGCCCTGCACCCAAGGCAAACATTCCGAGAAACAGAATGCCGATGTACCATCCATTTTGGAATTTTTATATACAGTATCATTTTTATTTTCCTAGCAATAACAATATTTAGAACTGTCTGGGTCCTTCCTGTTTTGCATTTGTCAACCATAAGTAACATAACAATTCAATAACTTGGCACTTTAGGGCTGACGGATTGTTTACATTTGATAACTGAATTGTCTTCTTCCTTCTACAGTAGATATGATGATAATGAGCTGCTCATCAACTTAATGAATGTTGTATTTGTTTCTATCTCACCTTTCCAAACTCCCCCTTTCCTATCCATTAATATAACCCCTAATCCTCTTCCCCCAGGTTGAGTGATCTATTGAGTTGTGACTTCATAATTTACAATATAAATGTATCACACACTTGGTGGGGTGGATGTGGTTAAAATGATGCCAACTGTTAAAGGGTCTTCTTAACTAAACAAGAGCCCACGCCAACCCTACCACCCACCAGGCATGATATGGACATCATCATAGTGCAGACTCTTAGAACAATATCTGTCCAAAGATAGGTAGTACTAGTGTGCTGTATGGCCTGATTCACAAACGCAAAGTTACACTTCTGGTGTAAGTTTACTCTTACAGTGTACTGTACTACCAGTAACATTACGAGTAGTAAACAACTACCATTATTAGTAGTAACTCCTTTTAAAATAATAGGAGTTACTCACTGCTCGTTCATGTACTACTCGTAAGATTACTGATGGAAAGTTACTAGTCATACACTGCAAGAGTAAAGAGACACCAAAAGTATAAATGTACCATTGTGAATCAGGCCTGGTGCTGCTTACAAAATTTATGCAACATGGATTAACATTATCATGAGTACTGACTCGAGGTTTCTGTAAGCTTAGTTTACATTTTTTAAATAAAGTATGAGCTCCCCAAATTGCTTGCTAGTATTGTTTGTTTGACTTTTTTGTCATGGCAGTTTCAGTCTAGTTGCCTGTGATGGAAAATCCTCCTGAATAATCCTACAGTTGGTTTTCACCTCCCAAACATCATTTGGAATAGGTGGGATTTCGTATTTGTGATGTCTCGCATGTTAGCACTGCCACCAGCATTAAGAAGACCCTTTGGGAAATCCTGCAATAAGGTTTGTGAAGATTGAGAGAGGCAGTAGACATCACTTAATCTATTTAGGTAAGCACTAATTAAGACATTAGGGAACGATTACAATGATGGTGGTAACCGCCACCGACAGCATGTCGGTGGCAGTCCCACCACCATCAGAACCATGTAACCCGCCCGCTATATTACCATGGTGGGCGGATGGTTGGCGGTCGGAAAGACCGGCCCCCATGCATTCGACGGGCTCCTTGAGCCCGCCGGTGCATCGGAGGGACATCCAATCCCTAAAATGGTGGTAGTGCCTTCCAAGCACCGCTGTAGAGATTATGATGTCCCTTTCCGCCCGCCTTTTCATGGCGGTTAACCCCCCATGAAAAGGCAGGCAGAAAGGGTATTTGGGTCCCGTAGCGGGCCCCCCTTTCCCCATGGCCCTAAGCTGTGGGTTGCGGGGGGCACCTATGGTGCCCCCCTAGATATCCCTGCACAATGTGGCAGTCACTGCATGGTGCCTGCCACCTAGTGCAGGGATATGTAATGTGTCCCTTTTTTGCTTTGTGGCGTGTGTTGAAGCCAGCAGTACCCACCACAATGCAAAAGATCGGCATTGCGACTGCTATGGTGGCGGTCGCATCGTATTGCCACTGTCGGGACTGCTGACAGCCTGTCGGGCGGTCCCGTTTACAATAGGGTGGCAGGCGGATCCTAATTAGCCCCTTAGTGCTGAAGTTGTTCTTGGGAAGGAGGGATTGGGATTTTTTTTAATGTTGTTGTCATTTGGCAGACCCTATTAGTGGTCAATATTTACAGAGGGTAGGACAAGGGCAGTAAATAACTAGTTTACAAGTATCACTGATAGGTGGCTGGGTGCTGCAAAACCTCGTCAAGCAATAAAGTCAAACATATGCTATAGTCAGTTTTCCGTTTATACTTTGGAAGAGAGGAATACTGGACTGCAGGAAGAGGTAAGTATAACCTACTGAAGAATAAATACATGGCAAGGGATTTCAGGTAGGGAATGTCTAGTCAGAAAAAGGGATGTACAGTATAATGTGTGAAAATTTCAGAGGACAACTTCTTGTCTTGCTCATGTCACTAAACTGCAATGCAACACTACCTAGCAATGCAAAGACAGATAATAAAGATAAAGGTCTCCTTATTAGGTTGAAATAGGAAACCCACCCTCTCTACCGACAACATGCACCCCCCTGCAAAACCCCTAAAATATTAATTTTCCCTACTCCCCTTCCACCCTCGATACCCACAGCAGGCCCAACACCCTCTCCAAGGAAAGCCCCCAAAACTCCCATTTCACAAACTCCTGTTCCCAGCCTCTCCACCCACAACAAGTCTACCCACCAAAATAAGTGATCAATAAAAGAGGTCTTTGAGGACATTCAGGTCCTTTCAGACATGGGTCACCTCCCAGGCTAGGTTTGCTGGCCACACCAGAAGAGCACCAGCTCACAGAGGATGCAGTGGAGGAAGCGTTGGTTGATGATGATGAGGAGGGGGGCTCCTGGTGTTCCTACTCTGGGTGGTAGTTGTGGACCCCGGCTGCAGGCGGCAGCAGTAGCATTGCTGGGTTGGAGGCAGGCCTGGCTGGTGGCCCAAAATAGTAGAGGCCCGGGCCTCCTCCTTCCCTTCCTCCTCTGAGACCACCAGCCAGCAGAATTCGGTCGCCAAGGCCTCCAAATTTTGGCACCGCAGCCGGGTGACTATCTCCCACTGGGATGGTTGGCCAGTTTCAGCAGCAAGAGTAGCTATTTGAAGGAAAGAAAATGTAGATGCTCAGCGCAAACACCTGTTTATACTGCCTATAGTGACATTGCTGTCCATTTGAGCCACAGGAGTTCCTGACGTGATTAGTCACAGGGACTATTTTTTCCGGCACATGCATCACATAATGCAATAGCACTGACTACAAGGAATGAAGCCAGACCACCAACATAATCAAAAAGTGATTTTAGTTTAAAGGATTTCATAGGGTGAAAATGAACAGACAATGTATGTGTTAATAAATGAATCAGCTGCCATTAATGAGTAAGGCGTATATCTACTGCACAATTAACTATATGTGCAACATTAATGGAGCCATGCTGGCGGATTTGCTACTCTGCAACATGTTTTTGGGGCAGCATTTATGCATGTTATTAGCTTATTATGATTAATTCCAATGGCCCTGCTCTTCTTCTACTCCCTCTTCAATTCTACCCTGAGTCCAAACTCCAAAGTTAGGGGCTAATAGAGTCTGGCAAATGTGATACTCCATCAGACATGTAGCGGCTAACTGACATCCCATCCGCTCCATTACAGTAGACAGTGTATAGACTATACATTATGCACTGTAGTACAATGATCGGGATATATTATTTATTGGTTGCATTTGTCACAGAGTATCCCATTCACTAAACTCTAAATCAGGCCCAAGTCCCATATTAAACCTTGACCTCCACCACAAATTATTTTCAACAACTACCTTCGCTTGGTAGTGTGGAGTTAGCTGACAGGAAGGTAAGTTATAGGGTTTGGGCTAGGTAAAGGTTTAGCTATGTAATTGTCAGGTGTCACTGATCATGTACTATGCTTTTTCTTAGTCACATAGGTTTAGGGAAGGAAATAATTGGAACTGTAGGTCCGTAATGGAAGCCATGAAATATAAGTCACTTGGGCAGAAAAATGTGGAACATGCGGAGATGGAATTTACATTTTTGGGAAGTCTGGAAAAGAAAGAATGATAAAGTGACTGAGTGGGCTCTGGGAAACAAACCTTGTCTTCGGTCCATCATCTTGTTGTGTTTGCTTTGTTCACCCTAAGTGACAAAGGGTATGCCCAGACATGGGTCCCTTGATTTCTGTGCCACTGGATTCAAGCTAGCCTGGCTGAGGATGGGTGATACCCCAAAATCGGTCCCAGGATGCTTATTTCCAGTCAAGGGAGGACCTTGGTTGACAGTTCAGGCTGGACTGTTCCCATAAGGAGCAGGATTAAGACTGATTTGCATATGGTCCGGTCCAAACTGGGGTGGCATGGTGAGCAAAAAAACATTGAATTTAACCCAGATCTCTTGACTGGGGTGAATGTTTGATTTGTTCAGCATTCTGTTCATCATTTGTTTGTGCAGCGCTGTTAACTGAAACAGACAGTCATTTCACCGCCTACACATCGGTGCCGAATTAAACCATACTGTAGTTTTAGGTAGCAAAATGCCGTGGGCAGGGATGTGATGGGCAGGATATCTGCCTCTCCTAACAAATACAGTATTGTCAATAAGAAAGTATGGCGACTTACCACTTGTTCCTGTCATTACTGGGACTGTCCCCCTCCCTCGACCTGCTGGGCCTCCTCCACCATCCCTGGCTGGCTGGCACTGCTAGCAGCACTGGTAGACTATGCAGTTAGACAAAAACATAATGCACCCATTTTAGATAAGTTATGTTAGCTATCAGCATCTTGTAACAAAAGTAATACTCTGGGAGGTTTGACTGACAACATTTTAAAATCCAGGTAGTCAATCAAAAACGTTTTTCTCCTAATGAAGGGATAAGGCTATGAAAGGATAAGAATGAAATGCAATGAAGGGCTGAAACGGAATGCAAAGGACACATGGTGTTGGTTGGTATTGGAATATCATTCCTGCCATGCTGCACTGTCATGAGAATTGCTAGTATAAGGCAACATTGGGGGTCAATGACCACTCTGTCGCTGTCCCTGTGCTTTCTGACTGTTTTATCAAAAAAGCCTTCTCACCCAACATGTTTGGTGAATACCTGGGCTTGCGATCCTTTTTAGGTTACCAAAAACCTGTTCGCTTAACAGTACTGCAGAAGACATGTAAAAGAGGGGTGAAAGCAAGCTTACTAAAAAAGAGAGCAGAAGAAAGCTACAGACAGGAGAATGTCATCTGTGGAAACATGAAATATAGAAAATACAGGGAAAAGCAGGTATAACAAACATTAGGTAGGGGAGTTGAAAAAAAGTAAATACAGAAGGCCACGATACATTACTAGTGGGAACAGGGCCGGCTTTAGGGTAGTGCGACTGGTGCAGCTGCACTGGGCACTGACCTGTGGAGGGGGGCGCTGTGTTTTTCAGAATCTTATGATTGGAGAGATGAGGGGCACATTTGCCTGCTGGTACGAAGAGAATCCGAGGAGGCGGTCATGGGGTGCCAAAAGTGATTGTTGCACCGGGCACCACCAGCGCTAAAGCCAGTCCTGAGTGGGAATAGTTAAAAGTAAGAAATAATAATAAACATGACTTACTGGGGCAAGCAGAACCATCTGCCGTGGCGCAGCGCTGGTGGTGGTAGAAGTGGTGGTGGTTGTGCTCGACGCATCGCTGGTGGTGGTAGCAGCTGCTTGGCCCTCGTATGCCCTCTTCCACCTGGATGCTTATGAAAGGAATAAAGATGAAGAGAACAATGATTAGTGGTACTCTCTACAAAAATATTTTTGACAGCACACCATTTTACTATTTTAATTAGCCAGCTTATTCCTAGTTTTATACCTAAAATTACATTTTGAACTAATCATTCATTCCAAGTAATGATCTCTGCTTCTCCACCCCCTTTAAGTATTGATGGGCCAAGTCGATCTCCTTTTTCATACAGTGAATCAGGAAGATTGGGACTGTATGAGCTACATAAAACCACAGAGAAGAATGCTAACACCCATGCTATACTACTATTGTAATAGTGACAACCCTTAAATCAGCCCAAGTGAGCACTTGGCTCACACTGTAACAGAATCCTGGCAGTATCATTCACTTGATGTCCACTCCACTCCTATGGTCCTACACCCTTCCTGCCAGTCTGGCACCATGCACTACTACTCTGGATACCAGGGCCCAGATTTATCAAGGGTTTGTGTTGCCCTTGTGCCACTCAAGATGGCACAGCAACAACGCAAACCCCTAACTGATATTTATTTACCAAGCCATACAAAGCGACTTTGTGTGGGCCTGCGTGGCTTGATAAATCTGGAGTAACGTGACAAGGCAGAGCCAGTTGCAGCCTTGTATTGCTCTATGCTGGGAAGTCGTTCCACGTTACATGGATGGAAACTGAGAGTGGGCTTTCCCAGTAGAGGTGTGTGCAATGAGGAGAAATATGTTTATTTCTTCTTGTGCATTCTTTTTTCTAAGTGTGCTGCATTCTGCTGCAGCACACTTAGAAAGAGGAAAACGCTTCTAGACTGTTTTTGTGCAAATTTTTTCCTGTTCAAAACAAAAACAATCCAGGATGTATAGTGGCACCCTTGCACCTTGGTGCAATGGTGCCTGCTTTGGAGCTAGGCAGCCCTCGGTGTGCCAGCGCAGGGACAGAGCAGGAATGGGACATATCTTTGTAAAGAAATGTGTTGTTTTCCTCCCCTCTCCCTTAAGCATAGCGTGGCACAGCAAGTAGTCTTGCTGCCATGCGAAGCGTGAACGTTTGATAAATCTGGGCCCGATGCACTCTGCAAAGTGTATAGATAAACCCTGGTGTATTACATGCCCACTCCTTTTGAAACAAACACAGTGGACACAACTACAAGTACTCTCTGATGCAAAAAGTGCATTTGTTTATGCAAGTGGCACACACTACCAATAAAAAACCTCTTGCCTGAACATGGTACCATGCTCATAAATAAAATGCAATTTTTGCACCAGAGGGCACATGTAGCCACAATCATTGTTGAAAAGTTATCTATCTATCTATCTATCTATCTATCTATCTATCTATCTATCTATCTATCTATCTATCTATCTCTCTCTCTCTCTCTACCTGCCTGCCTGACTGACTGTCTAATTAATCTATATTTTACATTTTATAATAAATGAACGCATCAATATTAAATATATGAAAATATATTATTATATTATATATCAAATATATATATTCACATCGTGATAATGACTACTGCTAGGCTAAATTACAGCATGAGCACCGCAGTGTGTATTTTCAGCCCCTTCGCTGAACTCCACAGAATCTTTCAGGGTTTTTATGTAACTCTGCCTAATTCTGCAGAGTGAAATCCCACGAGCTCTGCCCAGGCCTAGTTTTAACCCTTAACATATCAGAAGCAGCTAATCATTTCCTGATGAAACTGCTGAGGCTATTATAATCAAAAGCTAAAGCACCCATTTATGATAAAGGCCTCATGTTTTGGGTCGATCGTCCATATCTTGTATCTTCAAGAACTCTTTCAACTTTGCCTATTGCAAACAATGTTTTATCAGCCTCACATCCACATTGAATGTCTTTCCAATAGGGAAAATCACTTCTTGCACTGCTGGGATTGTGAAATAAATTGATTGTTACTTGTTAACTATACAAAACCATAAGAAGTGTACGTCAATGAGTACAAATTCTATTCATAAAGCAAAACCATAATAGATTGTACAGATCGCACCTACACTTTTAACCTTTGTCTGTAATTTAGTGAACATAAGTGAACATATACTATAAGTGAACATGTACTATAACACTCATGGCCTTGAAAAAGCCTATAATGCATAAAGGGGGCTTATTATCATTATTATTACTATCATTTTTATTATTAATATCAGTAATAGTAGTAGTATTGATATTATTGCAATCACTATTATCAGTATTATTATACTTACAATTACAATTATATTTATAATTATAATTATTATTTTTACTTTTATTATTACTAGTAGTAGAAGCAGTAGCAGTAGTACCAGTAGTATTACTGTTTTAAAAATAGAATACAAGTGTCTTTTACATAGCCAGCTGAAAATTTGAGCTTGCTTGTACAACTTTGCACAAAAGAACATGTAAAAACATCTTGCCTCATCTGTTCCAAGATGATATAGTTCTAACACTCTGAATAACGATAATGCAGAAAATTATATCTAACAGTTTAATGTATGCTTCAATAACATGGTATTCGAAAATACATCCATTACAGAACTATCCGGCTCAATGCAACAAATCTCTCTCTCCCTAGTGTTCTTTGGCATTCATAGATTTTTCTCAGTTAACAGGTGGAATTTATATCTTGTCCACCCTCATTTCTAGACCACATTGGCATGATCTCAGCATCACCTATGCAGGGATTTTATTTTATCACCAGTAACAAATCACCAATGACCAACATACCCTAGTTAAGCAGAATGGTTGAACATTGTTATTAAGTGAAAATAGCGCATTTATTGGAATTAAAGGCAGAGTAGGAGCAACATTACAAGTTCTTTACGGGAGAAAAGCATGATCAAAAGAGAATGACTCACATTGTGATTCATTATCTATTGGTTTACTATAATTATGCACCTCGTCAATATGAATGACTCTCCAGGCTCCAAATTAAGAATACATATGATTATTGTGCAAAGAGTGCAGTAGGAAGGCGGATGCTGACAATGTTTTCTAAAGATAGTGTAATGATGGAGTTTATATCATACGTTCAAGAACTTCCATCAGATATCTTTGTTTAACTCATAAACAATTTTGGGGCATATTATCAAGGGCTCTATCGCCGCTTTAGCGGGACTTTTTCCAGCTAAAGCGGCGATAATTCTAACGCCCTATTAGCAAGCTGTCGCTAACTGCTGTTAGCGACAGCTTCTAGGCGATAGCGACCGGGTTAGGTGCCGCTTGCATGCCAGCGATATTTATCGCTAATGGCATGCAAAGTAGGCGTTCCCAACCTAAAAGCGACTGGAAACAGTCGCTAAGTTCGCTATCGCCTATTAGCGAGGCAGGGGAGGTGATTAACGAATCAGCGCTAAACACGTTTAGCGCTGGTTTGTTAACGCCTGGTCCAGACCTGACTTAGCCATGTAATCCAATGGGAGGTGGATTACATGGCTAAATCCCCTCGCCCTATCGCCAAGCTAACACTGGTCACAGTGTGAATATCGCTTGTTTTCAAGCGATATTCACACTGTTCTCCAGGGTTTCTATCACTTTGAAGTTAAGCGTTGCTGATAGCACGCTATCTCCGCGATAGAAACCTGCGATAGCCGGCGATAATTATCCTAGCGCTAAGTGCGCTTAGCGATAATTATCGCCGGTTATTGCTAATAGGCCCCTTAGTTTTTAAAAAACAAAAATGGAAAGCAGTAAACCATACAATGAGCTTGGTACTTGAATTAAATCAAATCAATATTATTTCATTGAGGTTCTTGACCCTTTAAATGGTGTAGGTGGAGATGAGAATAAGAAAATTACAATGACATTTATTATTATGAGACAGGTGAAATCTACAGTGTAGATGTGAGCTGACGCTAAGTGGTTATGCTACAAAAATACAAGATTACACATTGAAAACCTGGTTTCATTAGGGTGAACTTTTATTGAACTTCACTTAGCTTCACCGAGGAGTAAGGACATTTAAAAAAAGTAAAAGTAAGGTGGTTGTTTATCAAACCAACCATTTAGGAATACAGTTACGAAATGTTGAACTTAGTAGTGCATATCAGGTTGGCGTAACAAAATGTAAGAAAAAAATGACGAAAAATAAGTTACAAAGACAAGGTGCTTGATTTGATCAGAACATCAAAGTCCCATCATATTCTAGGTTTCGAAAGAAGTGAGATGAAATCATTTGTTGTCTCTGAACGGCTAGACTGTTAACTAGTGAATTTCCACCCAAGGTTGCTTTGCGCTGTCACTACTGCTTGGGTAAGTCGGCTAACTGCTATTGAGGGCTGTCTATCTACGTGTAGGGCTATCAGTGGTAATGCTTTTAGTTATCAGATGTTCAGGCCAGCACTACCGCTGTAATGTTAGCCGCAACATCTTTAGGCTCATTTCAAAAGGATTTCTTCTGCTGGGTGCTTCATTACTGCCCACAGAGACCTCAGCACCCATGAATGCTGTTGCAGAAGGCTGCACTCATGTGGTGAAGGTGTCCACGTTCACCTCACCACCGTACCATTTAACCAGTGTTGGACTGGCCTTTTGAGCAAACTGGATCTCCTCACTTACAGATGGGTCAGCTTAATGGGGCCACTGTGTGGACTAGTTTCTTTTTTTTTGTCATGTCCCAGGGCCAGAAAAATCACCACAGACTGGCCCTCTCAACCAGGCCCCTCTGGCAGTTCAAAACTGCAAGATAGCCAAAAAGGCTAGTCCATCGCTGGATTTAACTGGGGCACTGAATTGTAGCCAGCAGTCTCTGCTGGCCCAGGAACTTTAAAATGCTGCTGGATTTCAAGTTATGCAGAGGGTTGTTCCCACAGCAGGCAAGCAGCGGTCCCCAGCATGTGCACCAGACCAGCAAACTGACTTCCCCAGTAGAAGCATATCTACGCAGTGCCCGTGAAATGAAACACACCTACTGGCCCAAGCATATTGATTGTTGTTACAGTCTGTGCTCCTCTGCTACCTACTTTCACATTCATCCTGCATCACCAACACAACAGGTAAGAGGGGTTTTCTTGGTGCTGCCAGCTGTTGCTTGTTTTAAAGGCAGGCATATACACGGTCAATTAAATTAAGAGTACAAACATCACAATCAGTATAATAATAATAATAATAATAATAATAATAATAATAATAATAATAAAAATAAAAACAGTACAGTACCCAATATAGCAGTTGAGACAGCATTCTTCAGAGCACACTCTTGGGTCTGGCACAATCCTGACTACTGGAGAGAGATTATGAATATATCCTTAAAAACATAAATTACATTCCTTAGAGATTAGAACATGATCTTCTCTTTTGATTTCCCACCTTCTCTGCCTTCCGCGAGCATTGCCTAGAAGATGCAGTTCCATCTGATTTTGCAAACTGTGCATAATTTGTTCATAGGCCAACCTATACATTTCGGTGAGCCATTCACAATGTGTTGGCTTGTTATGTGAATTCCACTGTGCAAGTGAGCAACATTATGTGAAATCCATTGCCTCTGGAGGAAGGAAAGTTTTTTAGCTGAAAGGAATTAGGTAGCAAGGGCAGCCTAGTACAGGGTGCCAAGGAGCAGTCATTAGAATTTAATAGCCTATCCCATACCACTGACCAATATGGGTTTAGCTTGAACACAACCAAAGAATGTGGAGTAGGTCCCACAGGTGTTGTGTTTATCTTCAACACTGAGAGTGTCTGGTGAGTCTCACTTTCTGTAATGTGTGTTGTTTTATACCAATCCTGGAAAATGTTGTATTGGCTAACTTTCAACCTTGCCTCCCTAATGCCCAAGTTATATGCCTCCAGACTGAGGAACCATTCGTCTGTGATGTTGTCATTTTGGAGTATAGTCTCCCAGATTTGTCAAAATGATCCTTAATGGGGATCACCAAATCTCCAGTTTCTTATATGCCCAGAGAAATACTCCTGTGTATTGACCACATCTCAGTAAATAGTTAAAGACCTGGGAAATGAAAATTTTTGGGGTTGCCTCTCAAGTCTGATCTGCAGACAGTATATCAGTTGATTATGCTTCTGAACCTAGATAATGTTTCACCCTTGCTCCAAATTATCCTCCATCCCATGAAAAAAAGAAGTCATTGATTGTGAACATAGGTGCTGGAAAGGGGGACGATAAATCAGTAAGGGTTAGTAATATGCCATACATATATAGTAGAATCTTTGAGTTCATTTTGACATATGTAAGCTGCCAAGTGCCTGAAGACCGACAAAAACATCTTTTTAGAAGCATTTAAGACAGGTCAAATACTCTCACGCCTAAATAAATCTACACTAGACAGTGATGATCATGCCAACTACTGACCCTATGGGCCTGATTCACAGAACTAACTTACGTCAAAAACGTAAACGTAAACGTAAAGTTAGTACTTTTTAGGTATTCACAGAATACACTTACTCATTTTGGTATTCACAGAATGAACTTACTCATTTCGGTATTCACAGAAGTTAGTAGTCCTAAAGTTAGGACTACTAACTTCTGTGAATACCGAAATGAGTAAATGCTTCTGAAAAGAAGTTTTTGTCGGTCTTCAGGGACTTGGCAGCTTACATATGTCAAAATGAACTCAAAGATTCTACTATATATGTATGGCATGTTACTAACCCTTACTGATTTATCGTCCCCCTTTCCAGCACCTATGTTCACAATCAATGACTTCTTTTTTTCATGGGATGGAGGATAATTTGCTTTTCAATTTGAACTTACTCATTTCAGTATTCACAGAAGTTAGTAGTCCTAAAGTTAGGACTACTAACTTCTGTGAATACCGAAATGAGTAAGTTCATTCTGTGAATACCAAAATGAGTAAGTGTATTCTGTGAATACCTAAAAGTACTAACTTTACGTTTACGTTTATGTTTTTGACGTAACTTAGTTCTGTGAATCAGGCCCATCGTTAAGATAATTGAAAAAGCAGTCTATGCTCAAATCCAAGATGAAATCAACACCAGCTATCTCCTGTGCTACTATCAACCTGGCTTCAGATCAGGCTCCAGAATGTAGGCAGCTACCTTACACTTGTTTACATCACCCTCCTGACTATGAAGATGACCCCTGCCTCTTGATAGTGCTGAACATCTCAGCTGCCTTTACCACAACTGACCAAGGTGCCATTATTCATACCCTGAAGTCTTGAATGTGATTCACTGGCAGCAGCCATCATTTGTTCTCCTCTTACTTTTCCAACAGACACCAGTTCATCCATGTGGGCACCTCCCAGAAGATCAGTTATCTATTCGGAGTCCCTTAAGGTTCCATACTGTCCAACATCATCTTCAAACTCTGAAGGAGCCCGTGAGGCTCTACTCAATAAGAATAGCTTTAAAAGTCACCAATATTCCTACAATACACAACCGTACTTAAAAGTCTCCTCTTCTCAGACATCCAGTGCCTCAAACACTGCCTGCATCCCCAGACCTGGTTGTCCAGCACCTACCTGAAGCTCAGGCTCGTTAAAAACAAAATGTTTGTAATTTTCCAAGAAAAACATCACAAAATTGTACAAACCTTACTCAATGACATCAACATTGATGACTTTCAATCCCAACTTTCACACAATGCCAATTCACTTTGGTGTATCTTGGACACCAAGCTCACCTTCAAGGAACGCATTGCCAATAAAAGAAAGGCTGTCTGAGATGATCACCCTCTACTAATGAAAGCAAATATGTACCTCACAGAAAATCACTTTCAAACTGCTGTTCAAGCCCTCGTGCCCGTGCATCTGATTGGTTGGAAATTCTGTGATCCATGACTTACTAGCCTCTGCACTAACTCCCTGAAATGCGCCCTACAAGCTGCAGCAAGTCTCATCCAGGGCCTACAAAAATATGAGCATATCAATTCAATTCTTATGGAACTTTACTGGCTCCATATGAAAGGCCCTGCCATTTTCAAATCCAGCTGCATCATTTACAAAGTCATCACTACCTGCACTGCGGATATATTACTGTCAAGCTCCTCAACTCAGGTGGTTTACACATAGCCATCACACCATCAAAGTAGAGGAAAAGTAATATTTTAAAAAAACAATAGCCCTTTTCTATCTATCCACAAAGGATCAGGAAAAACATCCCTGTATGCATCAGGACCGCTGCAACCTTGCTCTATTTTAGAATTAAATATACACCTCTATAAAGACCACTACACCATAATGCAGTAACAGTCCATAAACCTGCCCCTCTCAAATCACATGTTGATTGCACCTTGCTTTTGAGCTTGTACAGAACTCTGCTTCCTTTGCCTACGTTTTAACAATACAGATGCTACATACATACATGCAAAACAGGGATAATGGGCAACATTGTCTCAAACCTCTGTGGTTGGGTAAGGTATTGGGCAGGAAGACTCTTCCAGTTCACTAGGGCTCCGTAACAAAATCTTACCAAGGCAATGAGGTCAGACTCCAATCATGTCTTTTCAAGAGTTCTGATCAGGAAAACCATTGAATCCTGCCAAAAACCCTTTCTGCTTCGAGAGGCAAGAAAATCGTTTCTGCAGGCAAGTCTTTCATGATCGACAGGAGGTGAGAAAGTGCCCTGAAGTGGTTGCCTGAGGGGCATGTGGGGACAGATGGACAGTCCCATCTGTGATGAGCGAATATGGTGTGTAATCACTCAGCTGTGTCTAATAGCCATATTTTGATGACAGTGTCAATCACAATGTTCATCAGCACAGTGGAGGGAACCTTTTCTCAGTTTAGGGAGAACTACTATGATAGCATGGTTGGAAATCAAAGAAATGGGGCTGTTGTTTTTTGCCTGTTTGCCTTTAACCAGGTCATGTGCTCTATTTGTGACATGCAAATGAATACTGGAGAAGGGCAAGCACAGATTTATGTGCCAGAAAAAGAAGGGGCAGATCTTAATTTACAGCTCCACCTCAATATGGTTCCACACATGCAAAGAGCGGAGGTGGGTGATCATACAATCATGTGCTTATTGAGTTTTTGGGTATATGAGCATTGGAGAAAGGGTATGACAAAATGCTATTTGTGACTCTGACTAGGATGAGTAATTGAGGGTGAAGAGATTATGCCTGGATGTGGAGTTATGCATCATTAAGCATCAATGAGGTAGAGACAGTATAGGATAGGAGAAGGAGGTGTGGAAGTGTTGTCCCTGGAAAATAACCCTGTCAGTAAGATGGAAATTCCAATGCGAATAGTTCTGCACAATTAAATATTCTTCTGCAGTCAGACTTCTATTGCAGACCTTGTGTCTCCATGTTTTAAAAGCTATATCGATTTATTTATATCACTGTCCGGCACCTTCATTTTCACAACCTACTTCAACTCTTCCTTGTCAGATTGTATACAGAGTGATCAGCTGCCATATTGTCTTTGCTATTGAGATTAGTGATTCAGGGATCATGGGGATGGCATGGTGTTGATAGACACCATTGTGTTTCCATGTTTGTGGAGTCTAGACAGTCTAGGAACCATTCTAGATATTCAGGTCATGAGTAGTCTGAGTATTTGGCATCCATGTTTCATGTTTATCAACATTGTTGAGTGTTGCCGGGGTCTTTATGTGATGTCCCACTGGAGGCTCATAATTCATAATGCCTGAATGCTTTCTAGTTTGTATTAGATTCAAATGAAATGTTGACTGATAAGTGAATGGTGTACCCATGTGCACTGTGGACCAGTTTGGGTGGATTACCTGTCTTGTCTGTGATGCAGGAAACCAAGCTACAATAGTTTAGGGATGTTACAAAGAGTATTTGATTGTCAATAGCCAATTCTATGTCCCCTTTGGAATTCTACAAGTGGCAAAAAATCTATTTGTAGCATTTAGGGGAAACATGTCACTAAAACTTCCACATGCCGAGTCCCTTGGATTTTTTTTTTGCTCAATAAAAAAGAAACAAGTAGCAATGTGACCCATCTTGCAAGTCAGTGAATTTCTGTAGTATGTGCCATACATTTTGACCCAATTCCAGCACTTGTTTTATACAATCTTCTATTCTGTCAATACTTTCTTCTCCTTTATCCAGCTTCTCATGATAAGATGTCATAGACTTTACTGGCCTGGACTCTGAGGAAAGTGCTGTGATACTGACTTTTATTTTAATCTATTTTGTAGCCTATAGCTATTAATGTTCTCATTATGGCTTTTAGGGTGAGCTCTTGCAGTACAGTCGCCAGTGAAGATTGTGCTGATTTACTGAACTGCTTTCTACTGCCTCTCTATAAAGCAGCTTTCTTAAGTATTTTGTTACTGTCTTGACCGCTAATTTATTTCCTGACACAGAACCTGGTAGGCTGACCAGATGAAGGGTTTGGGGTGAGGGTGGGTGAACAAGGAGTGTGTATGAATTCCTCAGCACATCAATGGGTAGCGATCTGCTCACCAGACCCTATCCAACCTATGAAGGCAACAGTATAGCAAGTGACCTTAGGTCTGCTAGTTATGCAGTGGACAGTCCCTATAGGCAGGTAGGAACCACATCCATTGTCACCTTACATAAAGGTAATTTGGAACCTTCAGACAGAGCAAAGGAACATCTGTGATGCCAATTCCTGAAGCCCAACAAGGCGTCAGTTCTAGTCTATGCATGCTCCACTGTGTTGTTCATAAAATGGATCACAGTGAGTGCAAATATGGATTGCCAGGAAGTATGCTGTTCTTGGCAGAGTAAGAGGCAATCCAATGGTGTGGTTACACCTTACAGGTAGCTAGGCAAGGTTGACTGCTTCCTCCATCTGTGAGTGTGCCATGTTCGGTACTGCATTATATGTTGCTATTTTGCCATTCGGTGAAGCAAGTGGTAACAGGAGAAGTTTAGATAGTCTTAATTTGTCAAGAGACCTCTTGCAACATTTCACTTCTCATACCACCTCTAGGTATCTTTTGACAATGTATCTTGCCTGAAACACAAACAACACCATACGTCTTCATTACAATCATGCAGAGGTTTTACAGGTGTAACAACAAGGCATAGTCATGTTCATTTGTGACAATGTAGCTGCTAGTGGCTTGTTATCTTACTGCAATTCCGTCGCCCAGCTCACTCCTGGGCAGCTCATTAAAGGTGTGAACAGAAGGCTGTGGAGACCAGATGGGAAGTGTTGGCGGGTAAGGCGGGGTCAACCTTGCCGCCTGTCATTGTACTGCTGGAGTCATAAGGAAGCTCACGGATAACATTTAAATCTCTGTTTTTTGTCAACTTGAGATCTGCCTCCTAAAAGGCTACATTGCCTCTTCATGCACCCATCATTGGTGGCTGGTTCTAAAGAGCATTAAAACTACCAGGTGTTAGAAATGGGGGTCTCTAGTTGGCAGAAGGAGGTACCTTTGTCCAAATAGGGACCTTTGCTTCTAGTCAGGGTAAGGAGGATACACACTTTAGAGAACCCCTGCTCACCTCTTGGGTAGCTTGGCACGAGCAGACAGACGTATCCCAAAGGCAATGTGTAAAGTATTTGTATTCAAAACACACAGTAATACAGTGATAATACCACACCAGTTTAGGAAAAATAAAGTATCTTTATCTAAATTCAACAAGACCAAAATGACAAACATCCAACATACATGCAATCAGAAAATGATTTTTTAAAGGTTTCAAATAACTGGGTCCATAGAAAACTATGGATGCATGATTTCTCACAAAGTTCCTGTAGATGCATCAAAATTCTCAAGGTTAAACAGCTGCAGAGATGGAAAGCGGCGAGAAACAAAGTGATGTATCAGTTCCTGAAACCATGGGGAGGCGATGCAACAGTTCTGCTGCACACAGGAGAAGTGATGTGTCGAATCCGGTATGTACGGGGAAGTGATGCGTCAACTCCAAGACGATTCTGGTCCGCGGGTGATGCATCGGGAAAACTTGCCACACAGGTACGATGCATGGAATTCCGGGATGCATCGGCGATCGATGCTGTGACGTCGAGCGCCGCTGCATCGGTTTCTTCAGCAGTGATCCCTTGATGCTTCGGTTCTTGCAGCAGCGACAGGCGCTGCGTCGGTTCGGCAAAGGCGCGGCGATGCGTGGAGATTCTTCTCGCACAGGGGTGCTGCATCAGAAAAACAGCTGCAAGAAGAGCGAAGCATCGATTTATTCAGTTCTTTAGGTTTCTTCCAGCTCCCAACAGCAGGAACAACCTCCAGAGGCCCACAACTGGAACAGGTACCTCCTGGCAGGTCAGAACTCTCAACAGCAGAGTTCAGGGGGAGCTGGGGATGAAGTATTTGTGTCCCTGAGACTTCAGAACAGGAGGCCAGCACACACAGGCCCTTGGAAATCTTCTTCAAGCAGGTTCAATGTAAAGTTCTAATCTTTGTCCTCTCCTTTTGCAGAAACAGCAACTGCAGGCCAACCCCACACAGCACCCATCAAAGGGGCAGTACTCCTCCTCACAGCTCTTCAGCTCTTCTCCTTGGCCTTGGCAAAGGTTCCTCCTGAGTCTATAAGTAATCTAAAATTCTGGGGTTTAAGGTCTACTACATACACACCATTTCGTCTTTGTTCTCTTTGTGCAAGGGTCTCTGAACCCAGTCGAAACCAGTCCTGTTCTTCCTGATGCAGCATGACCACAGGGGGTGGAGACAGCATGTGCAAGGGAGACAGGCTCTATTCAGGTGCAAGGAAAACTCCTCCCACTGCTCAAAATTCAGCCAAGGTCTATTCAGCTCAGTTCTGAGTCATCCAGGAAGGGTTAGGCACACCTTAACCCCCGTCCTTGTCACTCCAAAACCAGACAGTCAATCCACAAACAGGCAGAGGCACACAGAATCGTTAAACAAAAAATGCCTACTAAAAGTTTTTTTTTAGAAACCAACACAATTGCCAATACTGATGACTACTAACTCAATCTTTTCACACAATCACACGCGACACTCATAGTGACTGTAAAAAATAAAATTTTGTTTTTATTTTCTCAATACTCCTTTTGAGTTCAATTTTTTCTTTTGTTCATATTCTTCAAAGAACAATTTCAACATAAATTCACATGAACCACATAACAATAATATCACACATATGTAACAGAGAAATCAGTGGTCACATAAATGACATGACAATACATCTCACATATAGCAAAGAAAATAGAATAATGGACAAGCTCTAGTTCCACAAAACAATTATATTAACAGCACAATTAGAAAACGAAAGAAGAAAAGAAAAAAGAGAGAAGCCCAGACTGGGGAAAGAAAAGTTAAGGATGTGTTTTAAGATCTCTTCATAAACAACATCACCCCACTTAGGGCACTTGCCAAACTTTGTGTAACTCCAATTGACCCAGATTAATAAAAAATCATGAATCATGAATCTTGCACAATGGTTAACCCCATAATTCATTTTAGTATGCATTTGTTCGGACAAGAGAAGGTCTACACGTTTTGAACCCCATTGGATGCTTTTTTAGGTGGGGTTCTCCTCAGGACCTGGAACGAGCTAAAAAATATATAAAGATAAAAGGGGGTGCTTGTGTTACCAATTATTCATTCATTCAAACACACTCCAAAAGTCTTCTTCTATGAATGGTTTACATTGCGTGGAGTTACTTGCACCTCAAGGTGTCTGCCACTTTCACTTAGGACCGACAGATGCCGAAAAATCTGTGTGTACAAGAGAAAAGGAAAGGAAAGCAGGGAAGGACTATGTCAGTCTTCAGAGGTTTTAAAAAAAAAAAAAAGCAGGATGTGACGAAAAAGGGCTTGAGGCACTTACTTGGCCTTGATGTGAAATTGGAATGTCGTGGCTTATAAAACGCTTCTCCACTCATGGAGAGTTTCACTGGTAAGGCGAAGCTGTTCCCATGCGTGACTGCAAAAGAAGGGAAGATCAAATTCAGAGAGCGAGGAAAAACTGCGTTAATGTCCAAGTTTGAATGTTAAAGCTCAGCACGTTTAAATCTGGGGACGCGGTGTGGTAAATACCTGTAGGTATAGATTCCTTTTCAAAGTATGTGCCGTCTTCTAAAAGTGGCATTTTCAAACACATAATTTAAAAACCATCTTTACTAAAAGATATGTTATTAAAGTTTGAGTTCAGAGAGCCTAAACTTTATTTCTCCATCTTGTCCCGATGGGAAGTTATACTTGTAAGATGTTACAAAGTATTTTCCATTCTATCCTATGGGACAGATAGCCTTTCAATAGTGAAAAACGAAATTGGCAGTATTTCACTATCAGGACATGTCACACACACCAGTACATGTCCTACCTTTTACATACACTGCACCCTGCCCATGGGGGTACTTTGGGCCTACCATAGAGGTGTGTTACATGCAAGAAAAGGGAAGACTAGGGCCTGGCAAGTGGGTGCACTTGCCAGGTCGACAGGGCAGTTTAAAACTGCTCACAGACTCTGCAGTGGCAGGTCTAAAAATGCATTTACAGGCTACTCATGTGGGTGGCACAATCAGTGATGAAAGCCCACTATTAGCATTTGATTTACAGGCCCTGGCACACTCAGTGAACTTTACTAGGGACTTGCCAGTAGATCAAATATGTCAATCATGGAAACACCATCCATAAACACAATTTACACAGAAAGCATATGCACTTTAGTACTGATTAGCAGTGGTAAAGTGCCGAGAGTCCTAAAGCCAACAACAACAGGTCAGGAAAAAATAGGAGGAAGAAGCAAAACGTTTGGGGATAACCCTGCAAAAAGGGCCATGTCCAACACCAGGGCTAATTATTCTTCCATGGGGAACTTCAATATAAAATGATAAAAGTGGTTCCCAAGAACATATTTTAGAGTGAATAATGTTTGTGTGTAAAAACAATACTAATTGTACATATCTATGGTATGTAAAAATGGGCTATATACTTCAAAAACATATTTAACATAGTATCAAGTTTGACAAAACAGTCAGTACAGAATTGAACATTTGAAACTTCTATTCCATTAGTACAGATGCTTACTCCTGACTACCTGACTATACTTCTACTGCATTTCCATCTAGCCTTTTCTCTTGCACTGTATATTTATGTATTCACTTACCAACCACTATATACTATGCTAGCAGTACTATCTACCTCTATGTTTCAATTACTTTTGAAATTATAATGTATTATGGAAACCAACAAACTATTTTTGCTGATTTCATTTGACCATTGTAAGGTGTTTTATTTATTGCATGTCAGAGCAAGAGGCAGAGGGTATGTTGGCTTCCTTCTTGAAAAATAAAAGGGATAGGAGATGACAAAGGTAATGATGAGTAAATGTTAATGTAGCAATTCCAGATCAGTGACTCCTTTCTTTAATCCTTTGTGTTCTGAGTTTTTCCACCCCTAATACAGAGCCCTTTTTTGATATTCAGAGCAGTTAACATTTATAGTGTTTTTTCTCAAATGATACCCAGGCCAAATGTGCATCCTTTTTACCACATGTTGGTATACTAAACATAGCCACTGTTAGTGGTTTCCTCTGGAGAGTACCAAATACGGCAAAAAGATGACAAAATATAGATATTTGTAAAAATGTGAGAAACTGTGTCATCAACAAAAAGGTATGCTGTAGAAGGATCACCATTTGGTGGAATTTCAGAAACAGGCAAAGTTATAAAAATAATCTTGGCGGTGGTCAATATATTCTTTGTTCGCCTCTTGTACCTGTTTGCAGTCACTGGGGAAAGAGGTTTAAAACCCAAAGGTGTACTTAGGAAGCTATATATTTCTGAAAATAAGACTAAAGACCTCCATTATATTTTGGCAGACAGTCTGCCTTTCCACCATGGGGACAGAGTAAATGACACTGTACCCATGATGGTGGGACCATACACCAAATTTATAAATGACCACCAAGTGACTGCCACAGGACACCAGAAGTACCATCAAGAAGGATCAAATCACAAGTAGATTGGTCTACAGCAAACCACCCTATGCCTGCATCCCAACCCATCTTGTTAACTTACTTTTAACCATCCAAAATGCCACTGCCAGATTCATCCTCGATCCCCAAGCCAAACTCACACCACTTTTTAGAGAGCGCCACTGGCTCCTCATCCAGAAGTTCTGCCAGTTCAAACTTCTCATACATGCATTCAAGTCACTACACAGCACGGGACCCGCATATCTGAATCACTGAATTCACTTCCACTAATCCACTAGACAACTTCAATCAGCATCACTCTCCCACGCACACACACCTCACACCCACAGAAGCAGAACAGGAGGTCAATCATTTTACTGAGCCAGCAAATTCAGGAACGACCTTACCCAACACATGAGGGCCTCCTTCTCACTTCTTGAACTATGCAAAAAGCTGAAGACCTGGCTATTCAATTAGTTTTCTTGTGAGACCATCAAGTCTGCATGTAATCAGGCTCAACCTCACCTCATGCCTACGCTCACCTACTCAGTGTCTGGATACCCTCACGGGTGACAAGCAGTGATTTGCAAATCCACCTTACATTACATTACATTACAAACAGGTGGTAATTTACAAAGCATTGGCAGGAATAACCATCACAACATTTTCTGTCAATGCATCTCGCTATTTAGTGGGGCTGTGTCAGAAACAGTATTTTTTTTTCATTTGAAAATAAAAAAAGTAATGCTTCCCTCAACATGGAAGCAATACACTATTACATCTGTCACTCTCATCCAGTTACAGAGAATATTTTGGGGCCGATTCCGATCTCGGCCGGTAGGGCTCCGAATCGGATTTAGCTTAACCGGATCCGATTTGGAGCCCTATTGCCCGACCGATTCGTACGCGCGTCCGGGCGAGCGAGTACGATGCGAAATCGCCAACCGACTCGTCCGGGTGTCCCGACCGCTCCGACCGACTCGTTCCCGGGGCTAACCGCACCGACCGACTCGCTCGGACTCGACTCGCACCGCGCAATGGAGACATTCCCCGGCCGGGTAAGTATGATGTGTGCCGCGAGCAGTCCGACCGAGCCGCGCACTCCGGCTCCAAAGAGCAGTCGGAGCCGTACTTTGGGGCTCCGTGTCGGACCCCCCTGTACGTGTAGCCACGCGAGTCGCACACAGGGGGGACCCATGGGTCCCCCCTACCTGTGCGTGTACGGCGCGAGTTGCTTCGCCTCGTACACGCTGTAGGGGGCACGCTGTAGGGGGGGAGCCCGCCCTTGTCCGCCTCGCACCCATTGACTTCAATGGGAGTCCGACAAACTCGAGTCCGATGGCATACGTGCGCATCGTACTCGTTCGGTCGGGCTGCACGGGTCCGATTCGGTCAAAAATCTCTCCGGGTACGGCTCGGTCGGAGAGATTTCCGGCCCGAATCGGAATCGGCCCATAGTCTTGTCGAAAAACGTGCAATACCCAATGCCATTAACTGAACTGCTTATTATAATGAATTTTCACTGTGGTTTAACAATGCGTAACTCAGAAGTTATGAACCAACCCTCATTTTATTTGGACGGATGCTGCTGGTTATTATTTGACTCTGTACACCGGGATGTTGTTAACCAGCTCCTTTGCATGTTCTATCCGTAAAACTTGACAAAATTGGATTTAATCCTAATTGGCATATTTAACTTACCTACAGGTCCCTAGTATATGATACTTTGTGTACCTTGGGTCTGTAGGTTAAATGTCTCTAGTGGAATGCAGCACATAATGTGCCACCATTAAAGTGACAATGCAAAACATGACTGCAGGCCTGCAGTAACCTGGCTGGGCAGTTTCAAACTGCAAATTTGACCTTTCAAAATATCCCCTTTTGACAGTCCTAAACCTTTCTTACAAATATTAGTGTCACCTAAGTGAGCCCTAATGAACATAAAGGCAGGGTGCATGATGTTTAAAAGTAGGACATGTAAAATGGTAATGTAAACCATGCCCTTTAAGTGACACGGCCTTAAAAGCTATTTTCACTGTAGAAGGGTTACCTGTTCAATAGGAAATCACATAGATTTAATATTAAAATGAAATAATGTTATATCCTCCTAAGAACCACAAGAACTGCCTAAAACTTTCATTCTTGGACTTTTTAAAATAGTTATTACAAATCTAATTCATTGGTAAAGTTGAATTTGTACTAAATATTTTACTAAAGGTCACCATTGGCCTCCCGACCTGCCTAAAAGTCCATTCATCTGTGATTCCAACTGTCACCCAGGATCTGAATAGCTCCTTGAGGAGGTGTGAACTTGCTCCCAGAGCTGAGATAAAGGTCCTGAATGTGGAGAAGTGCTCTGTTTATCTGACAGAATGGTCAGTGCACAGGTAAATAAAGGCAGATGTAGCTAATACCTGACCATGTCCCCTTTTTTGTCCAGCTAGCCAACTAGGACCAATCTCGGTGGAAGAGGAGCTGCCCTGAGAACTGATTTTGAGTGATTACGTAGAGTGGGTTGCTCATTTCCCTAGCCACACCAGTATGGTGTGCACAGGAACTCTGCACAAGGAAAGAAAGATTCTCCCATCATGGTTTTAGGCAGAGAGGGGCATTGTGGGATAACTTGGGGTAGAGTAGACAGGAACTGCTACAAATGGAGGTAGCATTACACCTGGGAACTTTCTCCCAATTGGGTAGGGAGGGGGCATAAATCACCCCCCACCCCACAGGCTAGCAGCAGGTATAGATATGGTACCCTTGGGTGCCCTCCTCAGATCACTACTAGACCTGTGGAAGATAGAAGAAGGACTGTATCTGCTATTTAGGGAAACCCACAGGCTAGCAGCAGGGATAAATATGGCACCCTTGGGTGCCCTCCTCAGATCACTACTAGACCTGTGGAAGATAGAAGAAGGACTGTATCTGATATTTAGGGAACCCCACAGGCAGGACCTGCTTCCACTTCTACCAAGAACTAAGAAGTAGCATCCAAGAGTAAGTTGGCTGACCTCCTGTTAAACTACAGGGAAACAAAAGCTGCAAGAACCTCACTTTCCTGGAAGAGCCCAGATGCCTAGTTTCAAGTGGACTTGCCCAGGACCCTGCTGGTGACTTCTGTTGCAGTGAGTCCAGACCCCCAAGTCACGTTCCTGAGGTCCTAGAACCCCTAGCTGGTGTCTCCTCCAGCCAAAACCTAACGAGCTGGGACTTAGAAAATGTTTGCTTACTTTATTGCCTAGAGAGCCATCAAGAGACGGCACCATACTGCCGTGGCCAATCTGCGAAAGGTGCCTCGACGGTGGGCTTGACTTTACTACAGCTACCTCTACATTCTACTCGCAGCAGCAAATCTGATTCAGCAGGCCTAATGCTGACCAACATTGCATGACTCTGAGCTCTCTTCAGCTCCAGTCTGCAGTCTTGCCCCACTGAGGAAATACAACTTCCAGAAAAGAGTCTAAGTTTGAAGGTAGAAATCCAAATTGCATCCTATGCATGAGATCTACATTGAGGGCTTCCCGGGGGCCAACTCTGGACTTTCCTACCCAGGAGCTTTTTCTGCCTTCATTGAGGGTTTCAACGAAACCTCCTCAATTTTCAACCTCTCACCAACAAGCCTGTCTTAGGATTTACCCTGCAGCCCTGCCCATACTTTAAATAAAATCACAGAATTTCCTCTCCATGTTATTAGAGAAAGATCTGCAAGCTCTTGGAATTTAAAAGGTCTTACTACCCATCATTCCCATGCTTTCACCAATAACAACTCTACCTCACTTGTGCTGCTGGGTCTATCACCAAGAACACAGATGACCCGTAATGCAAGGTGGCAACATCAATAATTTTCCTGTAAATTTCAATTATTGTGGTGATGTAAGTTGCTATGGTAATTGGGCCAAGATCATCTGGCACCCCTGAGACCCTACTCACCCCAGACATCTTTGAAAATTAGACATGCTGGGAAGTACAAAGTGGTCATTTTCATAAATCCAACTACATTTACTTACACAGACTGCCATGTAAAATTTCAACTGTGACTAAAATCACAGAATATCCTCAATGTTTCTCTGAGGGAAAGCTGCGATCCACTATTTTGACTCTTCTCCCATTAAAAAAGTTCCACACATGTGTGGGTGCATCTGTTTCCTGTGACAGGAAAATCCCCAAAATGCAAGGTGTCAACATCAACGTGTCTTCTTTGAATATTTTATTTTTTCTTGGGGTGTGAGTTTCTACAATATTTGGACTAAGGTCAGCTGGAACCCATTGAAATCTACCAAGACATTTCTGAAAACTAGACACTTGCATTTTGTCCAAGGTAATGTGGCTTGCACTTATTCAACTAGTTGTCCTTACCCAGAATCTTAATCAAACATTTTCTAAAGTCAGAATATCATCATATTTTGAAGTGAACATTCCAGAATCTGAGAGGATGAGCAACGAACTATGAGCCTCATTTCTCCCAATAAAAATTGCACCTCACCTGTGTGGATGGACCTAACCGGTCAAGAAGGACAGCCACTAGAAAGACCTCAAAATTTCACACGGAAATATGCTGATATTCCTTAGAATTTCTATCGTACTTGGACATATGATTTTTTTTGTTTAAATTTGTTTATTGAGTTTCATAATTTTTGATACAATTAAACAAGCATCTGCTCAAGTCGCATGTTTGCGCGTATAACACCAAAAGACAAATAGCATAGGCATATTGAGGGCAGGCATGCCTTACTTGTTTGCGCATCACATAATATGTATTGTGTGCGTTAATGTTTTAAGTAACAGGGAATATATGAACTGGGACAGAGTTGTGTTGTACTACTTGGACTCATGCGATAGCACCTACCCAGCTTGGTGTTTCCTTGTTTCCCCTGTGATGTGTGCTGAGATTGCAGTCGCGTCTCATCTACCTGCTGTGGGTACAAAATTCTGGCCGCGTCTGAGTGGATAGATATAATATACCTGGTTGTGTACGTGAGATGCATAGCCAATGGGGCAACATAACTCCCTATATTGCGAGGTACCGAGCAACGCCCAACATAACATGTGTGAACCACTTGGCCTTGCTAGTCATCTACGTCATAAGGGGGTCCCGGATGACTCCAGATCATCTTGCCACGAGCTCCGTAGATCTAGCAGTATCGTGTCCCATGTCGCTGCCAGCGGGAGCATCTGTAAGCCCAGAGCATCCTCTCAGTGCAATGCTACACTCTCCGCCTGTGCCCAGCACGTCAGTGACTGCAGCCAGGCTTTTATATTCAGCGGCTCCGACGATTTCCAGCACCTAGTGATTAAGAGTTTGGCTACAATGAGCCCAAGTTCTATAAATCGGGATGTTACTTTATGCTTCTTGGTTCTCCGGTACAGGCTCAGAAGGCAAACTTCCCAGGAGTACTCTACTGTGCGACCCGTGCAGTCGGCTAAGTGCATTGTGACCGCTCTCCAATAGGGGGTGAGAGTTGCACAGGCCTACAGCATGTGCAGAAGGTCTGCATCTAGCAATTTACATCTCGGGCATCCGACATCTGCCCGATTGGTTGGTGTCATATATGCCCTCTGAAGGATGTGGTATTCTATTAAGCAGAACTGGGCATTCCTCGGGATATGTGTAGGTCCTTCTAAGATGTCTGACCACTCGTGGTCAGTGCATTGTCTCTGTAGGTCTTCCTCTCAACGCTGCCTGAGTGACGCTAATAGCTGCGCCGAGTATGTTTGCAGGGACTCAGTGAACCATTTGGTAAGGTGTCTGCCAGTGCCCAGCTCGTGGAGATATTGAACAGTGAGATGAGTCATGAGTTCACGAGCCATGTCTCCCCACAGGACTCGCAGCGCCCGCATTAGTTTAGCATATAACAGGAATTGGCCCTGCGGCAGGCCACTGTCTTCAGCCAGCATGTGGAATGGCACTAATTGCTGGTCTTGATATAGGTCTCCCAGGGTCTGCAACCCCACCGCTTCCCATGTGGCGAGCTCTGCAGCTGAGACTGTGCAATAGTGACTTGGCGTGCCAAGTAAGGGCAGGGAGGGAGCATATGGAATAGTCCCTTTTGTGAGCTTTAGGCTCCGGCGAAAGCATTTATATGCAACCGACGCCAGGAGCTGGGCCGGTATCTCACCCCTCTGCCAGGGTGGAATAAGGCTGTAATTTTGGACTGCATGTGGCCGGTTTGCTGTGTTGCAGTGTCTGCCAGCTGCAAGCCACTGATCCAAAGAGCCAACCATTGGAGTTGCGATGCCAAATAATAATGCTCCATGTGGGGGACTGCTAATCCGCTGCGGTCAACGGGTAAATAAAGCTTTGCTAGCGCTACTCTTCTACGAGTGCCATGCCAAATGAACAGCCGCAGGTCTTTCTCTAGAGCGCAAAAAAATGAGGGACTGATGTATATTGGAAGTTTGTGAAGTGGTAGAGCAGCCTCGTGAGCACCACCATTTTCAGGAGTGCAATACTGCCAATGGTGGTTAGCGGGAGGGTGCGCCAGAAGGACATCTGTGATCTTACCCCCGTCGTGGCCCCCACAATGTTGCCTTCCAGAAGTTCGCCCGGCTGGTCATAAATTCGGACTCCCAAATAACGGAATGCTGAACTCTTCCACGGCACCTGTGTACCCCCCAGTACCAACCCTGGGTCATGAGTCGTCTCGTGGAATGGGTACAAGCAGGACTTCCCCCAGTTTACCCACAGCCCTGACAGTGAGGCAAACTCCAGCAATGCCCTCTCCACCGCTGAGCATGACCCACGGACATCCCGGAGGTTAATCAGCAGGTCGTTGGCATACAGAGAAACTGCCTGCGTGCCATTGCCCAGAGGGATGCCCCACTCCAAGCCAGTTTGGTGGAGAGACACGGCCAGCGGCTCAATGGTGAGTGAGAATAGCAGCAGGGAGAGCGGACACCCCTGTCTGGTGCCACGCTCGATTGGGATCACTTGAGACACATAGGGACCTTTCTTGATTTTGGCTATGGGCTGCGTATACAGCAGCTTAACCAGACCCTGGAATTTTTCCCCCAGCCCGTACTTGTTGAGGGGGGCAAATAAATAGCCCCACTCCAGGGTGTCGACCGCCTTCTCCAGGTCGAGGACCAGGCAACCTGAGTGCGTCCAGCCCTCTCTGGATTAACGGGCCACACGGAAGAAGCGTCATATATTCAGTGACGTGCAGCGAGAAGGCACAAAGCCATTTTGGTGTGCATGCACTAACTGCGGTACCAGGGGAGCAAGTCTACACGCTAGTATCTTGGCCAAGACCTTGTAGTCTGTGTTCAATAGCGCCAGTGGTCGTTTGGAGCTTAGTAGCTCCGGATCCCTATCTGGCTTGGGGAGCGAGACCAGCAGCGCCTCGCAAAGTGACTCTGGGAGGACAGACAACTCCTGCGCACTGTGGTACATTGACAGCAGACGCGTGGCCAGGGTCGACTGAAACACTTTATAGTACTCAGCAGAGAAGCCGTCAGGACTGTGCGCCTTACCAGTTGCCAGCGCCTGTAGGGCCGCCTGCACCTCCAAGAGTGTGATCAGCTCCTCTAGTTATGCGCTCTGTTCTGCCGATACCACCAGCAGCGGGAGCAGGTAAGAGTCCAGACCCGAAGTCGCTACCCGAAGGGTCGGCCTGTACAATTTGGCATAATGAGCTGTGAACTCACAATGTATGTCATGTCAATAGGTGTCCTGCCACTAATCGCAGCGCAAGAACCGGAGACTGCGAATGCTCTTGCCTAATCAGTCTCTCTAGCAGCCTACCTGCTCTATCTTCCGCCGCATGAGTAGGCGCCGCATGTGTGGCATAATTTATGCACCACAGCCGTTCCATTACTCTGGCATGGTCATGCTTCAGTTTGTCTAACCTATGCTGGGTACCAGTTGAAGTTGCTACATTTGTCTCTAATTGGATGAGGGCATACTCGATGCGCATTGCTTCTTGTTCTAATTGTCAGCGCATGCTCCAGCTAAGCCCCATGCATTGACCTCGGACCACCGCTTTGCTCGCATCCGACACAACACCAGCTTCCGGGACTAAATCCGCATTTGTTTCGTAATAATTTTCAATAGTAGCGGCTAACGAGTTCCTGAAGGGGGGTCTTCCAGTGCCGCGTGCTGTAGCCTCCACATGCGGGTGACCTGCGCAGCATGTTCGTCAAGCATCTGTATTATGTGAGGATTGTAGTCTGAGTGCGTGTGACCCAAATACTCTGCCCGAGCGCACTCCGCAATAAGTGTTGCGTTTCCCATAAACCGGTCAATACGCATGTGCAGCCTATGTGGATGAGAGTAATGTGAGTATAGGCGCTCCTGTGGATGCAATGCCCCCCACATGTCTGCGAGACCCCAGTGGTGCAACCATTCCCCCAAGGCTTTGGCGTTAAATGGGGCTGCGGTAAGCTGTAGTGGTGGGAAGGACCTGTCTAAGCTGGTGTCTAGTACCGCGTTAAAATCTCCCTCCAGCAACCAGGGGATGTCACACCAGCAGGATAATATGCTAGAAAGCGTCTGCCAGAATGTTGCCTGTACGACGTTGGGGGCATAAATGGACCCCAGAACAATCTGCCTCCCATTTAGTTTGCCCAGTGTTAGCACATAGCGCCCATAAATGTCTATTTCTGTCT
The DNA here is from genome assembly GCA_963921515.1 of Calotriton arnoldi. Lineage (NCBI taxonomy): Eukaryota > Metazoa > Chordata > Amphibia > Caudata > Salamandridae > Calotriton > Calotriton arnoldi. The sequence goes on along the minus strand of CAWUFW010006898.1, from coordinate 793,441 downwards.
CTTCGGGCGTGTATGGAGTACCCGGGCGAATCCATATAAGGGCACCTCTGGCGTATGAGAAATAACCTGTGGCCAATACTTGGCCCTTCCATCTATGTTGAAGTTTACGGATCTCCGGCTGTGCCAAATGCGTTTCCTGCAATAGTGCGATGTGGGCATCGTACTTGGACATATGATGCTGCTGTGTTTGGGCATAGGGTAGACTTGCAGCCAGGGAAGCCTACCAAAACACAGACATTTCTGAAATCTAGAGACCCACAAGAGTTCAGTCTGGTGTAGCCTGCATGTATCAGCTACATTTTCTTAACCAGAATTCTTGCAAACATCATAACAATGCCTAAATGCAGACACATTTCTTCGGTCTTTGGTTGTTTGGCAATTATGGAACCTAATAAACCTTGGGCTTTTCTTCAAATTTGAGACCCAGGGGTTTCCATGATGGTGGTGTTGTGACTTGAATGGATCTCAGTAAGTTCTTTTACCCTGAATGTCATGCAAATATTATAACTATACAGAAGAAGTTATAGTTTCCTCAATCTTCCCTGGGGAATGGATGAAGTACTAGGCCTGGGATGGATTGGCACCTGGTGTAACCCACCAATCTCAGACATTTCTAAAAAGTAGACAAATAAGGGAATGCAGGATGGTGGGCCTTGCTTGGGTTACACTACTTTTTCTTATCATGATTTTCCTGTCCTCCACATGTCAAAGAGTAGGTAAAAAACACAAAAGTTCTTATAGGCGACAGAAAATTTCAGAATTGGAGTCCTACTTTCCTGTATTTCCACACTTCTACCAATGAAAATAGGACCTCACATTTGTGTATGGTCCTATTGTACTTGACAGGAACCAGTCAAAACTTGGACCATGTAAGTTCATATCACATGTGTAAGGCCCTCCTGCACATTTAGCGTATCTTTTTTCTTGGGCGACATATGGTAATGCAAGATAATATTTTTTTTCCATTGCCTGTAATTGCCAGAGATTTCTGTCACATAAATGTTTGAAAATTGTGTTTTTGACTTTTTTTTAATGATATTTGCAGAGCATAATCAATAAGATAACATGCTTTAATCCATACAAGTCATTCCACCGCGGGATTCCACTCTATTTTAAGTTTTCAGAAATGCCCAGGGTTTGCAGGGTTCCCTCTGGGACAAATGACTAGGAACTTAAATGTTGTAGGGTTCTCTGTGAAAAGAGAGGGGAAATTGGATTTTTTTTTGTCACCATTTAGATGTTCACAGAGCACTCTAGGTAATAAAACATGCAGGGTAATGCATGAGCCACACCACCCTTAAGTCCCCTGAGTATCTTGTATTTAGAGTGTCCCTGGTAGGTAAGGTTCCTTGGCTGCTGGCTGACAAACAGCTTAAACACTGCATCGAAAACGGGATGCTTTGGGCTTTGATTATTAGAGGGAGGTAAACACCTTATTCTACCGCTGGAGGAGGGGTGGGGGGGGGAGAAAGACTTCTTGGTGCTTTGAGGTGTTGACCGATGTCAAAAGTGGTTAATGCCCCACTCCATTCCTATTGTTTTTTTCTGGTGTCTAGTAGACGTTAGGGGAACCACCCAACCTGATTTATGCTGAAAACAGAAATGCTTTCTTCGGGCCAAGGATGGAGGTGGGGTGGTGTAATACTAGGATGGGTTAGTTGACATCCTGCTCCTATTTTGTAATCCTGCCTATAGTGTCTAATGAGTTTTTGACACTCTGGAGGCAGCGTATTGGGGGAAAACCCCAATCTGCCCACCCCTCGGGCCAGAAGGATCATTTTGGGACTAAATATTTGTGCAGCACTGCAAGAGAGTACACCCTACCACCCTATTATTATTTTTTATAAAGAATCATCCTGGTCTAGAGCGCTTTCTGCCTCCTTAGCACAACCCCCAATCTCATTCCACAGGGTGCAGAAAAACTTTCTAGGGCCTAGAGGTTGGGGGTTGGTTGATTACAGGACAGGCCACTCTCACCCATTTCATTTGTGTAAATTTGTCCCTGGCATCTAGTGTGTTTTCCACCACCATGGGGAGTGGAGATTAGGGGTAAACCCCAGTGTGCCCCCTTCAGGGTCACTCCCCCATGATTATGATTAAAGCACACTAGTCTGCTTATTTGTGAATGGTTTCTTATATTTCATTATATTCACAAACCTTTAATACATATTGCCTACAGATCACAACATTAAATAATAAATAATATCCTGATATTGAAAAAAAGAATGGTTTATTATTACAATTGATTGCTATGAGACAACAGGGATGTTTGCAGTGTCCCCCCATTTTTTGCCCCCAATTGGACTACTAAATGCAGTTTTTCGGGGGGGGGGGGCGTTAGAGGGCGCGCTGCGGTATGGCCGCACGCTAGTGCTGCTCCGCCGGTCGGGGACATAATCCGACAAATATTTAGCAATTTTGGCAGACACCGAATGCTGAAAAAGACAGACTAATGCATCGGAACTAAAGCGCAACCAGAAGCCAGCGCTGAATATCCGAACAACGGTCCCAAAGTGACAAAAACCACCCTTGTAAGAGAGACATATCGGACCTCTATGCTGTGACAAAATGGCGGCGGCAGGCATGGAGAACTAGCGGAAAGCGAAACTACAAGCTCATCAAAGATATCTGACCGTTGCCTGTGTCCCAACAAGCTAGCAGGAGACCTCGGTGAGTGACTACGGGCAAATTCCTGAGAAGGGCACCTTTCTCTATGCCGAGTTGCGATCTGCACTGCGCTGGATGATATTGCCTGGGGGAAGGAGAAAATGGCGGCGGCGGCGGCAAACGAAGATTAAACCACAGAGGTGATGTGCTTCGTGAAAGGATAACGCGACGACTGGAAACTCATTGGCGGCATCATAGAGGGACAGCGATCGACCGGGAGGACCCCGGCAGATGGAGAACAATGCACAACAGACTACTGCGAGGTAACAGCTTTCCAGTGCTGGGCGAACTAAGCTGACAAATCTCTGTAGCACCACGCTCCAAAACACGGCGGCTCCAGAGACGGGCGACACCACCCTCTAACTGCTGGCTACTAACAGTGAGCGGGAGGAACGAGCGCTGCTACAATCGAGGGAGGAGTGGACCAATCTGCGGGGTCCAAACTGTGTAGGCTGCATCCTTTCCCCACCGGAGGACATTGTGGAGCGCTGCCGGGAAACGCACTTGGCAGGGGGTTAGCGCAGCAGGCCTGGCTATTCACGAACATAAACGCCACAGAAGGACATTAGCAGGATATCCAGCGGAGGCCTCATACACCGCCCAACAGATGTGAGGTCCCTGCCTGATTGAGATGCTCCCCTCATCACGGGGCACCAAGATATAGTGAAACAGGCACAGTTGATATTGGGTAGAAGACCTATGTAGAGGAGTGCGATCTGAATGCCGGGCCCTAATACGTAATTTGTGACACCGCTATGCAGCGCAGTATTTTACAGACAATTTGTAGAGGGGCTTAAAAATAGCATGGCTACTCAATACCTTGCGAGAAGCTGAGTGTGACAGTCATGGGTGTACTGGAACACTACGGGAGACAGCCTCTGCATGGACGCACTAATGGCAACAATGTGGATTAGCCATGACCACCGGAGCGAAGATCAGGTCAATTAGTGAACGCTGTTTATGACTCGGACAAGTGCTGAGAGACTACATTTCAATACCACGCCGGTTTGATGAAGACACCATAGGGAGAGGGATCGAAGTAGACAAATAAGCTGGGGCTGACACAACTGCTCCCAACTGGAGCTGACGGTGCAGCGAGGCCTCTGAACGCGGCACCTGGTGGTCTGGGTGACATGCAGGTGCGTAAGATTGCGCATTTCACACCAAACTACTATTACAAAATTGACAATACCTTGGGTAAAACAGATAAACAAGAACCAAAGCTCTCTTTCGATACTCGCCGTACCCCTAAAGCAACAATGGCGCACTCAGACACTGAACTGGATAGGGATCACACGACGAACTCCAATATGGAAGCTGCCCTACAGGCAATACAGCACAGTCTGCAGGCCATCAATGGCAAACTGGACACACTTACCAATAGAGTTGATAATATTTCTGCTAAACTGGATAAGCAGGGGGCGAGGCTAGACGCAGCAGAAACACGCATATCGACAGTGGAAGATGAATCCGCCACCACGGCACGGAAATGCACTGAACTGGAACGGATCCTGGAAGTCATCAAGAATAAAAGCGAAGATTTGGAAGCGAGGTCGCGTCACAACAACGTACGCATCATGGGCGTACCGGAAAGCACCAACACAGGTAGACTGGAGACATATGTGGAGGGCATGCTGCGTGAGATTTTTGGTGCAGAAAGCTTTTTCCCTATGCTGATCGTGGAGCGTGCACATCGATCGCTGGCACCTGCTCCCCCACCAGGCGCACCACAGAGACCCATCATTTCACGCGATCTCAACTACAGGTATCGGGATGTGATTTTGCGAATGGCAAGAGAAAAACAACAGATCACTTACCATGGTAACAACATATCGTTCTACCCAGACTTTACAGTAACGGTACAAGCGGCGCGTAAGGAATTCAACCCGGCGAAGAAAAAACTGAAAGAAATGGGTATTGAATACACGATGCTCTACCCGGCGAAACTACGTGTGACCCACAAGGGTCGAGTGAAAATGCTACCGACACCAAAGGCAGCCCATGACTTTATAAAGCACACACTCCCCAGCAGAAAGACACAAGGCCCTGCCAACACCGACCCAGAATCTGACTAAGAGGACTCATGATGATGGTAATGTATATGGCGTGAAATACACCACCAGCTGTCGTGAAAGATTATATCTCACTGCATATGGGTATGTTCTATTATATGTGTTTACCGGTAACAAATTGCCTAGAGGGGCGTGTAGACTACTACATACCTGGACACTGGGACTATATACAGCTGTATAGGAGTAAGCCCGTTGTGGGAAGGATAAGATTGATGCTCTCTCTGTTGGGCAGGGAGAAGACGGAGATTGTTTATATACTTTGCTAGATATTCATAACTAACCTAATGATGTATGGACACGATGTGCTAGGGGGCTGTAGGAACTACGTCCGCTGTTGAACGGCGACCTGGTAAAAGGAAAAGAAAATAGAGAAACAGAGCTCAGGTTGTAATTAATGTGCTACTCGCACTTATTTTCTTACAAATTTAGAGCCAAACCACTCAGGTAATACCCGACCGCATCCGTTTATATGGATGTAGACGCGAGCACTCAGCGATCCCCCCCGAGGGTGCTCCCCGTAACTGTTTTTGCACTGTTAAGGTTGTTTCTAAGGGTATGTCTTTGGCATAATTGGGATGCTGAAGTGGGTGGGGGGTTGGAGTGACTTTCTGTTTTTGAGTTTATACAGGCATCTAAATGCCCAGTACACTACAAAAACTCAAATAAAAATAACCATCTATATACAGCCATACAGTTGGTATATGCGACACAAGCTATGCATATGAGGAGAAGATATATCGTCCATATGGAAATACTCCACGCTAAACCATGGCAAACAGACTGAAACCATCACCCATTAAGCTTTTGTCCTGGATTGTCAGGGGCTTAAACAATCCTAAAAAGATACGCCAGATCTTTGCATACCTTGATCGACTTCATGTTGATATAGCCCTATTAGAAGAGTCTCATCTGGCCAAGGCAACCAAGTGTAGATTAGGAGGCAAATGGGCTGAGACTGTTATAACTTCCTCATACTCCTCATACTCTAGAGGAGTAATAATACTTGTGAAGAAGGGAACACAATTCCATATAGATCACACCATAACAGATGACCTAGGCCGTTATATAATTGTTACTGGACATATTAGGGGACAGTACATAGGTCTGATTAATACATACGGACCAAACATAGATGATCCGGAATTTTTTAAGACCATATGGCGGAAACTGGGAGAGCTACCTGCAATGGAATTATTATGGGGCGGCGACCTAAATTTAACCCTGAATGAGGACTTGGATAGATCGGGGGTAACTAAGGAACCTCACAAGCGGGCGGTGAGAGCAATGATAGACATTCTGATAGAGTCCAAAATGGTGGATATCTGGAGACTGCGCCACCCTCATCAAATGGAGGCCACACATACCTCTGCAATTCACAACAGCTGGTCACGTATTGACTACTGGATGGGTACAGAGGGAGCTGCATCATGGACACGACACATACAGCACTTGCCAAAAACATTATCGGACCATAAACCAATCCTGCTGAATAGAAATCCCACATTACACGCCCCCACCGTATATATGGCGCTTTAACGCCAAAGCGCTATTGGACTCCTCATATAATGACGCCATTAGACAGGCCATTATAGAATATTTTCAACTCAACCAGTCTTCGGTAGATGATCCTAGCCTATTATGGGAAGCGTTTAAAGCCACCATCCGGGGAGTTTGCATTAGCACAAATGCAGGCATCCTCAAAGATATTCGCAACCAGCTTACACAACATGAGTCTAAGTTGCAGATCTTAGAACAGGACTATGAGCGCACACAAAACACAGCTCTACTTAGTGATATAAGGAAGTTAATGACCAAATACTAGGAATTTCCAGAGGATGAACTTAAATATATCTCGAAGAGACATATTGCTCGTACATATGGCGAAGGGAGTAGGCCGGGACGGGTATTGGCACAAAAAATATGCACTGGACATACTGTACATTCTGTGCTTAAAATAAAAGACAATAATGATATCCTACATTATGATACAGAAGGCATATTAAACGCCTTCATGAACACATATGGTGATCTATATGCGTCACGGGACACAGCTACTCCACCAGAGATCCTCACATACCTAGAAAACATTGCAATAGCCTGGCTATCAGATAATCAGAGAGAATACCTAGCACAGCCAGTGACAGTGGAAGAAATTACAGAAGTGGTCAAGACACTGCCAAATGGTAAAGCTCCTGGACCAGACAGATTCACCAGTGAGTTTTATAAGGAATATGTCGATTTGCTAGCTCCTCACCAAGTAGAAATGTATGGCGATACCCATAGCAATCAGATACTACCCCCTACACTGAGAGAGGCCATGCTCATTGCTCTCTTAAAGCCGGACAAGGACCCAGAGAAATGTGAATCTTACAGGCCCTTATCATTAATAAACACGGACACTAAAATACTAGCCAAACTGCTTGCTAAACGCTTACAACCGCTAATGTCCAATATTGTACTCCCGGACCAATCGGGATTCATACCTCACCGCTCTACTGCGCATAACATTTGTACCCTGTTTGCACTGTCCCATTATCTCACCCCAGAATTCCAAGCTGCTGCGGTCCTATTGGACGCAGCGAAAGCGTTCGACTCAATTGTATGGCCCTGTCTTTTCACAGTACTACAGAAAATAGGCTTCCCCCCAATCTTTCTACAATGGATCATGCTACTTTACTCAGCGCCAATAGCGCGGATAAGAGTGAATCAATATGTATCAGACACGATAAACATTAAGAGAGGCACACGACAGGGATGTCCCCTCTCCCCCCTCCTATTTGCAATTGCCCTTGAGCCGTTGGCATGTAAAATACGACAATGCCATAAATATGCAGCTCTTCAGTTTCCCCAACGACCCTTGAATATATCACTATACGCAGATGACATGGTGCTTTATGTCAGAAACCCCACTGAAAATATTTCCCCCTTATTACGAGAATATACTAAATTTGGACGACACTCGGGCCTCCAAATTAATTGGAGTAAATCTACCATTATTCCCTTAACAGATAGCACCCAACCATACCCTGCAGAGTTTCCGCTTGAATGGCAGACAGACCCGATTAATATCTAGGTGTCTGGTATCACCGAGACCCCGAAGTGGTCATCCGTACTAACTATGGGGCGGCTATCAGTAAACTCGAGGAGAAGGTGGAAAGATGGATCCAGTTGCTATTATCCCTAGCAGATCATATGGCCATTGTCAAAATGGTCATTCTGCCCAAATTTCTCTATCTCTTTAATAACATCCCTATAACCCCACCAGGAAATATGTTCCAGAGACTAACAGCTAGCGTTACACGTCTTATATGGGGAGGTAAACAAGCGCGCATCGAATTACGTGCTTTGACATTACCATATTCTAAAGGCGGTTTTAAGGTACCAGATTTCCTCCTATATTACCTATGCGCGCAAGCGCAATATGCGCACTACTGGTATCATCCCATTCGCTACCTGCCCCATATGGCAGTCGAAGACGGAGATGCGCATCCAATTCCATTACGAAGTATATTACCACACCAGCGCTCCCACATACCTAAGCACGAAATAAATACAATGCGCACTACCAACGCAGCGTGGAGGCGTATGGGTAAACTAGCGCATAAACTCCCATTGTACGCACCAGCATTGCCTCTACAACACCACCCTGAATTATCAGTTACTCAAGAAAAGGTCGGAATGGAGTTACTGCAGCGGGTGGGTATTGATAAAATGGAAGATTTATATGACAATGGCACTTTCATAGACGCCGAGGACCTCACTTATATTAATAACCAGACACTGCTTTTTAAATTCACATATCATAGACTGAAAGGGGCCATAAAAAGCTCTACCCCACATTTCCTAATGAACCACCTCAGATGAACGCATTGCAAATGATCATTACTAATCGACATAACATTCACTTGGTGACAAAACTATATGTACAGCTCCAAGAAGATATAGGGGAAACGATGCATAGAGCACTAGAACGGTGGAACACCTTGCTGGATGTACACCTCACAGAAGATGAGTGGTCTACCTGTTGTGCCCTGACTAGTATGCTAACCCCTAATGGCAATTTGCGCATATTACATTATAAATACTTGCACCAAACCTATCATACGCCCAATAAGTTACACAAATGCGGCCTCCGACCAAATGCACGCTGTCAAAGATGCGGCATGGACTATGCCGATTTTATTCACCTGGCATGGCAGTGCTCTCATATTAGGAGCTACTGGACGGTAATCACTACGACATTGAGTGAGATATTGGGAACCACAATAGACTGTACAATTCGGATATGTCGCCTAGGCCTGGTAACCACTCTACGATCTACCAAGCTTAAATTCTGTATGATAGCGCTCTTATTGGCAAAGAGAAGAGTATCAATGTGTTGGGGGAGTAAGCAATATCCACAGGGTAAACAGTGGCTTAAAGATATGGCATATTGTAAGGATACACTGAAGACATATGAGGAGGAGCTTCCTACTGGGTCTAAACCCAGGGACTACTGGATACCTCTGATCGACTACCTTCAATCTCACCAAACTGTATAGATATGCACTATTGTATAAGTTATTGTATTATGGTTGGTGATAATGCAAACGTGTTGCACTGTACTGTATCAATTATCAATGTCTAATGAAAGCCTGTGTCGTTGTTGTTCAACTGTAAGACTTTAAAATACTAATAAAATAAATTAAAAAAATGCTGTTTTTCGGACTCTGAGTGTGCCCAGGGCCAATGTTCTGGTTAAAAGGTACATGGTAATTCGGTGTAATTACAATTGGTACTGACAACCTACCTCTAAGTCCCTAACATATGGTAAGGCATTTTGGTATAGAGGCCCAGTGGATTTAATGCACTTAAGTGTACACCGCTGTGGTGTCTGCTGAGATTTTAAAGGCAGGCCTGCTTTGCAGTCTGCTTTTAAAATAAAACTATGTCCAAATTCAACTTTGGAATTAAAAGTACTTCCAAAGTCTTATACTACCTTACGTTTACATATAAGTCACCCGTAAGGTCTGCGTTAAGTGCCCCAAGGGTATGGTGCAGTGTAGTAATAAGCAGGAACCTTATAAAAGAAGTTTTATATGCCCTGGTGAGGGAAAAACTGTCAGTTTCCTTTTTCCCCTTGTAGTACATTAGCTCCATAGGCTAACATGGGAATGCTTTATTAAATTTCAATGGAGCCTACCTTTTGGCAGGAGTGAGCTAAAATAATAATTCAAAGTATGAAAATAAGAGTTACAAGAAATACAGCAACTTTCCAATGTTTGATTTATTTTAACTATTGCAGGAAAGTAGTTTTAAAACTGTTTTACTAAAGTTACCCAAAATCAGGCCTGTAGCAGACTCTTCTGATTGTCCAGCCTTTGGCAGGTTGAGCCAAGCTACTCTGATGAGGTGTGAAGTGGCCTGGGCTGAAACAAAAAATACATCAGGTGGGAGGAAATCTGTAGCAGCAAATGCCAAGACTGTGAGGACAGGAATCAGCCCCACTCTCACTTCTTGCACCCCAGCCAGATGGGACCCACATAATTGAATTAGGAGAAGGGCTAAAAGGGGAATGTAGGGAAACGTTAGCCATGGCTGTGGGTTGGGTTTGACAGACCTGAACCTTCAGGAGAGGCTTTCTCCATTTTGATATTTGTAGAACAGTGTTTTCTGGGACAAGAATATGCCACACTTCTAAGGTAGTTGTCATCACAGAGAGTGGCACCTTGCACCCCATTGATCCGGGGTACCCCTTTTCTTGTCAGCCCAGGAACCTGGATAAATGTGGGAGAGCTGCCCAGAAACTCAAATCCCTGCCTGGAAATATCAAGAGAAGAAGGACTGTCCTGCTGAACCCCTGGTCTACACCACAAGAGGACTGCACTTATAAGGACTGCACCTGCTTCACACTTTGGACTTCACAAAAGAGGACTTTGCCTGGCTTCAAAAGGATTAAGGAATGGACTCCCAGAAAGCCTTACATCTAGTAGGATGTAATCAATGCATGACGGGCAGCTAGCTCTATTATAGGTGTTTGCACCCAGACTATATGGAGGAGTTCTCCCATTTGCTTCCCTCAGGCCGAATTCTATGGTGAGTGCATTGAGTTGAAGTGCTAACTGTGTCCATCTTTTAACAGGGTGTATGTTGAGCTGAGGCACAGCCCATTTATTGTCATCATCCTCGACCCCCAACAAATCCTCTGTATCCAGGGGCTCAAAGGTACAGTTAAAATCTCCTGCTACCACGACTCTAGAGTAGGGCGAGCAGCTACCTAAGACTTCTTCCAGAGCTGTGGCTATGGGTGAAGGTCTACCCCCTTTAGTCCCCCTTATGTAAACATTAAATAAATCAAGGATACCCCCCCCCCAGGCCCCCTAATAGTGAGTCTCAAGGTGTCCGGGCTCGGACTTGATTGTAGAATGATTCGACAACCCAGGGCAATGTTCACCCAGATTGTCAAACCCCCTGACGGGCGTCCTCTCCCCGTAGTGGTTGCTGGCGAGTAAAAGCACGCATAGCCTGATTTGTACAAAGGGACCAGACTCCAGGTCTCCTGAAAGATGCATATGTCAAAACCCTCAATTAGTTCGTTCCAGCGAGGGATTGACAGTTTGCTTTTTAGCCCTGCCACATTCCAGGATAATATTTTCAGCTGATGGCATGGAGCTGGTCCTGGTACAATATTCCTACTTGGGGTGTGTTGACTGGGCAGGGCCAAGGCATGAGACAATACCTGGAAATCTAGGGGTGTAGGGAATTCCACTTCCCGGGTCCTCTTAGAGACAGTTGAGGAACTATTTTGGGCCACCTTCCCCCAAAAGCTATCTTCCGATGGCTCAGGGTCAGTGCATAGGACTAAGATGTTATGGGAACTAGACTAAGGGGCCGATTCCGATTCGGGCAGGAAATCTCTCCGACCGAGCCGGACCCGGAGAGATTTCCGACCGAATTGGACTCTGGCAGTCCGACCGAACGAGTACGATGCGCACGCATGCACCCGGACTAGAGTCGGTCGGACTCCCATTGAAGTCAATGGGAGCCGGTCGTACAATGCGTACGCGGGCTCCCATTGACTCTATGGGTGCGAGGCGAACAAGGGCGCCCCCTACAGCGGGTACGCGTCGAAGCGGGTCGCGCCGTACATGCACAGGTAGGGGGGACCCATGGGTCCCCCCTGTGTGTGACTCGCGCGGCTACGCGTACAGGGGGGTCCGACGCGGACCCCCAAAGTCCGGCTCTGACAGCTCTTTTGAGCCGGACGGCGCGAGTCGGTCGGACTGCTCGAGGCGAGCATCGTACTTGCCTGGCCGGGGAACGTCTCCATTGCGTGGTGCGAGCCGTGTCCGTGCGAGTCAGTCGGAGCGTGTTGAAGCCGCGTACGAGTCGGTCGGCGAATTCGCGGGCGCTTGCATCGTACTCGCTCAGCCGGACCCGCGTACGAATCTGTCGGGAAACAGGGCTCCGAATCGGATCCGGTAAAGCCGAATCCGATTCGGAGCCCTACCGGCCGAAATCGGAATCGGCCCCTTAGTGTTTGGGAGAATGGTATATGGTCCAAGATGCAATTGGCGCTCAGACTGTAGTCAATCGATAGCCTCCAATGAGGTTCCTCCAACTGAGAGAATAGGTGGCTGCATGGTGGATAGCCTACCCTGGGTGACAGGCGGAAATTTCCTAAACTGTATGGAGGAAGTTTCAGGGGGGCAGGTGCGGTATTCCAGGGCAAGGAGGTTTTCGGCCAAATCGGCCCAACTCATGATAAGCTCAATGCAGTCAAGTGGTTGGCCTGGGGACGTACATCTCCGAGCCCTAGTAATATCGTCCGGTATCACTGAACGGCAACCCCTAACGTGGCGGATCCAATGGATGGCTTTATTGGTCAGGGAGTATTCATTTTCAGGGCCGCTCTTAAAGCCGAGCTTGGGGACATTAACCATAAAACGTTTCAGAGCATGGGACGAATAGGGGGTATCTAAATGGTTCGTCTGATGTTGGGCCTTCTGGAGGGGGCGCTGTGCCAGAGATGGAGTGGCGGGTCTTATGTGATTTACAGAAACCTTGGAGGCAACTGTGCTATAAAGATCTTTAGGGGCCCTAGTTTTAGAGTTATCTGGACAGTTGGCCCTGGGGTAAGATGGGGTATGCCTATAGGCTGAGGTGACGGGGGGACAAGAGCGGACCATGGCCTAAAGTACCTCTATCCTCGGTAGCTACCGCATGTGCCACGTGGGATTGTGGATGGTGTTCTGTCTAGAGGTTTGCCAGCTGCTGGCTGGGTGAGTCCTTGTGTAATATCGATTTGACCAGAGTGGTAAGTTCTACAACCATGGATCTCAAGGTCCCTATCTCGAGCCTAAGCATGTTAATAAGCTGAGATGTATCCTGCAATTCTAGATTGTGCTCTATGTTGGGCCTTGCAATAGGCATAAGGGGTATCTGGGGCGCTGCTTCGCTATAGTCATCGGGCAAGCCCGCCAGTGGTGAAAACCTGTTTGTACAAGAGATTGCAGGTCCAGGCTGGCAGTCGCTAGTGCAGGTAGGGGAGATAGGGGGATGATTGCCAGTATCTCTGATGATGTGTCTTTATTGGATGTGGAGGCTCCCTTTCGAGGGGGTTTTTGAAACATTGCTGGGATGGTGGTTGAGCGTGGGGGGCTGGTGGTTTTAGAGGGGGATTGGCCAGAGGTGTGGAGCGTAGGTGGTTCAGCCTCTAGAATGCCTTCACACTCACTAATAAGGGTGTCTATTTGATCCAACACGCAGTTGCTACCTGAGTGTTTGAGTGATTTCCTTGCCTTTTTCCCCTTATCACCCCGACCATTACCACCACCTCCTCCTCCAGCACCCACCATTGTTTTCCTTTTACCCATGTTTTGATCTATACGGAACAGTTGTTAATGACTAAAAAAATAGCAGTAAATAACCAAATAACTGGTGCTCGAGACACTAGCAGAGAGATAAGGGCGGACAAAAATAGCTACACTGGTGAATTGTTGGTCCATAGACCCATACTAAGGGTTCCAGTCAGTAGATTTTATCGACTTGTCTCTGCGTGGGGTTTCCTCGTGTAAGACAAAGAGTTCACACAGTACCTTAATGAGCAGATGTCAATCCGCAGCGTGGATCGAGGGCCCGATGAAAGAGGGGTGGCCCTGCCCGGCCTCTTCCTGGCAATGACGGGCAAGGACGGGCCTGCCCTTGGCCCGGGCTTTGCCCGGGCGTGGCCCGCGCTGCGGTGAGCGTTTGCGCTTTTTAAAGCGTGACGGTGGAAAGCTCCTCCCTCCTGGGAGAGCAAGGTACCCTGGGGATTAGAGTCCCCCGACCTGGTGGCAGTGGCAGCAGTGCGGCAGCGCGTCCTGCGCTGCGGTAAGCGTTGGCGCTTTTTAAAGCGTGACGGTGGAAAGCTCCTCCCTCCTGGGAGAGCAAGGTGCCCTGGGGATTAGAGTCCCCCGACCTGGTGGCAGTGGCAGCAGTGCGGCAGCACGTCCCGCGCTGCGGTAAGCGTTGGCGCTTTTTAAAGCGCGACGGTGGAAAGCTCCTCCCTCCTGGGAGAGCAAGGTGCCCTGGGGCTTAGAGTCCTGCGACCTGGTGGCAGTGGCAGATTTTTATTATGTGTTGAGTCTTACTTATTTACTGGTTTGCTGATACTATTGCTAAATGCTTTACCCACCTGTTTCCTAAGCTAAGCCTGACTGCTCGTGAGCCAAGCTACCAAGAGTTGATCAAGGATTAATTTATTGAGACTTGACTGGGTCTTATTTCTGATTGTAGTGTTATTACAAGCTGTAGGTACCTGCCTACACCTATTAATAAACCACCTTCCAACAATTGCAGGAACTCTTATTAATTTTATTATTAATAATATGATTATGCATAACAACACCGATAATAATAATAATAATAATAATAATAATGATAATAATAATAATAATAATAGCAAGAACACTAATAAGAATAACAGTGGTTGTGGCAGGGAAGCAAGGAAGGCACAGGTTGGGTATATTATTATTAATATTATTAACAATAATAATAATAATAATAATAATAATAATAATAATAATAATAATAATAATAATAATAATCATCATCATCATCATCGTCATCATGTTTAAAAAAAGCAGTGGCAAAGCCAATAAGTCTGTTTTGGCTCTATTAATACTTCTTTACATTCAATGGTTTTGCAAAATATAATAAAAATACTTTCAAAGATTGCTGCCACATATGCATATATGCACATATTTGCCAATGCATGGTTGGCTATCTTGTAATGGTTTTTGTCATACTTTGAGATTCTGCCTGTGTTGCAGGGACAGGCAGTCATCTTCAAATGGATTTTGTTATACTTTAGTAAAACTCATTACAAAATGGCCCCATGTGCATGTATGTGTAGGCTATCTTTGAATGGTCCTTGATAGATTAGACAAAACCATGCAAAGCTGCAACTCATGTATGCTATTGAATGGTTTTTAAGCCATTTCAAACATGGATTCTACCTGTATGGTGCCAAAGTGGTGGGCAGCAGTCCGGCAACTGGCAATGAGGTATTGAAGCAGGGCTTGCAAAGATGCTGAGCCATAGCAGAATAAAAAAGAAATTAACAGAATAAAAGTGAAACATTTTTATATAAAAGTTACATATTGTTCTCCCTACTAGCCTTTTGCACTGAAGGGAAATACATTGTGCAAAAGCTGAAATCCATTACTCACAAGTGAAGGACTCAATGACTAAAGTGGGCTGACCCGTTGCTCCGTGCTCTAGTTGATGGAAGCAAAATGTGAATGACACAAAAACAGACCAATGAATGAAGTGCACCAACTAAAAGTCCTGTTTTGTAAGAAAATATTTGTCTATTTTTTTAGGTGCAAACATTTGGATTTTTGAGATTTGTTGCTTTAACATAAACGCTCCTTGTTAACTCTGGACCTAAAAATGACAATTTGCTGAAAAGATTACTTTAGTATAGTTAAACTGTTCCCTCAAAAGAAGAACACTAAAGCTTTGAGACAGATGATGACATCTGCATTCTAAGTGAAAAGTTTAAATTGCACAAACTGCAAAATATTGCATAAGAAATAGTTTCAACAAAGGTCTAATATTTCTGCTGCCACTCCACACTCCTTTTATTTGTGAACAAAAGCGCTGGAAATCCAACACCATATTATCAAAACAACAAAGTAAACAAAGTGAACACTCAAAATGAGTGCAGAATAGGGTTGTGCCTTCTTTCTATGAAAGGTTGTGTCTCCAAACAGCAAGCAGTAAAGCCAAAAACAGCGCATATATAGATAAGGATGGAAGCCTCCTTAAGTGACTTCCGCTCAGACACGAGGTCGGAATGGGAATTAGACAGACCAGGAGCTGGAGGAAAGGAAAAAGCAGGAACATCCTTACAGGATGAATTTTGTTTTTTAGTCAAGGACCAGAGGACAAACCACAAACCCTGGAAACAAAATCAAGAAAAAGGAGCAGGAAATCCCAAAGAGAGAGCCAAGGGAAAAGAAGGTGCAAACAAAGGGAAAGCAACACGGAGCAACAAGATTGAATACAACAACGAACACAGTAATTAACCTTACTAACATTCCTTTAACTAAAGTAGATGAAAACATTCTTTTGCTTGGCCTCTCATTTTGCCCGGTCCCAGGTTTCGACTACGCCCAGGCAAGGGTGGACTTATTTAAATTTACACGGAAATTGAGACTTAAAAAATTCTTTCATAACAAATCAAACCTGAGGCCCTTGACCTTGACCTTGCCAGGTAGGTCGCTCCCCCACCACACAGCTCCGCCTGTGTTGTCTGCCCGCTGCTTCTGCAGGTAAGATCGCCCCTCAGCTGCGGCCCCGGTGCCCGCATTTCTTGCTATCTCCCCTTTTTCCTTCTGTGCCCCTCGCTGCCCCATTTGCGTTGTGACTGTGATTTTGTCTGTTTTCCCCCATTTCCTTTCTGTGCCCCTCGCTGCCCCATTTGCGTTGTGACTGTGATTTTGTCTGTTTTCCCCCATTTCCTTTCTGTGCCCCTCGCTGCCCCATTTGCGTTGTGACTGTGATTTTGCCTGTTTTCCCCCATTTCCTTTCTGTGCCCCTCGCTGCCCCATTTGCGTTGTGACTGTGATTTTGTCTGTTTTCCCCCATTTCCTTTCTGTGCCGCTCGCTGCCCCATTTGCGTTGTGACTGTGATTTTGTTTGTTTTCCCCCATTTCCTTTCTGTGCCCCTCGCTGCCCCATTTGCGTTGTGACTGTGATTTTGTCTGTTCTCCCCCATTTCCTTTCTGTGCCCCTCGCTGCCCCATTTGCGTTGTGACTGTGATTTTGTCTGTTTTCCCCCATTTCCTTTCTGTGCCCCTCGCTGCCCCATTTGCGTTGTGACTGTGATTTTGTCTGTTTTCCCCCATTTCCTTTCTGTGCCCTCGCTGCCCCATTTGCGTTGTGACTGTGATTTTGTCTGTTCTCCCCCATTTCCTTTCTGTGCCCCTCGCTGCCCCATTTGCGTTGTGACTGTGATTTTGTCTGTTTTCCCCCATTTCCTTTCTGTGCCCCTCGCTGCCCCATTTGCGTTGTGACTGTGATTTTGTCTGTTTTCCCCCATTTCCTTTCTGTGCCCCTCGCTGCCCCATTTGCGTTGTGACTGTGATTTTGTCTGTTCTCCCCCATTTCCTTTCTGTGCCCCTCGCTGCCCCATTTGCGTTGTGACTGTGATTTTGTCTGTTCTCCCCCATTTCCTTTCTGTGCCTCTCGCTGCCCCATTTGCGTTGTGACTGTGTTTTGTTTGTTTTCCCCCATTTCCTTTCTGTGCCCCTCGCTGCCCCATTTGCGTTGTGACTGTGATTTTGTCTGTTCTCCCCCATTTCCTTTCTGTGCCCTCGCTGCCCCATTTGCGTTGTGACTGTGATTTTGTCTGTTTTCCCCCATTTCCTTTCTGTGCCCCTCGCTGCCCCATTTGCGTTGTGACTGTGATTTTGTCTGTTCTCCCCCATTTCCTTTCTGTGCCCCTCGCTGCCCCATTTGCGTTGTGACTGTGATTTTGTCTGTTTTCCCCATTTCCTTTCTGTGCCCCTCGCTGCCCCATTTGCGTTGTGACTGTGATTTTGTCTGTTCTCCCCCCATTTCCTTTCTGTGCCCCTCGCTGCCCCATTTGCGTTGTGACTGTGATTTTGTCTGTTCTCCCCCATTTCCTTTCTGTGCCCCTCGCTGCCCCATTTGCGTTGTGACTGTGATTTTGTCTGTTTTCCCCCATTTCCTTTCTGTGCCCCTCGCTGCCCCATTTGCGTTCTGACTGTGATTTTGTCTGTTCTCCCCCATTTCCTTTCTGTGCCCCTCGCTGCCCCATTTGCGTTGTGACTGTGATTTTGTCTGTTTTCCCCCATTTCCTTTCTATGCCCCTCGCTGCCCCATTTGCGTTGTGACTGTGATTTTGTCTGTTCTCCCCCCATTTCCTTTCTGTGCCCCTCGCTGCCCCATTTGCGTTGTGACTGTGATTTTGTTTGTTTTCCCCCCATTTCCTTTCTGTGCCCCTCGCTGCCCCATTTGCGTTGTGACTGTGATTTTGTCTGTTTTCCCCCCATTTCCTTTCTGTGCCCCTCGCTGCCCCATTTGCGTTGTGACTGTGATTTTGTCTGTTCTCCCCCATTTCCTTTCTGTGCCCCTCACTGCCCCATTTGCGTTGTGACTGTGATTTTGTCTGTTTTCCCCCCATTTCCTTTCTGTGCCCCTCGCTGCCCCATTTGCGTTGTGCCCGTATTTTTGTCTGTTTTCTCTCCCCTTGTACTTTTGTGCCCCCGCTGCCTCTCGCCTTTCCCGCCGCTGCGTCCTGCGGCCCCGCCCCTGACTGCCCATTCGCTGCCCCTGCCTCCCGCCTCCCAGCTGCTCCTCCCTCCCACCTCCCCATAAATGGCGGCCGCTGCGCGTGAGGAGAGCGACCCTTGACCTTGCCAGGTAGGTCGCTCCCCCACCACACAGCTCCGCCTGTGTTGTCTGCCCGCTGCTTCTGCAGGTAAGATCGCCCCTCAGCTGCGGCCCCGGTGCCCGCATTTCTTGCTATCTCCCCTTTTTCCTTCTGTGCCCCTCGCTGCCCCATTTGCGTTGTGACTGTGATTTTGTCTGTTTTCCCCCCATTTCCTTTCTGTGCCCCTCGCTGCCCCATTTGCGTTGTGACTGTGATTTTGCCTGTTTTCCCCCATTTCCTTTCTGTGCCCCTCGCTGCCCCATTTGCGTTGTGACTGTGATTTTGTCTGTTCTCCCCCATTTCCTTTCTGTGCCCTCGCTGCCCCATTTGCGTTGTGACTGTGATTTTGTCTGTTTTCCCCCATTTCCTTTCTGTGCCCCTCGCTGCCCCATTTGCGTTGTGACTGTGATTTTGTCTGTTCTCCCCCATTTCCTTTCTGTGCCCCTCGCTGCCCCATTTGCGTTGTGACTGTGATTTTGTCTGTTTTCCCCCATTTCCTTTCTGTGCCCCTCGCTGCCCCATTTGCGTTGTGACTGTGATTTTGTCTGTTCTCCCCCATTTCCTTTCTGTGCCCCTCGCTGCCCCATTTGCGTTGTGACTGTGATTTTGTCTGTTCTCCCCCATTTCCTTTCTGTGCCCCTCGCTGCCCCATTTGCGTTGTGACTGTGATTTTGTTTGTTTTCCCCCATTTCCTTTCTGTGCCCCTCGCTGCCCCATTTGCGTTGTGACTGTGATTTTGTCTGTTCTCCCCCATTTCCTTTCTGTGCCCCTCGCTGCCCCATTTGCGTTGTGACTGTGATTTTGTCTGTTTTCCCCCATTTCCTTTCTGTGCCCCTCGCTGCCCCATTTGCGTTGTGACTGTGATTTTGTCTGTTCTCCCCCATTTCCTTTCAGTGCCCTCGCTGCCCCATTTGCGTTGTGACTGTGATTTTGTCTGTTTTCCCCCATTTCCTTTCTGTGCCCCTCGCTGCCCCATTTGCGTTGTGACTGTGATTTTGTCTGTTCTCCCCCATTTCCTTTCTGTGCCCCTCGCTGCCCCATTTGCGTTGTGACTGTGATTTTGTCTGTTTTCCCCCATTTCCTTTCTGTGCCCCTCGCTGCCCCATTTGCGTTGTGCCCGTATTTTTTGTCTGTTTTCTCTCCCCTTGTACTTTTGTGCCCCGCTGCCTCTCGCCTTTCCCGCCGCTGCGTCCCTGCGGCCCCGCCCCTGACTGCCCATTCGCTGCCCCTGCCTCCCGCCTCCCAGCTGCTCCTCCCTCCCACCTCCCCATAAATGGCGGCCGCTGTGCGGCCGCGCCGCTGGCGCGCCGAAGGCGCGCCTAAGGCAAGCCCGTCTGCGCCCGTCCGCGACTGGACCGCGCCCAGCGCCAGAACCCCTGGATCCCACCGATGCAACACTACTCGACGGACCTACGACGCCGCCACCCTCACCGCACTCAATGCCGGCCGGAACCCTGCCTGCTACCGAGCCTCACCGAGACGCACCCACGGACCCTTCACCTGCCAAACCTGCCGATTCACCTGCCCCCGGACGTGCACCACCTCCGCCAAGTCGAGCACCAGCAGCAACAACCTGAAATGCATCCTGTTGAACACCCGCTCCGTCCACAGGCACGCCGTGGAACTCTGGGACCTGCTCGACGCAACAGCACCGGACATCGCCTTCCTCACCGAAACCTGGATGAACGCCTCCTCAGCGCCCGACATCGCCATAGCCATCCCGGACGGATACAAGATCACCCGGAGGGACCGCGTCAACTAGACGGGAGGAGGCATCGCCATCATACACAAGAACACCATCCGCATCTCGACTAACTCCGACGAGACCTTCACCGCCGCCCGAACACCTACACTTCCAGATACACACTGACCCCAAGACCACCCTCCGAGGCACCCTCATCTACAGACCCCGGGACCACGCACACTATTCAGCGAAGACATCGCAGACTTCATCAGCCCGCACGCCATGCCCTCAGCCGACTACATCCTCCTAGGGGACCTCAACTTCCACCTGGAGAACAACAACGACAGAAACACCACCGCCCTGCTGGACAACCTCGCCAACCTCGGACTCAAGCAACTGGTGAACACGCCCACCCACTACGCCGGCCACACGCTTGACCCCGTCTTCTCTTCCAGCAAGCACATCTCCTTCAGCCACGCCACCGGACTACACTGGACCGACCACAGCTGCGTCCACTTCAGCTTCAGAAAGACTGCGAACCACCACCACCCGCAACAGGCTCCCCGCCGGAGCTGGAGCAAGATCACCGCCCGAGCAGCTCACCGCCTCCCTCAGCCAGAACACACCCACCAACACAACGGACCCAAGCGAAGCAGCCAGCAACCTCGCCAAGTGGCTGACCGCCTGCGCCGACGACCTCGCACCACTAAAAACCCTCCCAGCAGACCCGGAAGCAAGAAAACCCCTTGGTTCACCAACGAACTCAAGGAATCCAAGAAGAACTGCCGCACTCTCGAGAGAACCTGGCGACTCGACCAGACCACAGACAACAGGACCGCCCTCAAGCACGCCACCCGCAAACACCACCAGCTGATCCGTGCCACCAAGAAGTCGGCACTCAAAGAACGACTGGACAACAACGCCCACGACAGCAAGGAACTTTTCAGCATCGTCAAAGAGTTCTCCAACCCCAGCGCCGGAAACAACGACATCACCCCCTCGCAAGACCTCTGCAACTCACTCGCCACGTTCTTCCACCGCAAGATCACCGACATACATAACAGCTTCGACGCACAAACCACGCACCCTACCGCCGAACCAACGCCCGCCACCACCACCCTCTGCAACTGGACCCCGATCAGCACCGAAGACACCACCCGCACGATGAACTCCATCCACTCCGGATCACCAACCGACCCCTGCCCACACCACGTCTTCAACAAAGCCGACGCCACCATCGCACCCCATCTCCGGGACATCATCAACTCCTCCTTCCACACTGCCACCTTCCCGGAGAGCTGGAAGCACGCCGAGCTTACCGCCCTCCTGAAGAAACCAACGGCGGACCCCACCGACCTCAAGAACTACCGTCCCATCTCGCTCCTTCCGTTTCCGGCCAAAGTCATCGAGAAGACCGTCAACGGACAGCTTGCCGCCTTCCTCGAGACGAATGGATCCCTCGACCCTCGCAGTCCGGGTTTCGGGCCAACCACAGCACCGAGACCGCCCTTATCGCAGCCACCGACGACATCAGAACCCTAACCGACAACGGGAAACAGCAGCCCTCATCCTCTTGGACCTCTCCGCGGCGTTCGACACCGTCTGCCACCGCACCCTAGTGAAGCGCCTCAGCAACATCGGAATCCGAGAGAAAGCACTGGAATGGATCATCTCGTTCCTCGCCGGAAGAACCCAGAGAGTCCGCCTCCCCCGTTCAGATCCGAGGCCACCGAAGTCATCTGCGGCGTTCCACAAGGATCTTCACTCAGTCCAACCCTCTTCAACGTCTACATGAGCCCCTCGCAGCCATCGCACGCCAACACAACCTCAACATCATCTCCTACGCCGACGACACCCAGCTGATCCTCTCCCTCACCAACGACCCCACCACCGCCAGAGCCAACCTACACGACGGGATGAGAGACGTCGCCGACTGGATGAGGAACAGCCGCCTTAAACTAAACTCAGACAAGACGGAAGTCCTCATCCTGGGCTCATCACCCTCCGCCTGGGACGACTCCTGGTGGCCCCCGGCCCTGGGCACCGCGCCCAAGCCAACGGACCACGCACGCAACCTGGGCTTCATCCTGGACTCCTCCCTGTCGATGACCAGACAAGTCAACGCCGTCTCATCCTCGTGCTTCAACACCCTGCGCATGCTCCGCAAGATCTTCAGATGGATCCCCACTGAAACCAGGAAGACCGTCACCCAGGCACTCGTCACCAGCCGACTGGACTATGGGAACACCCTCTACGCCGGAACCACAGCCAAACTTCAAAAGACTCCAGCGCATCCAGAACGCCTCCGCACGACTCATCCTGGACATCCCCTGACACAGCCACATCACCGGACACCTGAAAGACCTGCACTGGCTCCCCGTCAGCAAGAGAATCACGTTCAGACTCCTCACCCACGCACACAAGGCCCTCCACGACCTGGGCCCAAAGTACCTCAACGACCGCATGACCTTCTACACGCCCACCCGCCAGCTACGATCAACCAGCCACGCCCTCGCCACCGTACCACGCATCCGCAGAACCACCGCCGGAGGAAGATCCTTCTCCTACCTGGCAGCCAAGACCTGGAACTCCCTCCCCACTCACCTTCGGCGAACCCAGGACCATCTCTCCTTCAGGAAGCAGCTCAAGACCTGGCTGTTCGAGCAGTAACTTACCCCCTCCCCCAGCGCCTTGAGACCCTCCCGGGTGAGTAGCGCGCTCTATAAATGCCGTGATTGATTGATTGATTGATTGAGGCAAACAAGGACAAATGAGACTGATACGCAAGACACACTATGAGTCTCAGATATTGACTGTCTTGTAAATTTGGTGACACTTGATGAAGACGTAGAAATGGACAGTACTCAAATACTGGGTTTGGCTGGTAGAAATACAAATGAAGGGGGAAATACGGAGTTTACGGAAAAATCCAAATGTATTCCTCCTACATCGCATGATAGCATTGAAGTATTTTCAGTATTGATGGTTGGAGAATGAAAAAGACTGCAATGTAAAAATGATGTTAAAATTAGAAAAGCATTTAATCAAAGTGAAATGTATAAGAAAGTAGTGAATAAGTGGAGTAAAAATTAAAATTGCATAGTGAGAGGATCTGACAAAGGTGGCAATGTAGTCTTATGGGACAAGAATGTATACATGGAGGAAGCATATTTAGCGCTAAATGACAAGGAGTGCTACACAAGAGTTGGGCAGACCAAACTCGAGACAGTGAAAAAAGAGTTTCAGGAACAGCTTAATGAATGGAGGGATATGGGGTTGTTAAATTGGGATGAATGGAATTTTATTAAGAACACAAACCCAAAAACACCTGCATTTTATTTAATCCCTAAAATCCACAAAGATAGCCAAAAACCACCAGGGAGACCAATAGTGGCAGCAATAGATAGCCTCTTTGAGAGGGCTTCAATATATGTTGACCATTTTTTACAACCGTTAGTAAAAAATCTTCCGTCATACACTAAAGACACAACAGACTTTCTTAAAAAAATCTTTGATGTAGCATGGGAGAATGACATGGTGTTGATAAAACTTGATGTCACATCACTTTATACCAGTATCAGACACCACAATGGCCTGAAAGCCACAAAACAAATGATTTTGGAAATCATGGAGTGGTGTCTGACAGAAAACATTTTCGTGTTCAATGGTGAACTATTTCAACAGTTAAGAGGGACTTCGATGGGTACCTGCTCCGCCCCCAGCTTTGCAAATTTGCATATGGGCTGGTGGGAGGAGCAGGTGCTCCACGGAGCCATTTTGAGTAAATTGTCAGAAAACATTGTCATGTGGGTTCGCTACATCGATGACATCTTTGTGCTATGGAGGGGTGAAGTCGATGTAGCGAAAGCCTTTGTGGGAGAATTAAACGAAAACAGCTTCAATCTCAACTTCACAAGCACAATCAACAAACAACAAATTGATTTCCTTGATGTAAAACTTGAAATCAAGTACTGTAAACTCACCACCACAGTTTGTAGAAAACCGACAGCAGGAAACAGTATATTACACGCAGATAGTTTTCATCCGCAGGTACTCAAAAACAACATACCATATAGAGAACTATTAAGGGCGAAACGTATCTGCAGTGGGGAAAAAGAATTTGAAGAAACAGAAAGAAATGTGCTATCCAGACTAAAGGAAGGGGGATACACAGAGAATAATCAGAGAAAGCTCAAACCAAAGTAAAAACTGTTAAAAGAGAGGACTTACTGTTCAATTCAATATTTCCCAAAAAATGATTGGAAAAAACACCAAGGAGAATCAGACAATAAGATTCATTACTACTTTCCACATTAAACAGTTACAACTAAGAAAAGCTTTAAACAAACATTGGCATCTAGTAAGAAAGGACCCGATAATAGGGAAGGAAGTGACACTAAAACCTCAAATTACATTTAGGAGGGCTAGATCAATGAGAGATGCCCTAGTTAGTAGTGTGATAACAACAACTCGCCAACAATGGCTGAGACCAAATCCAGGTTTCAGAAGATGCACGAAGTGCAAAGCATGTATAAATGGAATAAATAAAACTGAGCTAGTCACACCTTTAGGGAAACAAATTAAGATCAAGAAAACCCTTACATGCAAGACAGATCATGCAATATATGCATTAACATGTCCATGCGTAAAATGGTACATAGGCAGTACCAAACTGCAAGTACATAAAAGGATTCTCCAACATCTCCATTCGATAAAGAATGCAGACAGTACGTATCCAGTTGCAAGACACTTTCAAAACTCACACCAGGGTGACCATGCACTGTTAACCTACAGTGTAATCAATAATTTCCAGAGGAAACCAAGAGGAGGTAACAGGGAAAGAGAACTGAGACGATTAGAATCCAGATACATTCTGGAAATGGACAGCAATGAACCAATGGGATTAAATATGGACGAACAACTCTTTGTACACCTGTAATAATAGCATTTTTAATCCCTGCAGCTAGCTTCTGAAGATCGCAGAAATCTTGTTTTAAATTAGGTTTTAACTTATCTTATTGTGTTCTTCTTATAGGAATACAAGAAAGGAAGAGTGCTTTGGGTAGTAAAAAAGAGCAACAACAAGCAAGCTAGTGATAAATGCATTAACGAAGTAATGGCATATTTGACATATTGAACTCTAGTATACAGACTGAATTTAAAATGAATATAATGTATAAAATAAGGAATAAGGTTATTGGCAGGTAACCCACTAGGGACACAAAGAATGTAGCCCACTTGGGTAAAACTACTTTTTATGTGAAACGGAAATTAATTAACACATGTAACATATTTAGTAACTAAAATGATGTACATGGAGATTTGAAAATGTAATGAAGAAATTGATTCTGTATAAATTGTAGATGCAAATACACAGTGGCAAACACACTCCAAGATGGAGGAGATGTTATACACAATGTGAATAGTCCTATGTTTATGTTAATGTCGGAAGCACACACACAGGAAGTGTTCAAATAACCTTTTATGTTTTGCGATCAACGTCGTGACCAAGGTGTGTAACACCAAAATGCGTTAATGTGTCTTTTGGCAAATAGAAATAAAATCGATTGAAGAATAAGCACTGGAGTGCCTTGGTTTTGTTCAGACTACGAGCGAGCCATATGTAATTGAATCAATTGCAGCGATGCGAAGCGCTGCCAACGTGCACCACCGCCGTTCAGGCTTCCCGGGAGGTAACACGCCGAACTGCCACATATATATAGATATATACATACACATATATATACATATCTCAAACACAAGGAAGTAATGCGCTCACTCAGGCAAGACACAGTGGTAATGGCACAATGGGGATTTATTGATCCATAAACCCCGCATGACACGTAGATGGTCTTGATCACACACAACGGAGTGCCCAAGAAAGTGTCATTACATAGGAAAAATAGAAATCAACATAGGACTGCATATAATGCAGTAACAGTGTAGAGGCAGTAAAACAGAGGCCATATTGTAACATGTTTCGGTTTAAACACCTTCCATTGTATCATGTGTAAACTCAAAGTTGTACATATATATTTAAACGCATATATAAACGCATCATGTTGCTGAAATAAACATGTTACGGCTGGTATACCTTCCATTGTGTCATGTGTGAATTGAAAGTAGTATGTACATATATAATCGCAGTATGTTGCTGAAATAAACAGAAACGTGGTCCACATGCACCTGTAATGCACAAATGTATAACAATTCCTACAGTTGTGTAAACAATCAACTATGGTGACATGCCTCCCAAACATAAATGGTATAATGGCACGTATTGTGGGGCACACGTTCAAGACCCCGAGAGGTAGACATGGCCAAGGTGTAACTCGCAGGTGGGTATGGTCCCCTGAAGTACAAGTCAGCGTGCTGGTATAGTGAAAAGTGACCATGTCAAGCTTATTACTCGCTGGTAATAAGGCAGTCTAACAGAGATCAAGCATAGGGGAAACAAGGGACCAACTCTGACTCCTGTTCAGCCACTTTTCTTAGACTCTGGTGATACCGTGTGACACTGTGTCGCCATGGGCACCTTTCCACTTCGAGTCTGATCTGTTACCAGGGAGTACCCATCCTTGATGCACAAATCTATCCTCTTTCTCTGGGGGAACCACCAAGGCACTTTGCCAACACACAGTTTTCTGCCCCCAGGACTCACATTGCTACCACGGAGGGTCTCTATGTGCTTTGAGCTTTGTTGTGCTAATAACTTTGGCGCATTTTGACGAATCGTCACAAGGTTTTCAAAAGTAGTACGCACCTAAGTTCAGCTGCTGTGTGAAATGTTCCGGGGTGATCCATCATACGAGGGCTGAGAAAAAGGGGGGGGTCCCAAAACACGTTTTCCCCATGCAATGTACTATAGGGATTTTGAACACAACAGACCGAACGGCTAAACGGAACTACACCAAATTTGGCAGAAATCTAGCTCATGGTCCAGAAAGAGACTTTTTTGTGATTTGATGTAAAGGTAATTAAATATTACTTAACATTTAAAACACCCTAGAAATTAACTGAAAAAAACAAAGGTTGCAGGGACTTTATAGTTAGGAAATAAAATTGAAAAAAACCTTAGAAAATCACAAAAAAACAAAGTTTAGAAGGACGTTATAGTCAGGTTCAGATTTTCAACGCACAAAACCATAGAAATTCAACAGTTATAGGTAAACATATCTCAAAAAATTATAACTCATGCCATAAGTTGAATTATTAAGGCCTATAAGTCAAAAGTAAAGTCATTGGATTTCATTGGTAAGGTTGTTTTCTTTTTTAGATTATAGGAGATATTACGTTTAATATTGCATTGTCTTTGGATTGAGGGTTATGGTTTTGAGTAAATCTTAGCTTCTTCCTTTTGATAAAAGATAACAGCATCTAGCTTTTTTATTTATATATATATTTCTGTTTCAAATTTCTGATGGGATGTGCACTCCAGCATTTTTAAATGCCCACTAGCTTTAAGACAGTAATGCTTCCACTGTAATTGAATTTTAAATGTTTAGACCTTGTGTTAGGATACTCATAGGTCCTCATTTATGGCATTTTGTTCTAGGGCTTCGCAGCAAGGCACCTTGCTGAACTGCCCTACGCCAAAATGAAAGGGCAGGAATGCACCATAATTAAGCAATACGGTGCATTCCTGCCCTTTCTGTCTGCGCTGGTGCCATTTTGGCAGCCTAACACCAACGTAGGCACTCTTGCAATATGGTGCAAGGTGCCTCTGTTGCAGGCAGGATTGTTTTTGTGCAGCAAGGGACACCTTCCTGCATAAAAACAATTGTACAAGGCATTTTTCTCTTTCTATGTGTGCTGCAGAATGCAGCAGACATGGAAAGAGGAAAAAACAAGGAGAAATTAACATGTTTCCTCTTGCTACGCCTTGCCTCGGGAGGCATACAGATTTGACACTTCCTTAGGTTTACATCACTTTGTAAATCTGGGGCAGCGTCAAATTCCATGGATGTTGCGTGGGGAAACCCACTGTAACACCCAGGGGCATACAGTGAATGGACACAGCTATTTGTGCTGCGTTGCCTCACTCATGATTTATGAGGCCATTCAAAGCCATGCAGGGCTGCTTTCCGTGGCTTCATAAAGCACTATGAGAGCCACGTGTTCCACATGTACCACTTTGTGTGGTGCAAAACTGATGCAGGGCTCTCATAAATAAGCCCCTTAGGGGACACATGTACGTAGCTTTTTCTCACTTGCAAATGGCCAGATTTGCACATAGTGGTATGTATGAATGTTTTGCGGCGAAATCCAGTCGCAAAGAATTTGCTTTTTCCTACTAACTCCTAGTTGGTGGTAACCCATTCTCCAATGAGCAGGGGTCCAAAAGGGACTCATTCTCATTAGTGAATGGTTGCGAAAATGTTATTTAAGACCAGGCAGTGGTCCCACCGACCACTTCCTACTTTTAGAAAAATGAAAAGGAAACTTTTCATTTTGTTCTTGAAACGCATCCCATTTTCCTTTAAGGAAAACAGGCTGCATTTAAAAATAAAGCAAACGTTGCTTTATTTAAAAGCAAACACAGATATGGTGGTCTGCTGTTGTCCCCAGCAGTCCACTATACCTGTGTTTGTAGCGATTCCCTATGGGTCTCAAATTGCGACCTACTTCATGAATATTAATGAGATAGTAGAAATAACGTGGACGAGCCCACCTAAAATGTTACCACTTCAGGTGACTCAATAACCAGTAACAGAGTACAGACATCCAGTGGATGTGTAAAAAGACCCCTCACCCACCAACCTAGTTGGTGGCATGCTTCATCATTGGGGTCCCAACTGGGCTGCCGAATGCAACCCAGCTGTGCTACAAAGCCTGTTTACAGCGGAACGTTTTTTTTTTGATCAGTGGAGTGAGTGCTCTGTGAGTAGGGTACTCAGCTTTATTAAAAGCGTCTTAGGACATGATTAAAAGAATGCAGGCGGGATATAGTGAAGTTGAAATTGTGCTTCAATATCCCTTAGATGCAGGTCGACATGTTTCAGCCTCCTACGTCAATCGTGAGGCTTTTATCAGGACCATGGTGTGAATAGTGCAGTGGCTGAAAAATGGAAGCAGCCTACTACATTAGGGAGCCCCCAGGCATTAAGTAAAGTGTTAGATGTGGTGGTTTGTTGTTTGGGGCGTGTAGACACCAAGCCTGCACCTAAGGGATATTGAAGCACAATTTCAACTTCACTATATCCCGCCTGCATTCTTTTAATCATGTCCTAAGATCCTTTTAATAAGGTTTTTCACAGGGGCATTTCTTGGAGACATTTTTTATATTTTTTCACTTCACGCTGTGTACCCTACTCACAGAGCACTCACTCCACTCATCCAAAAAAAAAAACGCTCCACTGTAAACAGGCGTTGTAGCACAGCTGTGTTGCATTCAGCAGCCCAGTTGGGACCCCAATGATGAAGCATGCCACCAACTAGGTTGGTGGGTGAGGGGTCTTTTTACACATCCACTGGATGTCTGTACTCTGTTACTGGTTATTGAGTCACCTGAAGTGGTAACATTTTAGGTGGGCTCATCCACGTTGTTTCTACTAATATCTTGGGTAAGAGTACGCAGCCCCATTCCTTTTTTCCTCACTCTCTCGTTGTTTACTACATAATAATGAGATAGGTCAATTGCGACCCACTGGGAATCGCAAACAATGTAAAACACACTGGACCAAAAGTACAAAAAAGTCAGTTTGCAATTTCCTAATGGCGATTTTTTGCAATTCGCAATTAGGAAGTCGCAAACACCCATGTACAATTGTGTCTTAAACACATTTTGCAATTCCAAGTGGGTCGCAAATAGACATACCTCATTAATATTCATGAGGTAGGTCTCGCTTTGCGTCCCATTGGGAATGGAAAATAATCACAGGGATGGTGGCCTGTTGAGGTCAGCAGACCACAATGTCTGTGATTGCTTTTTAAATGAAGCTATTTTTTTTTTTTTTCAATGAAAAATGGGATGCATTTCAAAAATAAAAATGAAAAGCTACCTTTTCATTTTTTAAGAGTAGGCAGTGGTACATTGGTTCACTGCCTGCTCTTAAAAAATGATAGCGCCCACAGTCCCTTAGGGAGCCCTTCTCGTTTGCGAATGGGTTGCCACCAACTCAAAGTTGGTGGTAACTGCTAATTTTTTGCGACCTCATTCCCGATTGCAAAACATTACAACATACAAGTGCGACTCGCTATTAGAAAGGGACGCCCTTAACACGCCCCTTCTTAATAGCGACTCGCAAACCCTATTTTGCATATTGGTAGTAGGTTATCGATTCGCAAAATAGGGTTGCTACATGGCAAAAAGCATTTTACTACTCACAAACGGGGCAGTTTGCAGCCGGCAAAATGCTTTGTACATCTGGCCCACTGGTGTGCATAACTGTTTGCGATTTCCTAATAGAGAATCGCAAAAATTCACTATTAGGAAATCGTAAACGGAAAGGTTAGTACATGTGGCCCTTAATTTCTAAATTGGTTTTATGTTTCCAATCTGCATTTCGGAAGTTCGTTGGAAAACTGGAAAAAGTTGCTGTACTCAGACATATGTGATCGCTTCTGCAGCAGAAACAGTGAAATAAGATTCAATATGTCTACAAAAGCATTCTGAATTCTGCAAGAGAACGAACGCAGACACCGACATTGAAAACAATGCACCACGGGACGAATCTCGTTAGTATGATGTATGCAGGAGATTTTTATACACATGGACATTTTAATGTATGCAATACATTAGTTATATTGTAATCATTTGAAATTTTCCGGCTTTAGAATACACCTGCATAAAACTCTGTCATTGAGCTGTACACCATTTCACAGTATTTTTGGAATCCTACGCTCCAGGACAATTGAGTCAGAGGCAGAGTGGTTATTGCAGTTTCAGGCCCCAGGGGGAACTTATTCATTTCACTGATTCAGCTACTACTGTCAGCTGATATACACAGAACTGAAGTTAGCTCTTAGGGGACTAGTTTAGCCAGTCCCAGGTGATATAATGTTAGTGTCTGCACTGTTATGGGGATGAAAATGAGAATTTCACCACGGAAAATAAAATCCTGCTCTAAATTGTTTGCCTTATGTGAATACGTGAAAAGAATAAAAATAGAGGCATTGTGCACATCTTGCTAAAATATGTGCGTCCCAATTAGTGTTATGTAAACAAGGATTAATAAATGAATCATGCAATGGGCATTTAGTGGTGCATAAAGACACAAACAATATTCTCCAATCCGTTTAACGAGCATAGTAGAATTTGACATGCATAAAAATTAACGAGGTACGTTGTAGCGTTTCAAAGTCTTCGAAAAAATCTTAATTATTGATAAAATTAATACATACTTATCAGTTAAAAATTGAAAAAACCCTCAAGATATTCAAATAAAATATGTATATTTTCTAGTTTATGTAAACATGGCTGCTAAAACAGGAGAGAGTGGGTATAAATCTAAAATAAATTATTATAGATTTTCATTTGTAAAGAATGGCGGGGCAGATTTATGTTGAACTAACGCAGCGGGGTACAGCAAGTCATTTTGCTGCGCCGCGGTTCATTAGTTTTGAAGCACAGGGATGCGACATATTTACAAGAATATGTTGCATCCTTGTGCTTCCCCCTGCGCTGGCGCACAAACTGCAGCCATGCGCCGGCGAAGGCACACTTGCACCATGGTGCTAGGATGCCTGCGTCGTGGGGAGATTGTTTTTGTGCAGGAAGGGGAACCTGCACAAAAACAATCACTACAACCATTTTCCTCTTTCAATGCGTGCTGCAGAATGCAGCACGCATTGAAAGAGAAAAACGAGGAGAAATGAAAACATTTCTCCTCGGTGCGCCTCGCTACGCCACCTCTAGGGTGGCGTAGCTTCAGGCGCATCTCCAGAGTTACGATTTCTCGTAATTCTGGAGATGTGTCTTGTTCCATGAGTGTTGCGTGGGAACACCCACAGCAACACCCATGGAACGCCCCTTCACCGCAAAGTGCTGCGTGTGAAGGGGCCGTATTTACAAGGAGAGGAAAAGTCACGCAGGGTGGCTTTTCTTCTCCTTGTAAATATGGAGCAGCCCCCTGCGCCACCAGTACGTCATGAAAAGTGACGTACTGGTGGCGCAGGGGGCTCGTAAATCTGCCCCGTAGTGTCTCGAAATGTGCTTCCTTTTTCAAATATTGAGATTCAGAACAGAACTGATATTTCAACATATGCGTTGTTCTTGGATGTCAGTGCTCTCACATCAAGCTGGAATTTTAAATAAGAAATGTAATGCCCTTTTGATTGATAACATTTGAGATTTTAAAACTTGGGAAGTATATTTTCCCGAATTTAAAAAAAAACAAAAAACGGTTAAATAAATGACATTAGGTCTGTGATCCTCTACTTTTACATTATTAATGATCAGATGTGTTTCTCCCGCCTAATTTAGTATGAACACCTTAGCACATGCTGTGTGTACAAACCCTGATCTTCCTTGTAAGACTTTGCGTCTTTGAGTATGATCATGTATCGCGTGCATTCTACTACTAGCAGTTAAAGAAATCTTCCTAGAATTTTTGCTTTAAAATTCTATTGAATTCCTGCAAGTGTACTCCTGCCTTTCTACCATAACCGAAGTGCACCTCATTCCAGACTTATTATGGTGGTGTTGGTTTTCCGTGAGTGGCACCTGAATTGTTCAGTTCCGGTAATCATCCATTTTCAAACGGGTAGATGGGTGAACTCAGTTAAATCAAACATGTTAACGTAACTACCTCAACTTCTATTTCAAGGAAGCATAAACCAATTTCCCATTATCTTCCTTGAATTAATGATGACTGAAGTATGCACTTTAAGTGTCGTACTGGGTCTCGTGC
This sequence comes from Calotriton arnoldi, assembly GCA_963921515.1. Taxonomy (NCBI): domain Eukaryota; kingdom Metazoa; phylum Chordata; class Amphibia; order Caudata; family Salamandridae; genus Calotriton; species Calotriton arnoldi. The sequence goes on along the minus strand of CAWUFW010006898.1, from coordinate 760,243 downwards.
AGCTCTGTTGCTGTTTCCAGAACAGCTAGTGAGTAAATTCCTCACATAAAACTATTTGCAAAATATCAATTGCATGTGTGCCACTTTCAAGAAGATATATGTTTTGCTTCCTTTTTAGGTCTCGCAGACCTAGCGCTGGAGCGCGCATGCGCTCCTCGCTCTGCGAGGCTTATTGTCATTGATACTCTTTCAGAAGGGGACTTGAAGCCCCGCCCATCTTTTTGATTCGCTGGCGTCATCCTCCATGCTAAACGCTGGCTCACGATTGAAAAGGAGGCTTCTTAGTCCCCCCTTGTTACCGCCCTGTCCACTTTTGGCCCCACCCACCCGTACTGGATCTTTTACTCGCGGCGTTAGACGGTGTCTTTTAATTCCTGGGTGAGCACTTTTCTTTGTTCATTTGCGCAATGGCGTGGCGACAGCTTGTTTAGGTTGTGCCCTGGCCTAATTGTGATCCCAATCCGACCCTGGACTAGATCATAGAATGTGGAATAGGGTGCCGGCATTACTGCAACCGCCCAGCATGCCGCCGAGTTGGCCGCATTAATGTTGTGCAGTCGATGCGGCGTTAGGTGCCACCAATACAAGATTTTATAGACGTTTTTTTCACTTCACTTTTCCTCAATTCTTAAACAGTATTCATGCCCTATCACACAGTCTGTAGCTCCGGGCCACAAAAATCCGGCGAGTAAAGTAAGAAGCCCCATCCTCAGCTCCAGAATCCCCTTAAACCCTAGACACCTCCAATCACTAAGCAGTCCAACACTTTAGTGATCTGCCCGAAAAAAGCAACTTCAGCCGCCACAATTGCTCTGACTGCATCACAAAATACTACACGCAACCTAAAGCATGACGTTTTATCACTTGATATTACGTCGTCGCTCATAGTTTTTCCTCTAATGCAAGGGTTCACCCTACGCATAGCGTAGGAAGTAGCCTGGGCAGGGAATGCCAGGGGGTGGCTGGCCGCGGGCACAGCCCTTCCTGCCGTTCACGGCATAACCAGCACTGTCTTACAAAGTTGAGATCATGGCACGCTGGTGTCAGATGCCTGCCCTGCCTTTGCTGCACCACTCAAGCATGCGAAAGGCGAAAACAGGGAAACTTTCTTCCCGTTTTTAGGTCTCGCCTGAGCCAGCGCGCATGCGCTGCTCTGGCGAGACTTTTAGTAAGCGGGTTTTGGAAGTGCAAACAGTGGCTTTTGCTGGGGATTAGCCTGCGTTCACGCGAGCGTGCACGCGTGATCAGGCGCCATATGGCTTCCTCGCCATCTGGACGCTCGCGTGAAGCGCAAGCTGGTCGCCAGCAAAAACCACTGTTTGCACTTCCAAAACCCGCGATTACTTTCACTTTCACGGCCGCGCGGCCGTGTCAGTTTCACGGCCGCGCGGCCAATGCTTGTTTACACTGTATTTATCCATTGATATTTTACTCACAGCCACGTTATTGTACATTTAAAGCAGCGGGAATTCTGTAGTTATTCTCAAGGCAGAAAGGGTACTCTGATCAAAGCCAGAAAAAGGAACCCCTGTATTCAGCAGGGGAGATGCACTTCTTGTCACAGCCGGGGACATGAAATGAAGTCTGTTCACACCGAGATCGTATTTACACCGCCCAAGGCATTTGAATTTACAGTCGTTGTTCCTCTGCTCACAGCGAAAATGCTTCCATTTCTTAACCACGTTCCCGACAGCCAGAGTACTTCACCTCACACCCGCAGGTTATCTGCCATCTTTTCTCCCAGGGGCATGCCTCCTTTCACACAAGACGTGGATCTCAAACATGGAACTAGGCATCTATTGTCTGTCCAGGGCAGGGTTGGTTGCTTTGGTTGGGGACGGAGTAATGGAGCAAAACTCTTGCTAGTACAGAATTTTCGATCTTCGGCCAATAAGGGAGAAAGTAGGGACCCCGCCAACATGGTGTGCAATATGAACATGTGGTCTTTTTTCCCATGTTGGTTGGGCACGAGCCTGCCTGGGTCCCTCCAAGGCAAGGGTTTCACGAGCCGAGCACATCTCCACATTTCAATCCTATAAAGAACTGTAACCGAGCAATCTGCATCTCATTTGCAACTCAAAAGGCCCATTGTCATTTTAGAACCCCAGTTCGAGCTGCTGGGAAGCATTTGACCCCACACCAGGCAGCGGGGTGGTTTCCAGCCGCCGTGGGCTGAGGGCTTCGAGTTACCTTTCGCAGGGACTGTGTTAGGTTTTGTGTGCGTCTGTGTAGAGATGCTCGGAGTATTCATTGCAGGTGTTGCCCCCTTGCTGAGTCGCCTTTATTACCGCCAGGGTGGTCTCATAAGCGATGTATTTGGAAGCAGTGATTGCAGGGAGAATGCTTACCCAGCCCTCTTTCTCTGTGTGCAGTAGAGTGTAGGCGAGCTGGGAAGGGTGTGGCAGTCTCGAGTTCTACTCCAGTGAAATTTCAGTCACTAACACACTGTTTTGATACTGGACGCATGTTTTTTGGCCCCACGTAATGTTTTCTCAGCTTAACCTCTCTGTTTCAGTATTTTTTCTTCTTCTTGGAAGCAAGGAGTAGATGATTTTTATCTTGGATGTGTCATTGCCATTCTGAAAGTTGTTGCCCCAACCCCGCTATGTTCTAGCCAGCAACAGACCCCGCACCCTCCTCTCCTAGCTTCAGAACCTATTTTATTTAGGCATCACGTGCACTGACAACATTTCAACACACGTATTACATTAAATTAAGAAAAAAACTACAGATTTTGCTTAAGCTCGTATCCTTTTTGTAATCAATTGACATTTGGTGCTTGTTTTTGCTATTCTCCTTTCCGATGTTTTTACGACCTCCTTTTTTTTTTTTATTACTTGTGGACACATGTCCCTAGTCTGCAGACTTGTTGAAACAGATAAGGCTGTGCAATGGCTCCAGGGAACTTTCTAATTAGTTGCACTACAAACGCCCCACCTCCCACCTTCCCACCCACCTCGCCTTAGGCTGTTTTTAGGCAGTGTCACGAGGTGTTTCTAAACAAGGCCGCGTCTCCTCCACCTTACTTAACAAAAACAACAAGCATTGGCGTAGCCAATAGGTCTCGCCTTTGGGACCTTATAAGTATTTAGTTATGCAGCAGGTCCCAAAGGCGAGACCTATTGGCTATGCCAATGCTTGTTCTTTCAGGTCTCAGACTGGTACCACACTGGAATACGACATCGTAAGATAAACATTCTTGAGTTTTGATAGTGACGCTATGATGCAGACCGGTTCTGCACCTCAGTGTAGCAGTAGTTGTCGCGGTTTAGATCTGACAGTGGTTGGAGTACAGAAAGCAAATACTCAATGTCCTTCGTTATGCAATTATTACCTACAGCGTTTTCTCAGCATCAGAGATTTGTGATTGTTGGTACCTGCTTGATGCATTTTATTCCCTGCTCTTTCGTGCACACTTTACAGTGCTGCTGATTTCGCCAACAGTATAGATATGTGGGCTTTGTAGCCCAGTGCATATATTAGGCTGTACACAACACCCACGGACTGATACTTACTGCTCTATATTACCCACCGCAGATTGAGTACTTTCCCAGGAACAGGGACACACGGCAGCAATATAAACTACCCTTGTTACTTCCCTATATGCAGCGATTGAAATGTAACGATAAAACTGCAGGTTCTTACTGTCCCTGGCTGCTATTGAGTACTGGCAGTGCTTAATTTGCGAACGGAAGTATGCCGGTGCCCGAAACTGTGGTCACAAGTCGGCGGCCGGTGCACTTAAACGTCGACGCATACAAAGGCTGTTAGTCTTAAATCCACTACCAGACGCCCACTGCTCTCTTTCTCGCTCTTGTAGGTACCTGCTTTCTACCTTTTGTGACGGTTTTGCCTCTAAGCTTTTCACATTATACTTATTGCATCCGTGCTGAAAGGTGCAAGTACTTGCACTTCCAAATTAAATAAGTGTAGGCACTTTGAACTGCGTGAATGTAGTGGTCCTCCATACAAAGCACCAGGAGCAGATGGGTTGGAAAGGGCTTTGTGTACATGTAGTAAAAGAAGAGTGGTTTATTAAATGTTTAGCCAGAGCAAAGGAACCCACAACAGCTCTTCTGTCGTCCTCGGTGTAACTAGCGCTAAGAGCAGTTTGAGCAGGACACCGGGTATCTCAGACCCCATTCCGACAAAGGGTCGTCTGAGCGTTGACTGCCCCTTTAATTTGCACTGATATCACATGCTGTATAACTAACATGTACAAAAGCTCTTTTCATTACACACTGCGGGCGAGTCAAGAGTTAAGGGCCAGGTGTTACGAATCTTTACTAAAACAAGGGGCCTGGTCCCTGGTACATTGCGGGAGAGAGAGGGCCTGGAAAAAGAGTGAGAGGAGGTGAGTGTAGCATGGAAAGAGATAAAAAACAGAAAAGAAGGGAGAGTGATAAAGGAAAAGAGGGAGGACGACTGGAAAGGGGAGAGGAGTTGTGGAGGGAAAGACCGGAAGGGGATAGGAGGTGAAAGGAGGAGCGGTGAGATAATGATGAAAGAGAGATGGGTGAGAGGAGGAGAAGGTCTGGAAATGGAGAGGGGACGGGGGTCATAGTAAACAAGCATTTGCAATGCAATAGGTCTGGCATTTGCAACAGTTTGAGCTCTTGGCATTGTAAATAACAATGCCTTTTATTTATGTGTTGGTTTTTAAAACATAAATAAAAGGCATTATCATTTACAATGCCAATAACTTAAACTCTTGCAAATGCGAGACCTATTGCATTGCAAATGCTTGTTCAGATATCCTGCAAGGTCTTTGCTTGGCTTGTCTAGCTGGTTTGCATCAATGCATACTGTAAAGGAATCAACATGTAACTTAACAGCTATTCAGTTCTAACAAAACTATGGGCCTGATTATGAGTTGGGTGGTTAATTCCGACCCAAGCATAAACCCCTGTTTAAAAACTGGTTGGAATTACTAGTTGTTAGGTATTTAACACATCTGATAATTATCGGCAGGTTACCCGAGGGAACAGAAACAGCCAGGAGCAACACACAAAAGGACCTTAGGACACCCTGAAAGTATATCAACAATTCGGTCCTGTTTGGGAATGTGCAGACATTAATTTTGTGTGGACAGTGCATCTTGAAACAAGATAAACAGAATCCACTGCCATTCTCTGACATCACTCAGTCATCACAAGTAGAAACCTGTCAAACTCTTCCAACATGGACAAAGCCAGAGAAAGGAAGTATATGTTTATGCATCCTGAGCTGGAGGTCCTGGCCTAAGAGGTGTTAAGACATCATGATCATCTATGCAGGCTGCTCCTACAGTGATATCATAACTACATTCCATGTCTTTTGTTTCTTGGAATGAAAGCTATCATTTTCCTTAAAGGTGAGCCTTAATATCTATTCCTTTACTTTTGGAATTCTTGGGCCCAGACAGAAATGTGACTCCTTTCTTTTTCTTGTCTCTCCACTCTATAGTGCCTTCTACATTTACAAAAGTTAGAGTAACACTCTAAGGTCATTTCTAATGTACCACATATTAGTGATTTCTGTTTCCTTATATGTTCCTTTTTCATTGTTTTTGGATTTCTCTGTTTCATTGTATTGTTGGAGTCCTCATTATTATCCCTAACATTGAGAGGGGATTGAAATGTTGACTTTGTCACAGACCAGTAATATGATTGTAAATTGAATTGAGAAGCTGTGCTGTTACACAAGATGATCACATTTATCACATGTGTGTATCACACATAAGGGAGAAGTGAGCATGTAGTTTTGCACTGACACACACTGTGTTGTTTGATTACAATTGTTTGAATTTTCAAAACTATTGCATTTTCTTCACCGGGGACTATTGTTTCTTGCTCAATTATTTACCCCATGTCCTTATTAACTCTCAGGTCCCCCTTGTACTTAAAAACTAGCCACAACATCCAGAGGAGCACAGTTGCAGGTTCATCATAGAATACTCTACAGTGTATCAGAAGTCCATGATATACTACATAAACATTGGAACCTCTTCAGAGGTGATGCCTACCTGAAAGAAATTGTAGGAAAACATTTACGAATAACATATTAAAAAAACTGCATCATTAAGGAGCTATTAACCGTGAGTAATGTGGAGCCTGAATGTGTCATAAAGGATGGGACATGTGAGTGATGTGATATGTGAGGTCATAAGCAAGTCATGGCGGGGTGCAAGTTACAGTTAGCTAAGTAAACTATAACTGTAAATTTCAGGGTTTTTTGCTTTTAAAACGTGATGTTATGACCAACATTTTTACCTAATTATAACGTCACTTTAACCTTTGTTTTTTTAGTGAATTTCTAGGGCTTCTTAAAGTAAAGTTGGTTATGATTACCATACCTAACTATAACGTCACTTTAACCTTTGTTTTTTTAGTGAATTTTTAGGGCTTCTTAAAGTAAAGTTAGATATGATTACCATACCTAACTATAATGTCACTTTAACCTTTGTTTTTCTTTCAGTGAATCTCTGTTTGTTTTTTTAAACATAAAGAATCATCTTATTACCATAACACACTAACACATTAATTTAGCTTTTGTTTTTCTTTCAGTGAATTTCTGTTTTTTACATAAAGTAATATTTTATTACCACACCCAACCTCCGCAGGACGTAAAACCCCCACCATGTTCAGCCATTTTCTCTGTATCACTGTACAAAAATATCTATGGAAATTACATGGGAAAATTGCATTTTGGGGCCCTGCCTTTTTCTTGGACCCAAGTTGACACACAGATATATACACACATACACGCATACACACACACACATGCACACCCACACACACAGTACACACCCACGCACACACACACACACGGCCTATAGTCTCAGTGTTTATAAATGTCACCATAACACCTCAATTGCAATATAGGCCTACATTACACAATTACCTACTATGTATTTTATAAGAATCTATTATGCATAAATTCCATAGGAAAAGCATTTCTTTTTTTGCTGATTACTTTAATGACATTTGATTAATCTGCACAAAACTTTACAAAAAGTTTTCATCCACCTCGGCTCCCTTATGGAAAGTTTGGAGAAACTGCTGAGACTAATAATTCTTCACATGTCTTTTAAGGGACTTTAAAATTTATATGAAGGTAAAGATGAACATGACAGTGATGCAGCGGAAGCGGTGGGGGGGTCATATAATATCCCACACCAACCTTTACAAAACCTAAGGAAGCGTAAATACCATAATGAAAGGCCCATAATTCATTATCCTTTCTATTAGCAATAGCAAAATCAAAGGTCCTCCAATGGATCTTTGGTAGAGCTAAAAGGGACTAAGTAGAGAAATCAGAGAACTATCCCTTCACGAGGACCTGTAATGAAGAAATAGCTATACCATATATTTACTACAAAATGCATAAATAATATGACAATGTTATACTAAAAATAAGTCATGACTCAAAGAAATAACGACAGACACTATTCTTTCTAAGTACCTTTTTAGTATTATTTCAGAAATATGAATGGTCATACACAAATACAAATCATAAGAGTACACTTTGTTCGCAAATATCACATGCAAACAATCACAGCTTTCATAAGTAGAGTAATTCAAAATCATCAAATTCAGGTGAAAAGGGAACGGGGAGAGAGAAACAGAGAACATCAGGGTAATCACAGTTCGGTTACCTCTCAGAATTTTAGAGAAAACTAATGCACAGCGTGCATTTGGTCAAGAAAACTATCTCCCTGGCCGTAGGAGAATAGTGTGGGCAACATCACGAGCCGATGATGTGCAAAGTCTCTAGAGAAAGTTCTCTGCAGTCAGGTTTACCAGCCAGATCAGGAATCAGCACAGCATACAGCATACCATGGATGCAGGACAGGTCGCCAGAATGTGAACGAGCCAATGATCATTTTCCCACCAGCGTCTTTATACTGACTTCGCAACTTTGTTACACTAGGGGGCCGATTCCGATTCCGGCCGGAAATCTCTCCGACCGAGCCGGACCCGGAGAGAATTCCGACCGAATCGGACCCTAGCAGTCCGACCGGACGAGTACGATGCATTTGCATGCTATCGGACTCGAGTCGGTCGGACTCCCATTGAAGTCAATGGGAGCCGGTCGTACAACGCGTACGCGGGCTCCCATTGACTCAATGGGTGCGAGGCGAACAAGGGCGCCCCCTACAGCGGGTCCGCGTCCATGCGCATCGCGGCGTACATGCACAGGTAGGGGGACCCATGGGTCCCCCTGTGTGCGACTCGCGCGCCTACGCGTACAGGGGGTCCGACGCGGACCCCCAAAGTCCGGCTCCGACAGCTTTTTTGAGCCGGACGGCGCGAGTCGGTCGGACTGCTCGCGGCGCGCATCGTACTTACCCGGCCGGGAAACGTCTCCATAGCGCGGTGCGAGTCGTGTCCATGCGAAGTCGGTCGGAGCGTGTTGAAGCCGCGTTCGAGTCGGTCGGCGATTTCGCGGGTGCTTGCATCGTACTCGCTCGGCCGGACCCGCGTACGATTCGGTCGGGAAACAGGGCTCCGAATCGGATCCGGTGAATCCGAATCCAATTCGGAGCACTACCGGCCGAGATCGGAATCGGCCCCTAAGTTAGAAACTCTCCTAAATCCTATAAGCCACTCTCATTGGTCAGAACTAGGGGAGTAAAATAACTCCTAACGATGACTTTACAAATTTCTCTAAACAGTCTTTGTCTAAAATTGTATAACTTCCTAGAGAGGAAGGAGAAGACTACTATTTACACATTTTGTAACTACATAGCAACAGTTTCATTCTGAATCCTCGCATAGACAGGAAAGAGTCATACTATTCTCCGCTCTCTAAGGATGTAAATGTTATTTTTCATAAGGACATCAGGAAACGGTATGAAAAGAAACAAAGGAGCACAGAAGCACATCCCCTAACTAATACATTTGCTTAGACCTGCATGTTTCAGCAAGGAAAGACAGAGAGAAAAGAAAAATTATTTCTACATTTTCTAGACCAATTCTACTTTTATGAAGAATAAAAGAGCATTTTCATGTTTGTGCTTGAATATTCCTGCAGTTCAGGAAACATAAGTACATTAATATTAGACACGCAAATTAATAATTTCTTCTCACTCTATTATTATTCATAACCCTATTGAGAAATCTTCCATTCTACATGTGTTATTCTGACTCTTAGAAAAAAGTGCGGCTTTGCACAGTTTCAGTCGTACCTTCTAAATCTTCACGTTTTAGTAATTATAGTTTTTCACACATGTTAGTAATTTATTAAAACACACACATGGGTGGATTTTCCCGAGCAGATTTTATTCGCAAAAATCATGCTCCATCAACAGCATTGGTAGAATTTGTGTATCAAAACCCAGAAATCATTTAGCCAGTTCTAAGTGTCTGCCTTCAGTTTGAACCAGGGGCTGGAGTTTTTGCCAGAAGAAAAGACAGTCAAATAGATAGTTGGGCGTTGGAGTCTATGAGCACTGCCATAATAACAGTTGGAATGTCTGCCATGTGGTATGGATCTCAAAGCGGAAGCAAGAGCACAGCAGGGCCAGCATATGATTCACTTATTGTGTTTATCTAGTACTCTGCATGCAGGGGGCTGAATAATCAAATATCCAAGTACAATAATCCCTATCCATGTAGTACTTATTCTGTAGTTGTGGGCATAGTGATGAACATTAAGGAATTGACAAACGACGTTGATCATCCAAAAAGCCATTTCTGGATGTAAAGGTTAGAAGAACCCTTGATCTTACATTGATTGTGTCTTTACCTAAATGTAGGCTTATTGGATCTCTGACATTTGTACCATTATACATTTTAATTTATGTTTGATTGCTTAAATCTTTCAGTTACTGAATTAAATCTTTGGGGCATATTTACGTTCCCTGGCGCATCCCTGAAAATCAGCAGGGATGCGCCAGGGAAGATGCGTCACGCAAGTTTGCCCTTGCGCCACCGCCAATGCGCCGCATTTACAATGCGGCGCGCCATGGCGCACGGATGGGCAGGTGCGTGTCGCATCCCCCGACGGAAAGGCGGTGCATTGCTGGAGTTGCGTCGCAAGCGCGACACGGCTCCAGCAAGGCTCGGGGCTGCCCTATGCCTAACATGCTGCGTCAATCCTTAAGCCTGCTTCAAGCAGGCGCAGGGTTTTGACGCAGCATGAGCATAAAGTGACTCAGTGAAATCTTGTAGATTTCACTGCGTCACTTTATGAGCGTACCTGCGAGAACGCCCACCCTGCGCCGGAACGCCCACATGAAACCTAACGCAGGTTTCATGTGGCGCAGAGGTTTACAACGTGACGCATCTCCCTAGATGCGTCACGTTGTAAATATTAGCAACGTGGCGCATGTTTTGCGTCGCCGCTGCGTCACATAAGTGACGCAACGGCGCCGCAAAAGTGGCGCAAGGGGCTTGTAAATATGCCCCTTTGTTTCTATACCCAAATGCAGCTTGCTTGTAAGCGTAGACAGTCAGATATTTTAAAGAACTTAAGATGTGATATTAATTTATACCAAAACTTATATTCACCTATGAAATGTTGAGAATGATTGTGCATAACATTGGCAAAAACATGTGCACTTTAATTTAGAATGCAGCATGCACCTGTGCAATACCTTCAGCATCTACTTGCAGGGCAGAGAGAAAATCAGTTAATACTCGAAAGTACCCTATAAGTATCAATAGGAAGACATGGTTAAGTAACAAATTTACTGACCCAATCACTAATCTGTTAATTCACCTAAGGCTTTGGAATGTGTTTGTTCATAAGGTGGCAGGTTTGCTCTCATTTCACAGAGCATGATAATTGTTACTCTTTTTAGCTTCAAGCATGATATTTCCATGCGCTTGATTCATTTCCTTCCATAGTATCTTTTAGACAGGGTTTTTTCCATTTAATGATTTGGATATTTCTGTAAAGTTGCTGCTCTCTTGAGGTTGTGAAGCTAAGTCCCTAGTTGTCCCGGATTCAGACTAACCTCTAATTCTCTGTGCACTTCATACAAGGGCAGCAACCTGCTGATTCACTGGCTTGATTTCATTAGTCCTTGGAGCTTGCTTAAGGCAACTGCTGTGCTTCCATCTGCTTGCTTCACCTGGGTGCCAACTGAAAATGCCTTATGGAGCAGTGGGGAGCCATTCTCAATAACATGCAGTTTGGAATTGGGATCTGGCTCTTGTCTTCTGCAACTTGTCATTGATGATTTTCCCTGCATTATTGCAAAGCAAAATTGTCTCTTAGGTCGAAAACAGCCTGTTTATATGCTAAGGTGTTCACTGTCATACTAAAATCTATTTATTTCTATTAATATCTGTTGTGTTATGAATTCACCCAGTCACCAACTGTAGGAAAACGAGGCAGTATCTGTGAGGCCTGCACAAATAACATGACTACATTTGTCCTTCACTGGGAACCAAACACCCAATTGTAGCGCCTGACTCTCAGAGGGTAGCGTTGCAGAGCAGTCTGAGGCTTTACTCAAGGGAGGTGGTGTGGGCTAGTAATCGCCATTTGCAGGTGCGCAGGAATAACACTCAATAATTGATTGTCCAGTCTGTACTTTGCTTTATAAAAGTAAGAGTACATTTATTAAACACACACTCTACTCAATTCCATGCACCAATTTACAAATATACATAAGCTGTTGGAATTACTTTGTGACATTGCATAACATCTCCACCCCTCCCGCAGGGGGGGTGGGGTCTAGTACCACCACTCCCATGTATGCACATAATCTTGCCCCCAATGCAGTTAGTTGAACATAATCTGGAGCGAGGGCCCTGCGCTCTGGCACCATCCCAGTGGCGACCCACCCCCTTATCTCAACAAGCATTTAAAATAGGTAACCCTGCCTTGGTGACACATGACACTGACTGAGCCTTCCCTACTGACCATGAAGTATACACCTCTACATCTTAAGGGCTAGCAGTCTGGGTTCTTCACCTAAGCGCAGCAGCAAGAATACATGTTTAAGCATCACTTTAGGATGACAGTACTCATCACATTTGTGGATCATTAGAATGCATTGCAATTACAGCCCCGAAAGGCATCACAGATGAAATCACAGGATTACGCATATACAGCCAGACACCCTAGCAGGAATGTCTGGCAACATAACCCCACTTTGCTTATGACATCACCTTACACAGGTACTTCACATTACACATATGACCTTCAGTCCCTCTAAAAGCAATAACCACAGTAAATGCATTTCTGGTGCAATTACACCTCTTCACCTCCAGGGAATGCCCTTCTCCAGACATCCCCAACTCAGTCCTTCACTCCGTGAGGCATTTCTCAATACACCCTCAGCTGTATAACAAAAGTTCCAGCCTAGAAGAAGTTAAATGCTGGCTGAGCCCTTGAGGGGTTATTCTTTCCAAGTTCCCAGGACACCTAGGGTGGGACTTTTCTTCTTTGGGCTGGGGGATGCTGCGTTGCTCCTGCAGCTCCCCCTGCCCCTCCTTTCCCAAATGAGGGTGACCCCCCTCCTCTGGGGGCCACCAGGCACAAAAACGATTGATTTCCATATGCCTTGCAAGGCATTGTGGAGCGCTTCAGCTGATTCACTCTATGAATATTAGAGCAGTGGCTCTCCCGCTGTGCCGGGGAGATCCGTGATCCCCTTTATGGCGCTTCGCGCCGCCTTCACTCTTCGGTGGGGGCCCGGTCCCACCCGGACCCCCAGGTGAGGGTTATGCGGCCCGGGGAGCCCACCCCCGGCCGCTCCTGCCGCTTGTTGGGGGGCCCGGGTGGGACCGGGCCCCAGGCGCCGACTCCTTTGTTTTGGGGGTCCCGGTCCCACCCGGGACCCCGCACTGCGTCCTTGGTGGAGGGCAGCCCAGGGACCCCACCCCTGGCTACCCCCACCAGCTCCCCGCCCGGCCAGCACCCTCGTGTGCTGCCGTGGGAGCCGGCACCGATCTTCTGGTCTGCAAACACGGAGGATCGCGCTGGTCCGGCAGGACCTCGGGGGAGTGCGACGGCACTCCCCCCCTCCTTCTTCTGGCCTTGAGGGAGTGCGGCGGCACTCCCCGTCCTCTGGGCATTTCGGGGCCAGGGGACGGGGTCCCGGGCCGCTGGTCAGTATTCACGGGGGTGCGACGGCCCCCACCCGACTTCCGCTGCACACATGGGGCCCGGAATTGGGATCCTGGGCCACTCCCCCTTCTTCATGGGGAGCACGATGGCGCTCCCCAACTTCGGTTACGGCGGGGGCCAGGGTGGGCTCCTGGCACCCCGCGGGGGCAATTTCACGGGGTGCGCGACGGCGCACCCCGACTTGTCTTCTTTGGGGGGCAGCCCCAGGATCTGACCCACCCCGGGGGCCCATTCCAGACCGTCGGCAGAGCCCCACATGCTTCGTCGATCCAATTAAGGGTCAAAGGTCGCCTACCTTTTGGGGGGGCCATATCTCAGCCCCCAGGGGTCCGATCTTCTCCATTTTTGCGTCCTCTTGCTCCTGGTGGCACCCCCAGCCACTGGGGGCACTTTCCTTCGCCCTCCTGGTCTCAAGGAGGGGGGATTCAGCAGGGAGCTGTCTTCACTGGCTCCCTGCGCCTGCCTTTCGCCTGCTCTCCTCCTGGGCCTCTCTTCTCCCTGCGCAGAGGCCCCTGCTTCTGCGCACTGGTCCTGGACTCTGCTCCTGGCACTGTTCAGGATCTTGGGGACAGTCAGGGGGTTCCTCCTTCCAACTGCCCATTGCGCCAGGCTCCAGCACCTTCTGCCTCCGCAGACCACACCCCAGAGAGAGCTTCTCTTCCTGTGCAGGTTCTTTTTAAAAACTGAGTAGGGGGCTGGCAGGAAGTCTCTGTTTGTCCTATCAAACAGTGACACATCACTTCACTGCCCCTGCTCCCTCCTTCCTGCCCAGCCTCTGGGTTTGTTCAAAATGGCGTCACCAGGGTCTTTTCCACATGGTCTCTGAAAAAGCCCCTTCCCCCCTCGCTGCCTTCCCTCCTTGGTGCAGCCTCGTGCCTGGCACCCAGTGATAGCTGCTGATGGATGAGCCTGTAGTTCCACCCATCTTCTCTTCCTTGGAGAGGAGGCCTTAGCTGGTGGAAGAAAGGTTATCAATCCAGCCTACTGAGGTCAGCTGCCAGCCAGGCCCTGGTTATGGCAGACTCAGAGAAATATGACATTCCTGGATGACCCAAAAGCAGTACAAATATGACTTTGGACTCTGCAGAATACTTCTTCTCACACCCGTTACAGTGGACTTTAGTGCATGTCTGGAATCTGTAGGCCTTAGGAAAGTTAATCTAGCCCATGGGCTCCACATCCCCATAAGGGAATAATGAAGTGAAAAACACAGTAAAACACACTGACTTTCCCTGGCATGTTTCTTCCCAGTGTATAAAGCCTATTCCATGTCACCACCCCATTCTGCATAAGTCCTGCCACACCAGTCTATCTGCACCTGCTCCTTGGCTGTGCACGCTAGGAATCTCCCCTGCGCAGCCCCTACACGTGTGCACACGCATGTACACATGTATCTGCATGTAACCAGCCCGGTGTCCCTTACTCCAGCTGCTGCGCAGTGGCCTGTTCAAGCCAGGGGGACACCAGTAAAATCCCCATGCAGTCTCTTTCATGGTGAGTTCACTGTGGGTGAGTCCCAACTTATGAGGCTCCCCCACAGTAAAAACTCAACAATTAGGTGCTCAAAAAGCGAAAAATCCGGGCGGCCCATAGTGTCAGAACCACCTTCTAACACACGCTGCGCCCAGATGATTCCTACAGGGAAGAAGTAGCCACTCTACATGGGTACTCTTCCCGTAGTCAGCGATAACTAGTTATAAGGGGTTCTGACCAGACCCCCCTTACTCACCAGTTATCCGCTCAGACCACCTACTCCTCCCATCCATGAAATCTCCACCCATGACAGGGATCCCAGACTACCCTAAGAACCCTCCGGGCTCTAGGTTAGATACCTCTAGGTCACTCATGGTCTACACGGACTCAGCCTAACTAGGCCCACCTTTGCCCTTGGGCATGCAACACTATGCCTACCACTTCTCTGGACAAGGGTACAGTGCCTCAGCACCGATGCAGTCAGCTGGGATAGGTCTACATCCCATCCCCTGGGTCACTAGCTGGTCTCCCTTCCAGAGATTGTTCCAACCAGTACCCTCTCTCCGTTTGGTCCTTGCACCCCAAAGATGCAACCTCTCTGGACCCTCAGCCTGCCACCGGGGTCATTCTGCTGCCACCACCCTTTCGGGATGACTGGCTTCCCTAAAGAAAGCACAGCCATTTGTGCTTTCCCGACACAGAAAAGCACCCTTTGGCCACCGGCCTGGCTCCCAGAATAGGACCTCAGACCGGCCTCACTACCACACTGGCAGTGCCAGGGAGGAACACTGAGGGTGCCTCGTCAGACATCCTACAGCTCATTCCCCCCGTCAGTAGTTCCACACGGAAACTACCCCGGGAACCTAGACCCCTTCCTTGTTCTCTGCGGCGAGAACAGGGCCTATGCACCCTTCTCTCCGAGAGGCGCGCTCTCCTCCCGGAGTACCCTTTGAGAGCCTGTGGGCCCCGAGTTAGCTACACCCAGGCCCACCTCTCATGGCTCTCCCCAGTCTCCCGGCAGCGCCTTGGGAGACCGTCCAGGGACCCACATGATCCCTGGATGGCCTGCACTACCCCTTCTGAAGAGCAGGGTCCCTTCACTTAAGATAGGCCCCACCTGCCTTCAGGGTAGTACTACCACACTCAGCCAGGGACCCTAAAGATCCCGGCTAGGCCTGCACCGCCCTCCGCTGAAGCACAGGGTCCTTTCACTTAAGATAGGCCCCACCTGTCTTCAGGGCGGTACTACCTCCATCAGCCAGGGACCCTAAAGATCCCGGCTAGGCCTGCACCACCCCTTTGGGAAACACAGGGTCCCTTCACTTAAGATAGGCCCCACCTGGGTCCAGGGTGGTACTACCTTGCAGAAGTCTCGAGCTGGGGAACACCCTCATGCTTCTGGTCCTCGGATACAAGTCCCCTAGGACCTACTGGACTGGTCACCTGGCCAGGCATCGCCCCAGCCACCACCTCAGGCTCACCACACTAGCTCCAGGGTGACATCCAAGCTCGAAAACTACCCCTCCTTTGGGGCCACCCATCACCATGGGCCACCCCGGGGTAACCACTCACCGGACCCTGACACCTCAGGGTCCGCCACTAACCCTTCACCTGAAAACCAGGGAGTACATCACCCCCACTCAGATCTCCACGGGATCAGTTACCTAGCCCACCTAGTGTACCTAGGGGCTACCACTACACACCATCACTCAAGAACTACCCTCCTTTGGAGCCACCCACTACCAGGGGCCACCCCTGGGTTGCTCACCTCCCCACCAGTTAACCTGGGGGGCCTGCCGGACACTCAACTCTACCACACCCTCCTCCCACCGTAGGAAAAGTCTCTTGGGGTCCCCCATCATGGGAACCCCTGGGGTTTTACTACCCGGGGTAAAGAAACCTCCTGCCCCACCCTTCCAGTGGTTTTGGCTTGCGCCAATAGCAATAAACTTTCAGCGGGGAAAGGATATCTGGGGCCCCTTCTGTGGAAACCCTCCCTGCCCTTAAAAAGCACGGGAACCTCCCAAGACCCCTTTCCTGTCCTGTCCCCCCTAAAGGTCACTCCACCCCTACACCCCCATCTGTGATGTAGGTATCAGTTGCTGTCCCTATCTCTTCAGGAGACACCTCCTCATGCAGGTGTCGTGTATGTAGTGTTAGGGTTCAAAGGTGTACAATATGGCTTAGAACATTTGTATGCAATCATTTCCTGGAAAGCACCATCCCCCAGCACATGATAATCAACTTAACTCAGTCGTATCAATACAGTTTACATTTAAACCATAATATCTTCACATGACATATATGTGCGCAGGGCTTCCCTTTCCCATACTTTTAGTTCACATAACCAAACTTTGAACCCTTCTTAGAGCCTTGCGCTCTTCCATTTGCTCATTACTGCATAGGTAATGTGTGGCAAAACTGGACTTATCAAATGCTATAAATGCGCACCAGAACGGGATATTATGTTTCCCGCCGCTAGACACCAATGTTGGAAAACGAGGCAGTATCTGTGAGGCCTGCACAAATAACATGACTACATTTGTCCTTCACTGGGAACCAAACACCCAATTGTAGCGCCTGACTCTCAGAGGGTAGCGTTGCAGAGCAGTCTGAGGCTTTACTCAAGGGAGATGGTGTGGGCTAGTAATCGCCATTTGCAGGTGCGCAGGAATAACACTCAATAATTGATTGTCCAGTCTGTACTTTGCTTTAAAAAACTAAGAGTACATTTATTAAACACACACACTACTCAATACCATGCACCAATTTACAAATATACATAAGCTGTTGGAATTACTTTGTGACATTGCATAACATCTCCACCCCTCCCGCAGGGGGGGTGGGGTCTAGTACCACCACTCCCATGTATGCACATCATCTTGCCCCCAATGCAGTTAGTTGAACATAATCTGGAGCGAGGGCCCTGCGCACTGGCACCATCCCAGTGGCGACCCACCCCCTTATCTCAACAAGCATTTAAAATAGGTAACCCTGCCTTGGTGACACATGACACTGACTGAGCCTTCCCTACTGACCATGAAGTATACACCTCTACATCTTAAGGGCTAGCAGTCTGGGTTCTTCACCTAAGCGCAGCAGCAAGAATACATGTTTAAGCATCACTTTAAGATGACAGTACTCATCACATTTGTGGATCATTAGAATGCATTGCAATTACGGCCCCTAAAGGCATCACAGATGAAATCACAGGATTACGCATATACAGCCAGACACCCTAGCAGGAATGTCTGGCAACATAACCCCACTTTGCTTATGACATCATCTTACACAGGTACTTCACATTACACATATGACCTTCAGTCCCTCTAAAAGCAATAACCACAGTAAATGCATTTCTGGTGCAATTACACCTCTTCACCTCCAGGGAATGCCTTTCTCCAGACATCCCCAACTCAGCCCTTCACTCCGTGAGGCACTTCTCAATACACCCTCAGCTGTAGAACAAAAGTTCCAGCCTAAAAGGAGTTAAATGCTGGCTGAGCCCTTGAGGGGTTATTCTTTCCAAGTTCCCAGGACATCTAGCGTGGGACTTTTCTTCTTTGGGCTGGGGGAGGCTGCGTTGCTCCTGCAGCTCCCCCTGCCCCTCCTTTCCCAAATGAGGGTGACCTCCCTCCTCTGGGGGCCACCAGGCACAAAAACGATTGATTTCCATATGCCTTGCAAGGCATTGTGGGGTGCTTCAGCTGATTCACTCTATGAATATTAGTGCAGCGGCTCTTCCGCTGTGCCGGGGAGAGCTGCAATCACTTTTGTGGTGCTTCGTGCCGCCTTCACTCTTTGGTGGGGGCCCGGTCCCACCCGGACCCCCAGGTGAGGGTTATGCGGCCCGGGGAGCCCACCCCCGGCCGCCCAGGCTCCGACTCCTTTGTTTTGGGGCTCCCGGTCCCACCCGGGACCCCCGCACGCTGTCCTTGGTGGAGGGCAGCCCAGGGAGCCCACCCCTGGCTGCCCCCGCCGGCTCCCCGCCTGGCCAGCACCCTCGTGTGCTGCCGCGGGAGCTGGCACCGATCTTCTGGTCTGCCCGCTCCTGCGGGCAGAGATGGAGGATCGCGCTGGTCCGGCAGGACCTTGGGGGAGTGCGACGGCACTTCCCCCCTCCTTCTTCTCGCACTCCCCTGTCCTCTGGGCATTTCGGGGCCCGGGGATGGGGTCCCGGGCCCCTGGTCAGTATTCACGGGGGTGCGACGGCCCCCACCCGACTTCCGTTGCACGCACGGGGCCCGGAGTTGGGATCCTGGGCCCCTCCCCCTTTTTCACGGGGAGCGCGACGGCACTCCCCGGCTTCGGTTACGGCGGGGGCCAGGGTGGGCTCCTGGCACCCCGCGGGGGCAATTTCACGGGGTGCGCGATGGCACACCCCGACTTGTCTTCTTTGGGGGGCAGCCCCTGGGACCTGACCCACCCCGGGTGCCCATACCAGACCGGCGGCAGAGCCCCACGTGCTTCGTCGATCCAATTAAGGGTCAAAGGTCGCCTACCTTCCGGGGGCCATATCTCAGCCCCCAGGGGTCCGATCTTCTCCATTTTTGCGTCCTCTTGCTCCTGGTGGCGCCCCCCAGCCACTGGGGGCACTTTCCTTTGCCCTCCTGGTCTCAAGGAGGGGGGATTCACCAGGGAGCTGTCTTCACTGGCTCCCTGCGCCAGCCTTTCGCCTGCTCTCCTCCTGGGCCTCTCTTCTCCCTGCTTCTGCGCACTGGTCCTGGACTCTGCTCCTGGCACTGTTCAGGATCCTGGGGGCAGTCAGGGGGTTCTCCTTCCAACTGCCCATTGCGCCAGGCTCCAGCACCTTCTGCCTCCGCAGGCCACACCCCAGAGAGAGCTTCTCTTCCTGTGCAGGTTCTTTTTAAAAACTGAGTAGGGGGCTGGCAGGAAGTCTCTGTTTGTCCTATCAAACAGCGACACATCACTTCACTGCCCCTGCTCCCTCCTTCCTGCCCAGCCTCTGGGTTTGTTCAAAATGGCGTCGTCCATGGTCTTTTCCACATGGTCTCTGAAAAAGCCCCTTCCCCCCTCGCTGCCTTCCCTCCTTGGTGCAGCCTGGTGCCCGGCACCCAGTGATAGCTGCTGATGGATGAGCCTGTAGTTCCACCCATCTTCTCTTCCTTGGAGAGGAGGCCTTAGCTGGTGGAAGAAAGGTTATCAATCCAGCCTACTGAGGTCAGCCCCCAGCCAGGCCCTGGTTATGGCAGACTCAGAGAAATATGACATTCCTGGATGACCCAAAAGCAGTACAAATATGACTTTGGACTCTGCAGAATACTTCTTCTCACACCCGTTACAGTGGACTTTAGTGTGTGTCTGGAATCTGTAGGCCTTAGGAAAGTTAATCTAGCCCATGGGCTCCACATCCCCATAAGGGAATAATGAAGTGAAAAACACAGTAAAACACACTGACTTTCCCTGGCATGTTTCTTCCCAGTGTATAAAGCCTATTCCATGTCACCACCCCATTCTGCATAAGTCCTGCCACACCAGTCTATCTGCACCTGCTCCTTGGCTGTGCACGCTAGGAATCTCCCCTGCGCAGCCCCTACACGTGTGCACACGCATGTACACATGTATCTGCATGTAACCAGCCCGGTGTCCATTACTCCAGCTGCTGCGCAGTGGCCTGTTCAAGCCAGGGGGACACCACTAAAATCCCCATGCAGTCTCTTTCATGGTGAGTTCACTGTGGGCGAGTCCCAACTTATGAGGCTCCCCCACAGTAAAAGCTCAACAATTAGTTGCTCAAAAAGCGAAAAATCCGGGCGGCCCATAGTGTCAGAACCACCTTCTAACACACGCCGCGCCCAGCTGATTCCTACAGGGAAGAAGTAGCCACTCTACATGGGTACTCTTCCCGTAGTCAGCGATAACTAGTTATAAGGGGTTCTGACCAGACCCCCCTTACTCACCAGTTATCCGCTCAGACCACCTACTCCTCCCATCCATGAAATCTCCACCCATGACAGGGATCCCAGACTACCCTAAGAACCCTCCGGGCTCTAGGTTAGATACCTCTAGGTCACTCTTGGTCTACACAGACTCAGCCTAACTAGGCCCACCTTTGCCCTTGGGCATGCAACACTATGCCTACCACTTCTCTGGACAATGGTACAGTGCCTCAGCACCGATGCGGTCAGCTGGGATAGGTCTACATCCCATCCCCTGGGTCACTAGCTGGTCTCCCTTCCGGAGTTTGTTCCAACCAGTACCCTCTCTCCGTTTGGTCCTTGCACCCCAAAGATGCAACCTCTCTGGACCCTCACCCTCAGCCTGCCAATGGGGTCATTCTGCTGCCACCACCCTTTCGGGATGACTGGCTTCCCTAAAGAAAGCACAGCCATTTGTGCTTTCCCGACACAGAAAAGCACCCTTTGGCCACTGGCCAGGCTCCCAGAATAGGACCTCAGTCCGGCCTCACTACCACACTGGCAGTGCCAGGGAGGAACTCTGAGGGTGCCTCGTCAGACATCCTACAGCTCATTCCCCCCGTCAGTAGTTCCACACGGAAACTACCCCGGGAACCTAGACCCCTTCCTTGTTCTCTGCGGCGAGAACAGGGCCTATGCACCCTTCTCTCCGAGAGGCGCGCTCTCCTCCCGGAGTACCCTTTGAGTGCCTGTGGGCCCCGAGTTAGCTACACCCAGGCCCACCTCTCATGGCTCTCCCCAGTCTCCTGGCAGCGCCTTGGGAGACCGTCCAGGGACCCACATGATCCCTGGATGGCCTGCACTACCCCTTCTGAAGAGCAGGGTCCCTTCACTTAAGATAGGCCCCACCTGCCTTCAGGGTAGTACTACCACACTCAGCCAGGGACCCTAAAGATCCCGGCTAGGCCTGCACCGCCCTCCGCTGAAGCACAGGGTCCTTTCACTTAAGATAGGCCCCACCTGTCTTCAGGGCGGTACTACCTCCATCAGCCAGGGACCCTAAGATCCCGGCTAGGCCTGCACCACCCCTTTGGGTAACACAGGGTCCCTTCACTTAAGATAGGCCCCACCTGGGTCCAGGGTGTACTACCTTGCAGAAGTCTCGAGCTGGGGAACACCCTCATGCTTCCGGTCCTCGGATACAAGTCCCCTAGGACCTACCTGACTGGTCACCTGGCCAGGCATCTCCCCAGCCACCACCTCAGGCTCACCACACTAGCTCCAGGGTGACATCCAAGCTCGAAAACTACCCCTCCTTTGGGGCCACCCATCACCATGGGCCACCCCGGGGTAACCACTCACCGGACCCTGACACCTCAGGGTCCGCCACTAACCCTTCACCTGGAAACCAGGGAGTACATCATCCCCCACTCAGATCTCCACGGGATCAGTTACCTAGCCCACCTAGTGTACCTAGCGGCTACCACTACACACCATCACTCAAGAACTACCCCCCTTTGGAGCCACCCACTACCACTGGCCACCCCTGGGTTGCTCACCTCCCCACCAGTTAACGTGGGGGGCGTGCCGGACACTCAACTCTACCACACCCTCCTCCCACCATGGGAAAAGTCTCTTGGGGTCCCCCACCATGGGAACCCCTGGGGTTTTACTACCCGGTTTAAAGAATCCTGCCCCACCCTTCCAGTGGTTTTGGCCTGCGCCAATTGCAAGAAACTTTCAGCGGGGAAAGGATATCTGGGGCCCCTTCTGTGGAAACCCTCCCTGCCCTTAAAAAGCGCTGGAACCTCCCAAGACCCCTTTCCTGTCCTGTCCCCCCTAAAGGTCACTCCACCCCTACACCCCCATCTGTGATGTAGGTATCAGTTGCTGTCCCTATCTCTTGAGGAGACACCCTCTTCATGCAGGTGTCGTGTATGTAGTGTTAGGGTTCAAAGGTGTACAATATGGCTTAGAACATTTGTATGCAATCATTTCCTGGAAAGCACCATCCCGCCAGCACATGATAATCAACTTAACTCAGTCGTATCAATACAGTTTACATTTAAACCATAAAATCTTCACATGACATATATGTGCGCTGGGCTTCCCTTTCCCATACTTTTAGTTCACATAACCAAACTTTGAACCCTTCTTAGAGCCTTGCGCTCTTCCATTTGCTCATTGCTGCATAGGTAATGTGTGGCAAAACTGGACTTATTAAATGCTATAAATGCGCACCAGAATGGGATACTATGTTTCCCGCCGCTAGACACCAATGTTGGAAAACGAGGCAGTATCTGTGAGACCTGCACAAATAACATGACTACATTTGTCCTTCACTGGGAACCAAACACCCAATTGTAGCGCCTGACTCTCAGAGGGTAGCGTTGCAGAGCAGTCTGAGGCTATACTCAAGGGAGGTGGTGTGGGCTAGTAATCGCCATTTGCAGGTGCGCAGGAATAACACTCAATAATTGATTGTCCAGTCTGTACTTTGCTTTATAAAAGTAAGAGTACATTTATTAAACATACACACTACTCAATACCATGCACCAATTTACAAATATACATAAGCTGTTGGAATTACTTTGTGACATTGCATAACATCTCCACCCCTCCCGCAGGGGGGGTGGGGTCTAGTACCACCACTCCCATGTATGCACATCATCTTGCCCCCAATGCAGTTAGTTGAACATAATCTGGAGCGAGGGCCCTGCGCACTGGCACCATCCCAGTGGCGACCCACCCCCTTATCTCAACAAGCATTTAAAATAGGTAACCCTGCCTTGGTGACACATGACACTGACTGAGCCTTCCCTACTGACCATGAAGTATACACCTCTACATCTTAAGGGCTAGCAGTCTGGGTTCTTCACCTAAGCGCAGCAGCAAGAATACATGTTTAAGCATCACTTTAGGATGACAGTACTCATCACATTTGTGGATCATTAGAATGCATTGCAATTACAGCCCCTAAAGGCATCACAGATTAAATCACAGGATTACGCATATACAGCCAGACACCCTAGCAGGAATGTCTGGCAACATAACCCCACTTTGCTTATGACATCACCTTACACAGGTACTTCACATTACACATATGACCTTCAGTCTCTCTAAAAGCAATAACCACAGTAAATGCATTTCTGGTGCAATTACACCTCTTCACCTCCAGGGAATGCCCTTCTCCAGACATCCCCAACTCAGCCCTTCACTCCATGAGGCACTCCTCAATACACCCTCAGCTACAGAACAAAAGTTCCAGCCTAAAAGGAGTTAAATGCTGGCTGAGCCCTTGAGGGGTTATTCTTTCCAAGTTCCCAGGACACCTAGCGTGGGACTTTTCTTCTTTGGGCTGGGGGTGGCAGCGTTGCTCCTGCAGCTCCCCCTGCCCCTCCTTTCCCAAATGAGGGTGACCCCCCTCCTCTGGGGGCCACCAGGCACAAAAACGATCGATTTCCATATGCCTTGCAAGGCATTGTGGGGCGCTTCAGCTGAATCACTCTATGAATATTAGAGGCCGCTCTTCCGCTGTGCCGGGGAGAGCCGCAATCACCTTTATGGTGCTTCGCACCGCCTTCACTCTTTGGTGGAGGCCTGGTCCCACCCGGACCCCCAGGTGAGGGTTATGCGGCCCGGGGAGCCCACCCCCGGCCGCTCCTGCCACTTGTTGGGGGGCCCAGTCCCACCCGGGCCCCAGGTGCCAACTCCTTTGTTTTGGGGGTCCCGGTCCCACCCGGGACCCCCGCACGCCGTCCTTGGTGGAGGGCAGCCCAGGGAGCCCACCCCTGGCTGCCCCTGCTGGCTCCCCACCCGGCCAGCACCCTCGTGTGCAGCCGCGGGAGCCGGCACAGATCTTCTGGTCTGCCCGCTCCTGCGAGCAGACACGGAGGATCGCGCTGGTCCGGCAGGACCTCGGGGGAGTGCGACGGCACTCCCCCCCTCCTTCTTTCCTCTGGGCATTTTGGGGCCCGGGGATGGGGTCCCAGGCCCCTGGTCAATATTCACGGGGGTGCGACGGCCCCCACCCGACTTCCGCTGCACGCACGGGGCCCGGAGTTGGGATCCCGGGCCCCTCCCCCTTCTTCACGGGGAGCGCGATGGCGCTCCCCCCCTCCTTCTTCTGGCCTTGGGGGAGTGCGGCGGCACTCCCCCATCCTCTGGGCATTTCGGGGCCCGGGGATGGGGTCCCGGGCCCCTGGTCAGTATTCACGGGGGTGCGACGGCCCCCACCCGACTTCCGTTGCACGCACAGGGCCCGGAATTGGGATCCTGGGCCCCTCCCCCTTCTTCATGGGGAGCGCTACAGCTCTCCCCGGCTTCAGTTACGGCGGGGGCCAGGGTGGCTCCTGGCACCACGCGGGGGCAATTTCACGGGGTGCGCAATGGCGCACCCCGACTTGTCTTCTTTGGGGGGCAGCCCCCGGGACCTGACCCACCCCGGGGGCCCATTCCAGACCGGCGGCAGAGCCCCACATGCTTCGTCGATCCAATTAAGGGTCAAAGGTCGCCTACCTTCTGGGGGCCATATCTCAGCCCCCAGGGGTCCGATCTTCTCCATTTTTGCGTCCTCTTGCTCCTGGTGGCGCCCCCCAGCCACTGGGGGCACTTTCCTTTGCCCTCCTGGTCTCAAGGAGGGGGGATTCAGCAGGGAGCTGTCTTCACTGGCTCCCTGCGCCAGCCTTTCGCCTGCTCTCCTCCTGGGCCTCTCTTCTCCCTGCGCAGAGGCCCCTGCTTCTGCGCACTGGTCCTGGACTTTGCTCCTGGCACTGTTCAGTATCCTGGGGGCAGTCAGGGGGTTCCTCTTTCCAACTGCCCATTGCGCCAGGCTCCAGCACCTTCTGCCTCCGCAGACCACACCCCAGAGAGAGCTTCTCTTCCTGTGCAGGTTCTTTTTTTAAAAACTGAGTAGGGGGCTGGCAGGAAGACTCTGTTTGTCCTATCAAACAGTGACACATCACTTCACTGCCCCTGCTCCCTCCTTCCTGCCCAGCCTCTGGGTTTGTTCAAAATGGCGTTGTCCAGGGTCTCTTCCACATGGTCTCTGAAAAAGCCCCTTCCCCCCTCGCTGCCTTCCCTCCTTGGTGCAGCCTGGTGCCTGGCACCCAGTGATAGCTGCTGATGGATGAGCCTGTAGTTCCACCCATCTTCTCTTCCTTGGAGAGGAGGCCTTAGCTGGTGGAACAAAGGTTATCAATCCAGCCTACTGAGGTCAGCCCCCAGCCAGGCCCTGGTTATGGCAGACTCAGAGAAATATGACATTCCTGGATGACCCAAAAGCAGTACAAATATGACTTTGGACTCTGCAGAATACTTCTTCTCACACCCGTTACAGTGGACTTTAGTGCGTGTCTGGAATCTGTAGGCCTTAGGAAAGTTAATCTAGCCCATGGGCTCCACATCCCCATAAGGGAATAATGAAGTGAAAAACACAGTAAAACACACTGACTTTCCCTGGCATGTTTCTTCCCAGTGTATAAAGCCTATTCCATGTCACCACCCCATTCTGCATAAGTCCTGCCACACCAGTCTATCTGCACCTGCTCCTTGGATGTGCACGCTAGGAATCTCCCCTGCGCAGCCCCTACACGTGTGCACACGCATGTACACATGTGTCTGCATGTAACCAGCCCGGTGTCCCTTACTCCAGCTGCTGCGCAGTGGCCTGGTCAAGCCAGGGGGACACCAGTAAAATCCCCATGCAGTCTCTTTCATGGTGAGTTCACTGTGGGTGAGTCCCAACTTATGAGGCTCCCCTACAGTAAAAGCTCAACAATTAGGTGCTCAAAAAGCGAAAAATCCGGGCGGCCCATAGTGTCAGAACCACCTTCTAACACTAATCCATTCTTTTGTAATGTTCGATGGTTTTGTGTCACATGTCGCACTAAGATGCAAATATATTCCAATGTTTCTAAAGTTCTCAACGTCTTAAAAACCTCGGAGTTAGTTTCCGATCACCCTAAACATTTAAACATGGGCCGTACCATGAATAGAGGTGGGTGTTACATGCGTAATTCCATGTGGGGTAATCATGCGGAATTACCCAAACATTCAGCAAGAAGAGTAATTCTGGATTTAGTGCTATTACCTGAGCACAAAAATGACCCATCATGACTAAAATGGATGCGAGGATGCATTTTGCACTAAGAAAATAATGTTACATGCAACAGAACATAAATTGCAGTGCGAGCTGCTGTTTGCATGCCCTAAATGTGTTCATCCGGTGGGATTTTGTCCCCTACGGTACTCTTTATTATGCAAGCGGGTGGAATCAAGTTATTTCTGGTAATTCTGCATCAAAGAGCAAAGCAGAATTGCTCCAATTACTCCGGCGTTATTGAAATTCTTTCCAGGCGTAATCATGAACAGTTGCGCTTGCTCAGTGCAGAGCCGAGCTATCTTTAAGGTCGTGCTTGCACTGTCTAATATGCATTAAATTCACCCGATGTTTCTCAGAGTTAAGGCATGATTTTCAGAGAGCACAGTTCGGAAAAAAGAAAGAGACAAACACTGTCCACCGAGCTGCGCAGTCTGAAAATCCTGCTCTAACACGCTGAAATATTCGGGCAGATTTACAACCCCCCTGCGCCACCAGTATGTCACTTTTCGTGACGCACTGGCAGCGCAATACACTGCCCCATATTTACAAGGACAGGAAAAGCCACCCTGCATGACTTTTCCTCTGCTTGTAAATATGGCCCCTTCACACGCACCACTTTGCGTGGAAGGGGCGTTCCATGGGTGTTGCTGTGGGTGTTCCCACGCAACACCCATGGAATGAGACACATTTCCAGATTTACGAGGAATCGCAAATCTGGAAATGCGTGTCAATGCTATGCCTCCCCAGGAGAGGCGTAGCGAGGCGCAAAAAAGCGGCGAAATGGCCCTTGATAATATGCCCCCATGTTTTTTGTCCGACATACGTAAAAGAAATAAAAAGACTGGGGCATATTAGCAAGACCGGCGATAAAATTATCGCCGTTTTAGCGGCAGGAAACTGCCGCTAAAACGGCGATAATGGGCTTGCTAATATGCGCTATAGAATTCCAATAGAAGCCCAGGTTAGATGTGCAGGACATCTAACCTGGACTCTATTGGAATTCTATAACGCATATTAGCAAGCCCATTATCACCGTTTTAGCGGCAGTTTCCTGCCGCTAAAACGGCGATAATTTTATCGCCGGTCTTGCTAATATGCCCCACTGATTTTTACTGCTCCAAAGAAGCACTTTTAAACCAGGCTGACGATTGTAATAGGAGTGACGGTGATTTTAATGATCTGGGGGCATATTAGCAAGACCCACGTTAAAATTATGTGCAGGACATCTAACCTGGGCTTCTATTGGAATTCCATAACGCATATTAGCAAGCCCATTATTGCCGTTTTAGCGGCAGTTTCCTGCCGCTAAAACGGCGATAATTTTAACGTGGGTCTTGCTAATATGCCCCATGATACCTCTCATGCGGTCATTATTTGCTCTGGAAAAAGCTCATGTATTCATTGTGCCACCGAAAACAGGGGCATATTAGCAAGACCCACTTTAAATTATCGCCGTTTTAGCGGCAGGAAACTGCCGCTAAAACGGCGATAATAGACTTGCTAATATGCGTTATGGAATTCAATAGAAGCCCAGGTTAGATGTGCTTCTGTTGGAATTCTATAACGCATATTAGCAAGCCCATTATCGCCGTTTTAGCGGCAGTTTCCTGCCGCTAAAACGGCGATAATTTTAACGTGGGTCTTGCTAATATGCCCCTATGGGGCATATTATGAAGGGCTCTATCGCCGCTTTAGCAGGACTTTTTCCCGCTAAAGCGGCGATAATTCTAACGCCCTATTAGCAAGCTGTCGCTAACTGCTGTTAGCGACAGCTTCTAGGCGATAGCGACCGGGTTGGGTGCCGCTTTGCATGCCAGCGATATTTATCGCTAATGGCATGCAAAGTGGCGTTCCCAACCTAAAAGCGACTGGAAACAGTCGCTAAGGTCGCTATCGCCTATTAGCTGAGCAGGGGAGGTGATTAACGAACCAGCGCTAAACACGTTTAGCGCTGGTTTGTTACGCCTGGTCCAGACCTGACTTAGCCATGTAATCCAATGGGAGGTGGATTACATGGCTAAATCCCCCTCGCCCTATCGCCAAGCTAACACTGGTCACAGTGTGAATATCGCTTGTTTTCAATCGATATTCACACTGTTCTCCAGGGTTTCTATCGCTTTGGAGATAAGCGTTGCTGATAGCACGCTATCTCCGTGATAGAAACCTGCGATAGCCGGCGATAATTATCCTAGCGCTAACTGCGCTTAGCGATAATTATCACCGGTTATTGCTAATAGGCCCCTATGTTCCTAAACACGCTGTTCATGTAGATTTACATTCTGATTTCATGACAGTAAATCCCACCAGAACTACAGCTTTAAAACGCTGCCTAGGATCAGAACAGAATGTGTAACGTTTTCTCTGTTACATAAAATATGGGTTGACTTTCCCGATTTTACTAGTGCCCTCATGAGTATGAAAGCGACTTTCAAGGCACGCGGCTACTCCCAGGAGTGTCCGGGGGTTAGCACAGGTCCAGTGATGGTATGTTCTGAAAGTTTGATGGTAAGTTCTGAAGCTTCAATCCTGCACAAAAAGCCATCTTTGCAGCCTTTAAAAAAAAATTAAAAATACCGCGACATTACTTAAGGCGCGGAGCTGAAGAGGCAGTTTATCATGTAACGTGAAGCGCTATTTAAAACAGCGCACTTAGGGGTTCATGGCGCTATATGCTTCATGATTCTTATAAAATAAATGCCAGTTGTTGGACCTGAGCATTATTCAAACAGATCATGTTACCTGGGCTCTGTCTTGCAAGACAATATCCCGTTCACCGAAAGGTTTTCCATGCGTTGAATGTCATTGACTGCGAATGCGTCAGCTCAGCTACTCAGTAATTCATCTCTTTTTGCGTACCTTTAATGTGTTAAGGTCAAGAGCAGACACTTGTGTTCTAAAGGTTATTTTATGCCTACGGTTGAACAGTATTGTAACAATAAAGTAAGGTAGTGGCAATCCATTCATCAAATTTACAATTTCTAGGTCTATGACACATCTCTCACTTTTCCACAGTGTGGTTGTTTGATTGGCCATTTAGAAATGATAGATGCATGTACATTCCTTTTGTATTTTATGCTTAGAATACAATATGCCCAAAGGAGCTGTTTCAGGTAATAGAGAAGAAACCTTGCAGAAAACAGGCAGGGAAAGAAAGTTTTAGTAGCAAGAGTTTGTATGCCTATATCAATCACTCTGCAGGGAGGCACCAGGAAGCCAGTATTTTTAAATGGCCCTGAGGAGTGATCTTTAGGACTGGAAAGGGTAACTGTGGCTTTCATGCCAGGCGCACATGCATTAATCACAATCGCCACCATATGCTGCAAATTGTCTCTTTCGGGTATCCATACAACCCATCCAATTTATTTATATATATATAGCGCGAACTTGACCCGAAGGTATCAGAGCGCTTTACATGAACACCAGTTGCGTTACAGAAGGACAGATTAATTTTTTTTCTTAGGCGAGATTAAGTGATTTGCCCAGAATCACAGGATGTTGAGCGCCCCTGCCGAGACTCGAACCCAGTTCCCCTGCTTCGAAGCCGACCGCTATAGCCGTAAGGCCACATCCTCTCCCTTTCTCCAAATAAAGCGAACCAACCAGTCCTAGAAGATGAAATACAAACCAAACACTTTTTTCAGGGTCTTGATGAAGTGTTACAATTTGGGTAACTGGGGGGCATATTAGCAAGGGCCTTATCGCCGCTTTAGCGGCACTTTTTGCCGCTAAAGCGGCAATATTTCTATCGCCCTATTAGCAAGCTGTCGCTAACAGCTGTTAGCAACAGCTTTATGGCGAAAGTGACCGTTTCGGTGCTGCTTTGCATGTCAGCGATATATATCGCTAATGACATGCAAAGTAGGCATTCCCAACTAAAAGCAACTGAAAACAGTCGCAAACACAACTTCCCCCTATTAGCAATGCCCGCGAAGCGATAATAAAACTCGCGCTAACCGTGATTATCGCTGGAATCTAACACCTGCTAAAACCTGATTTAACCATTCTAGTCAATGGGAGGTGGATTGTAAGGTTAAGTCCTCACCTGCCTATTAGCAAGCTTTTCATTAGCGCGTTGAATTTATCGCTGGATTTCTCGCGCTATTGCTGGGTTTCGCCGCTATCGCTGGATTTTTTATCGCCTTGGAGATAAGCGTTGATAATAACGCGTTATCTCCGCGATTAAATCCAGCGATAGCCGGCGATAAAAAAAGGAGCGCTAAGCGCACTTTGCGATAATTATCGCAATTCCTTGGTAATATCCCCCAAAATTTCTAGGAGGTTGGGTAGCACAACATGGATGTAAATACTCAACTCTTTCGCTGATTTTATATGACAGAGAAACTAAGGAATCCCCAGCAGAGGGGAAGGAAAATGATGAGACAAGTAGGTTTTACTTCACAAAAGAGGTATCTTCTGTTACTGTAGAGGATATAAGTCACTGCTGCTTGCAAAAGCATATGGAGGGAAATTAATATAACCCCACTGCACCCATTAGGTGCATGGCTGCTGCTTTTATGTTAATACAGAGAGGTCTCCATGCCATTTTAAATTAAATATTTAGAGAAAAAATACATGCACTTTCAAATCTTCCTGCTGCTAGGTAGCTTTATGACACTTAGAAGATACCTGTTTTTTCAATGAAAATCCCACAATTATAATTATGTTGGTTAGATCTAATTTCTAAATTACATTTTGTGACTAGGGCTGGGGGGGAGGGGAATGTCTACAGATTAGACATGCACTTTCAACTGAGATCCAACAAACCCAATGAAAATACCCTAACAGGAATAAAACAAACAAATAGTGTCCGCTGGCACCCCTTTCGCGAACATGGCCAGTCGCAGACACTATTCATCAGCGACAAATGAGGAGTAGTTCTTTTATTTTTGCAGAGAAGCAGATTCTGATCTGTGAGAATCTCCAGATTCTTGAATTTTGAACATTTATTTTTCAGAACTCTGCTTTGAATAAGTTCCCCTAATGAAACCTCCCTCACTGCAGGCTTCATTTTAAAATGGTTTAGGCGGTCACCACCCATGCACATCTTTTAAATTAAGATCCTCATACTGCAGAACTTTAATATGAGGCTCTGCACAAGTAATGCAGGAACTCTTGCAAACTGGGTCAGCCTGGTAACTTTGCACAGGTGGCGCTGGGGCAGTTGGAACAAACTGTAAATTGACTATGGCCTTCTAATTTATTTGCTGATCTAAAAACATATGTTTTCTTTCATTTTTAATGAAGAGTGTAATCTGTGCTTTATAAATAGTTTTTCGGACATTGTTTAAGGTTTGCTTAAATTAATTAGAAGGAGGAACTACAGTCATTGAAGTGGCTTTCTATACCAAAGTATGAATCCTAAAGACATGTCCAGGGTTAATTATGCACAGTGGCGGTCGGCACAGGTAAGAGTGGTGAGGTGGGAGGGGTTAAGTCGACAGACAATGGAGTAGGTAAAATTAAATATAAAAATAAATAAAACTACTTACCTTGCGCTCGCCGCATCGCTGAGTCGGAGATGCTGTGAGCGCAAAGGATGTGGTATTATTTATTTTATTATTTAATTTTACCTACCCCTTCATCTGTCGACTCCCCCCCCCCCACACCACCCCACCCTTCCCCAATGTTCTTACCTGTGCCGGTCACTACAGATTATGCAATGTTTCTTCAAAATGCAATTTTGACACTTCCAAAGGATGCTGTCCACTGGGGTGGGGGGGTGGGGGGGTTAGCCCATTTGCTTCTCCCAGAAAATGGCCATTAGTTTGGGTGGAAGTGATGTGGTATTCCTGGATTGACTAGGGAAATACACCTTCTGGATCTAGCCACTTCCCTTTTTAAACCCCTTCACAGGTAAGAACCTTTGGGAAGCAGAGGAGAAATTGAGAAAAATGATGGACCCACTCCATCGAAGAATCCCCTCTGGAGTGAAAGGAAATTGGAAATGTACTGCTACTTCATAAATACTGCATGAATACTTCAGGTCAGAAGACTATCAAGGGATGGACAGTATGTAGGTTCAATACTCCATCAGGCCAAATCTGGTATGAGGAGGAAGCAGTCATGCATAAGGGATGTGGAAAGCATCAAGAAATAAAGCCCTGACATCATAGAGGTGAGGAGACCCCATCATAGCACTCCTGGAGCAAATACAACACCTGTCCCATCAAAAGTGGTCAAACAGGGCATGAGATATCTGCTGCACGGGCACCACAATACTTGTGAAATCCACCTTGACCCAGAAATTCCAGCTGAGATTTACTTTTATCCCCAAGCAGGCTGTTAAGTGGACAGTCCCATATGGCACCAGTAGGTTCATGAGAGCTGGTGTCCCATCATTACCTGTTCCTCCATTAGAGTAGTGGGAAAAGACTGAATTCCAATAAGCCTGGCTCAGTAAAATATGTCCAGTTTTAAAAATGCATAACCAATACACATAGAGAAAAGTCAACTTTGGATATGGGTTCAGGACAGAATAGCTGATAGCTCCCTTCTGCAGATGATCCAGCCCACTCCCCTAGGTAGTCCCATACATGGGACTCACCCATGGAACCTTGTACCTGCCCTTCATGAGAACATGGTCCACACCACCTACCAGGGGACTGTCTTGTCCATTTAGACAAACTGGGAGTGCCTCCAGGCATTGTGCAGGCCTCACCTGACAACACAACCTCTGACAACTCCGCTTTTTCCAAGTGGTCAAGCTGGTGACCATCTAGAGACCCTCCAGTTCCCCTATAAAATGCTACAGGCCATCTTGTAAGTACACACAGCCACCTTCTACCTCACTCAACTCAAAGACTAACCACAGCAGCTGAACTTGTGTCTGGCAAGCAAGATCTTCTGCCAGGATCTCAGGGCCCTCCACCTCAAGACTCGCACACGCAAAGTGCACCAGAAAGAAGTCTGTCTAGGCAGACTCCTCTACAGCTTGTCCTTATGACAGCTCACAGTGACAATCACAACAAAGGTTTCTAGCTCTAGCCCAAAGGAGCAGGGACCACCTGGCCAAACAGCCATCTGGGTAGGGACTTCACACACTTCCTACAGCTTCTCCTTCTCATGGACCTCATCCTCTTTTTCTTCTAGTCCCTTCCTTAAGACCTACCGGATTGGTAAGCTGTCTGGGCACTACCAACTCAGGTTGTGGAAAAGCAATAATAGGGATGACATCCTTTGCTTCACCAGGGAAGTGGTCTACCCCACACCTGAGTTTCAGTGTTCACCACTAACTCATCCCATAAATCCAGGGAGGCTACTACTCATTTTCTGATCTCTGTAGGGTTTGTTGCAAACCCACCCAGGGAAAGTAGGGAACTTACTACCCTTGTTTTTGTCTCTTTGTGGCTCCATCTACCTCTACATCTATCTTAGGGGCCATTTCCTCACCGGGTCTCCCACTGACATCAGCGTAGGCTCATAGGGACATGGCACTTTCCCATACCCTCAACCAAGGAAAAGTATACAGCACCTACACCACCATTCCGGTGGGAACCCCTTGGGTATCTCCAGACCTCCTGGTACTACTTAACAACTCTTCAAACAACATAGAATTTAAAACACAAAACATGTATAGATCTCAAATAGGTTTTATTAAAAAGAGCAAACATGTATTAAGCAGGACAAACTATTCACCCTATCATCAGCATCGAAATAAGCAGCATTAGACCCGCTTCATTGCTACCACTGGAAATGACAATCTGTGATTAGATATACCACAGAGAGAGAGAGAAACTGAAATCTTAAGGAGGTATGATCTTCTGGGGAAGAACCTGTCTGTGGCAATACCTGATGTAGGAGAATTGTCTACTACCACTTAGTGTAATGTATCTCTGTTCTTAGTAGCCATCTCTCCTACCCGCCCCATTTTGATGTCTGCAATTGGAACAATAAGAAACTGTGAAAATCACATCAGAGTCTGTCAAGAGAAGAAACCCCACTGACTGAGAGAAGCTCAGAATTTCATGAGGTGTACGCACTGGGTAAAGGGATGTGATATGCCAGTGCTGAGTGGTACGTTCATTGTTTTATTTCCCCTATTGTCCACCTGCTTGCCACTTTACTGCAACAACATTTTTCAATAACACAACCTGTTAGTGATTTTACAGCAGAAGCTTTTTCAAATTTTTGGTCCCATCAATGACCTTCCAACTTAGTCACTTCACTCAGATTCTAAACTTCGCCCACAGAGGCATTGGTCCTCTGATGGACCTTTCTTCGTCGCAGTGAGGGATGAGAAATTAATGTGTCGAACTGTTGGCTACCCAATGAGGACCAATAATTAGTAGCCAACTCACAAATTAGTGATCAAGTGTA
The DNA here is from genome assembly GCA_963921515.1 of Calotriton arnoldi. Taxonomy (NCBI): domain Eukaryota; kingdom Metazoa; phylum Chordata; class Amphibia; order Caudata; family Salamandridae; genus Calotriton; species Calotriton arnoldi. Next base: position 725,407 of record CAWUFW010006898.1, on the reverse strand, counting down.
AGTACATTATCCTCAGACTATCACACTTTCTATCAGGCATTAGAAATCAGATAATTGTAAGCACAGTTTCTATGGAAAGAACATTAAGACACAATAAAATACTCATACAAATATAGGTAATTTGGTTATTGTATATAATCAGGAAAGTTCAAGTCTGGTCTCTCACCAGACTGCTCCTAATCATCCAGCAGGCATGTTCATCAGCAAAGGGAAAAAGGCAAGTGCCATGTAAACATAGTCTGGCAGGCAGGCGTGAGGCAATGGAAGAGAAGGGGGCTCTGGCAAAAGACGTCTCCCTCCTCCTAGGAAAGTCACTTTTTATACTCCAAAATGTCAATTTGTGACATCAGTTTTCACCATAGAATGGTCTGTCATGTGACCATTCTTCCGCTCACCAGGCACAGAATTGACACTCCAACATATTGTCCCATGTTGCTCATGTGAAACGACTGTCCTTTCCATCCTCACAGGTTAGTTGACAAAGAGCTTATTTACTGTGTTGCTTTTCATGTATTAAGTCAAAGGGTGAAGTTCCCAGCAATTCGTTCACAACGAAGTACTGGAAAACGTGTCTATTGATTAAAGAATGTTGCATAAACAGAACAGATACAGCAACATTTGAGGAAAGGAAACAAAAGTCCATTACACCAGGCTATGAGATAATGCAGCCTCAGGAAATAGACAATACAATGCATTTTAAAGTTATCATTTCTTATATAGTAAAATAAACTCATAATTAAGTTCAAGCATAATCAAATAAATCAAGAATATCATATATGGAAATTATTATTATATTTGTCAGTTATTATTGCACAAAAATGTTCACCTGTAATTATGGCCTAATACCACAATTTGAAAAGTGCCTACTTGCAAACTATTCCTAAAAATCATTAAAAGTATATTGTTTTAGGAAATCTAAGATTCTAATAATGTCAAGCATTTATACTGAAAGTTTTAGTCATATAACATATTGCATAAAGATTTTGCACCACTTTTTTATTTGCTATGGTGCATTACAATGGAGGCAAGAGATGCTAAGTTTCAATGTTAATATTTGCACAATTACATGTAAGATTCATTTGTTACAAGATATACTGCTTAATATTAATAATGTGTATTATTTTGCATCATAGAAATCTTTTTCATCATTAATCTTTCATAACGATGTTGTTAAAATAATATAGTAATCAATTAATAAACGTGTCAAACTCATTGAATCTAGATTATTCTATTTCTAAAAATTCAAGCACACTTTTATGGTGCTGCTACTTCAGCTTTTCTCAGTTTTAATGTTATTTTCTAGACATGTGCAAAATGCACATTTGAGTTTCATGGTCAAAATTAGTTTCTATGTTGTGTTAAGAATGATCAGCTTTTACGCAGCATCAAGCCCCCTCTGATGGCGAATCCAGCCATCACAATTATCTACATCAGATCATCACAAATTACAGTTTTGTTGTCTTAAACCTCTTCTGGACTCTTCCAGAATTTTCATTTAATTAAAGTATTGACATTGTCCATCTTCTAGTTCAAGATCAAATCATGCTCTTTTCACTCCCTGTATATTCTTTGTAAACCAACAGAATTTGATAGATAATATTATGAGCACTAGGCACAAAGACATCGCCACTAATGTTCTCAAGATAGAAATTACTAGTCCATTACCTAAGTTACCCAACCAGTTGCTAATAGTTGACAATCCCTTTTTTATAATTTCCCAGGCACCATTCCATTTTAACACTTTCATGTCTTTGTTTATGTCAGTAACGTTTTAAATATAGTTTTCTAAATCATTGCTCTTGTCCGCTATATAGGTGCAACATTGTTGGACCTTTAACAACTGACTGACTCCACCCTACTTCACAAGAAGGATGTCAAGGGCATCACCATCAATCTTATTGAAATCATTTCAATATCTACAGCAGAAAATCCTCCAGTTGTACTGGTAGCTAATTTGTCCACTATAGTAAACAAGTTTTCAAATTTTATGTGAGTTTAATGCTACTCCAACAGAAGGCATTAAAGCTCCAAAAATATAACCCACTATCTCACTTGCACTTACAATTCTCTTCATTCTCCCATTTTGCTCTTTCATTTCTCCTTTAATTTGTTTCACATGATACATTTTTGGGAAAGATAATTCCTGCATTACAACTTCTATACCATCCCTTCGGTGATGTATAAAAAGCATTCTTTCCACAAATATACTACACTCCAACAAAGACAGGATCAACTCCTTCTAAATATCTTCCTCAGTTCTCATAAATATTGTATGTATGTTCACATTCACTAAAACCTACAAATTTTGTGTTAATATTTGAATATTGTCTATATATACAAAGCTTTGCTTTATGTTTCCTGTCTAAAACTAATGGAGCCATTCACAGCGCTCTAGTTAGTCTGTAGGCCTGATAACTTAGAGTGAAGAAGTGACTCCTTGATGTACTCCCGCCCATATGTCAAAGCTATTGTGACTTCTTTTAAGTAGGACGAGTAAGCGCAGTACTGGACGGACGCGCTACACCGGAGCCATCGATATTTTGCTACTCGCCCAGAATATGTGAGTTTATTTGTTTGGTCTTCACGGTGACTCATCAATGCGTTTCAAGATAAAGAGCCTCGGAGAATGCCGCTGCAGCTGTTTCTGGCTTTGGTATTTTGTCCTCACTACTGAAGCCGTGCCTGGAGCCGAGGTTGGAGGTGGGAGAATGCCGCCGCAGCTCGGAGGTGGGAGAATGCCTCTGTAGCTCGAAGGTGGGAGAACACCACCGCAGCTGTTTCTGGCTTTGGCCTTTTTGTCCTCATTACCGAAGCCAGGCCTGGAGCCGAGGTCAGAGGTGGGAGACTGCAGTCTCGGTGAACGCTGCCACAGCTGTTTCTGGCCTTGGTCATTTTGTCCCCATTGCCACCGCAGACGCGGATGGTATTGGCCGGAGGTAATTCCCTTGAGGTTTGCTGTGGAACACCTTGTAGTACCTTGTAGCAATCCGTTAAAGCTCTGTTCCCCTCCCCCAGGCCCTAGTCGCAGAGCAGAGCATTACTGGAAATGCTCAAACCCGCAAACTGACATGGGCACCACAGCCATAGCTGGCTGTGGGAGTATGAGCCCAGAGTCCCACGCGGAAGCAGCCCGGCTAGTGCCGGGTGCAGCTTGGGGGTTGTACTCAGAAGGCCCCGCCCCTGCCTAGAGCTAATGCTCTTGTGCCTGTGCTTGTGTTAGGAGTGGCCACAGATCTACAGCCTCACCAGCATCCACAAACATTTGACCACAAGGAGCTGACCATTAGCTGCTAGCAGTCTACAGGTCTGGAGGGCCCTGAGGAGACAGCGTTAAAGAGGTGAGATATTCTTATGCCTTTTCGCCACAAATTTTCAAATGGTATGGATGGTGGTGGCAGACCAACAGTAAGGCTGACTGCCTCCCAGCTGAGTGGAACTGATCCTCCTGAATGAATTTCGACGCCATTGGCCTTATTGTGGCATATGCCATAGCACTCCTAAGAGGCTATCATTATATGTGTGCCTGCTTCGATGATATAAACATCTCAGAATTAGCCGGCCAATAACATGTGACTCCACCTAGGGTAATTAAATAGTGCATTCTCACTGGTGTGCGTTGGAGGAAGTAGGTGATTTCAATTGGAGACCGGTGTTTTCGGCACCAAAAGTAATTACCATCCATAGCTGGTAGAGTCTGAACTTGATCAAAAAACGGCCTAAATGGCTTTTAAAAAGTTGAGAAATCGCACAGTCTATTTGAAAAGAATAGGAACTGCTCACACACTGCAAAAGAATAAAATAAGATCAGCGAATTTAAGTGTCCCTGGAGGGATACCTCCAATAACTGAGTTTTTCCCAGTAAAATCAGTGCCCTGAAAAATAAGTCTAGGCTCCAAGTTGGACGACACAGCAGCACAAAAGAGAGAATGAATTTAAACAGGCAGCCAGTTGCACCTACACAAGATGGTAAGGACGAACTAAATTTATCAATTTTAGCAGATCAGCAACAATCTCTACTACAAGTCCCTTTGAAAGGCATTGCAAATATGGATTTTACACTACCGGACATAATCCTAAATCAGCTGCCGCATCTAGCTACGGCCAAGGCACTGAAGGAACTCCCACAGTTACTAAATAGCACTCTTAGTCACTGTCAAGGGTCAAAAGACAATTTATCCCATTCACCTGATTTCCCTCTACTTTTATCCCCACGATTTATAACTCATCAAGAAATTCTTTCTGAGTCGCTTCTCTCCCTGCAGAGAGTGCTCGATTCGATCCTCCTACTCCTGGAGAAAAACATCAATTTCTGATCAATCGTTGAAAACAGTAACTCAAATCTTACAATTTCTGGTTACTCGTGAAACTAAACCACCCAATTTGTTATCAGAGATCAGTAAAAAAAACGCATAATGGAGGTTTGGAAGAAAAACTTGAACATAGAGAAATACAGGAGGGAGACAGATTTCCTCAGAATCAAAAAAGTTTCAGAGCAATGCAAACTTGTAACATAAACAAAAAGGAAGTGGGTAACATTAATGGAAAGGGAGATAATATATATTCACTCCGAAAACTTCTTCACGATTCTGAAGGTGAGAGCAACCCTAATCCATCTCTTCCAAACTTTCCTATATTCACCCAAAGAAAGGAGCAACAGCAACCTATTTCTTCTGTTTCAACCTCTACAAATAAAGGTCCCAAGTCGATAGTAAATATTACATCTCAAAAAATTTTGAAGAAAAAAAGTCAGTGCGAACAAAGGTACCAGTAAAGAAAGGTAAAAGACAGAAACGAAGATTCTCGAAATTGAAATTTTGGAAAATAAAGTTCCCACAATTAGATTCCCTGGAAATCATTCCACAAGAAGAAATTGAATCTTCAAAAACAGGGAAATAATTAATGAAAACTCTATCCAGGAAAAAGGCTCATCACAAAAACCTTCTGGGGAGAATGTATCCCAATATCTGAACCCAGTGCTGAAAATGTTATAAGCTAAAATTTTCCAAATATCAATCTTTCAACGACTCAACAAATCATAGCTTAGAATTCTACAGATTCATCAGTATAAAACATCGCTTTTTAGAACATCTATTGCACCCTAGAGATTATGCATGTCTTTGCAACAGGCAATGATCCTTTGAATCACCGACGGATCCTGAACCTTCCACAGAACCTTACCTCTCTCCATTCTTTTTCATCTCCTGAAATAAAACTAGTTTCTTTTCCAAATGAATCTAATGTGGCAACAGCAAGGGTGGAATTTTGGTCCAATGTGATACCATTGATAGTGCTAAAAAAAGTGAAATGTTACATAAAAAAGGATTTGATGGTTTCGGAGTAAATTCCAAAATAATCTGCTCAAGAATCGCAGTGAGAACCGAGGAGAGGCTGTCCCAGCCTCAAAGTTATCTCCAGACAGCATCCTCACACACCACATCAGCACAAAATTTGACAATCTATCTTGAAGATGGAGACAGGAAAATATAGAATAATAGACAATCGCAGTCCGAGGTTTCAACAAGTAAAAATTGTTGGGCCTGGGTTGTGAGATCCTTAAATGGCAAGAGGTTGGGAAGAGGTGTTAAACTTTCTTTTTAGCAATACTATTAACATCGTCTCCTGAAATATAGCAGGGCTTGAACTAAAAAAACTATCTACATTACTAGAAACATCACCAGCAATTGCCTGCCTGCAAAACATTTTGGGCCGTAAAAGAGTTTTACCAAAGAGGCTACTTTATTTTCGAATATGTAGAAATAGAAGTTTCTCTTGGTTATCGTCACACAGTCATACACAAGTCATTCTACTCCACTAAGTTGGAAAACATTAAAAAAAGCCCATAAGTCAATTATAAATTCAACACCAAACAAGTATGATTCTAAAATATGTACCTTTAACTTTTTTAAAAAGTTTTTTTGTAGTTAAAATGGATAAAAACAAAATACATGTGTACAAATATATTTCCAAATTCCTAACAAAACAAAAAAAGAGAAAAATTATTTACATTCAATGTAGACAAGAGACAAAACAGGTGACAAAAATGAAAATCATCATAACATGAGTTAATTCGATTGAATCAAATTCATAAAAGTCTATCCATCCATAGGTAATTAGACTCAAATGTTCCTCGAATTTAACAATAAAAAACAAGGCATCAACGCGTTTCGTTGGACTTAGAAATTTTACACCACCTTCTTCAGGACTTTATATTTCTATTGTCTCTCTTGTAATAGGCACATAATAAAAATGCCTGTTGAAAAACAAAAATATCAATATATAAACATTATCACATTATCATCTTATCTGCACAAATACATAATATACACAATTATATTAAAAAAACTTTTCTTAAAAAACCTTTTTAATAAAACACGTATGATAACAACTTTGTTTCAATTTATAACTGCTAATTACCTATGGATGGATAGACTTTTATGAATTTGATTCAATCGAATTAACTCATGTTATGATGAAATCTAACCAACAAACACTGTCAGACATTTTGCCACCACTAGAACACCACAGGGAAGCTGACTGAAAGGAAGGAATTCTGTGTATGCTGGTGAAGTGAGTGTAGCCAATAGCATGATGGGAGTTGTAGTCACAGATATTGGTCACCCTCACAATTGGCCCATCAACACCACTCTGAACCATGCTCACATCACAGGGAGTGGAAAAGAACTGACAAGATGGCTGACACTGGGTACTGCTGTGGGGAGCACAAGGCCCTGCTGGGAACTGTGCACCAACCAACAGCAGGACACCACTGACTGACGTCCTGAAATCCAACTTGCACTCCCTGCAATGGAAGCACGTTCCATGGTGGGCTATCTGGCTGGGTGGGAAGGAGGACTGACAGCACTGACCATAGTTACCAGCAGCTTTTCTCACACACACCCGTAACACAAACTCCACACAACTCACCTGGGAGAATGCATTGCCTCACACTCTAATTAAATATCCCACAAAGAACCAACACCCTGGGTTATGCTGTGTGAAGCACAGGGACACTTTTGGGACTTGTAGCCAAACTAACGCAAGGACAACACTGTTAGCCATCCTGGCAGCACAGGCACACTACCCCACAGGGAAGCAGAGTCAAAAGGAAGGAAGTATGGGCATGCTGGGAAGGGGGGTGTAGGCAATAGCATGATGGGAGTGGTAGTCACCGCTCAACATCCCCCACCCACATGGCCTGGCAAGCTCACACTGAAGCATGCACACCTACCAGGGAGTGAAAAGCCACTTCAAAGATGTCTGACACTGGTGCTCTGTTGTGGGGAGCACAAGGCCCTGCTGGGAACTGTGCACCAACAAACAACAGGACACCACTGTCAGCCATCTTGCCATTGCTGTCACACTCACACACAGTGAAGTCCACTCAAAAGGAAGGAAGTATGGGCATGCTGGGAAGGGGGTGTAGGCAATAGCATGATGGGAGTGGTAGTCACAGCTCAACATCCCCCACCCACATGGCCTGGCAAGCTCACACTGAAGCATGCACACCTACCAGGGAGTGAAAAGCCACTTCAAAGATGTCTGACACTGGTGCTCTGTTGTGGGGAGCACAAGGCCCTGCTGGGAACTGTGCACCAACAAACAACAGGACACCACTGTCAGCCATCTTGCCATTGCTGTCACACTCACACACAGTGAAGTCCACTCAAAAGAAGGAAGTATGGGCATGCTGGGAAGGGGGGTGTAGGCAATAGCATGATGGGAGTGGTAGTCACAGCTCAACATCCCCCACCCACATGGCCTGGCAAGCTCACACTGAAGCATGCACACATACCAGGGAGTGAAAAGCCACTTCAAAGATGTCTGACACTGGTGCTCTGTTGTGGGGAGCACAAGGCCCTGCTGGGAACTGTGCACCAACAAACAACAGGACACCACTGTCCGCCATCTTGCCATTGCTGTCACACTCACACACAGTGAAGTCCACTCAAAAGGAAGGAAGTATGGACATGCTGGGAAGGGGGGTGTAGGCAATAGCATGAAGGGAGTGGTAGTCACAGATATTGGTCACCCTCACAATTGGCCCATCAACACCACTCTGAACCATGCGCACATCACAGGGAGTGAAAGCCACTTCAAAGATGTCTGACAATGGTGCTCTGTTGTGGGGAGCACAAGGCCCTGCTGGGAACTGGGCACCAACCAACAGCAGGACACCACTGACTGACATCCTGATAGTCAACCTGCACCCACTGCAAGGGTGGCATGCTTCATTGTGGGATAAATGGGCTGGGGGGAGAAGGAGGGCTGGATGTCAACCAAATACCACCAATGCTGGCCATGCACACACCTCAACATTCACATTGAAATGCTTCAGGTTGGCAGGACAATGTGCTACACCAATATCAACCTCTGACTGTGACAACTTAGGAAAATGCAATGTACAGGCCCGCATCCAGAGGTACAGTCACAACTGTCAGGTGTTTGAACCATTGATGCCTGTAGAAACATAACATACATTGTGTGTCTCTTCCAAAAACAGGTGATGATGGGGACACAGCAGCAGATGACGAGGAGTCCCTGTCCCAGGCTCCGGGGGCCCCTGAGCTCTCTGGTGTGGAACAGCCTCTGCCCTCCTCGGATGGCGAAGACCTACCTGGCCCCTCCGGTGTGAGTCATCATGCAGCACCAGCAGGACCACCATCTGCACCCCCTGCACCCACTCCTCCAACATCTGCCAACACACAGACCACCCCCGTCGACATGGACAGACCAAGGACCACCAATGACAACAGCACAGGGACCCTGGCCCACCGTGAAGCAACGGACAACAACCCCAGTACCAACCCCCAAGGGGCCTAGGGTCACCTGTGCGTGCCACCGCAGGTCCCGCACGTGTGGCCAGGGGTGGTGGGAGGGGTGGTAGGCAGAGGTCGCTGTTTGCAGAGGGGTCTGGACTGCATGATGACCCATAACTGGCACGCATTGCTGATGCGTACCAGAATAGCACCGGAGAGGTCAGCCAGGTAGTGGGGATCCTCAAGGACATTCAACAGCAGCAGGCTGCCCATCATGCCCGCTTGGACTCCCACATGTCCCGTGTGGAGACACACATGTCTGGCATGGAGTCCAAGTGGGACACATTGGAACAACTGACAGCGGTGCAGAGGGACATATTGACATGCCTCCGCCAGATTAGCACCAACATGGCCACACCTCCCTGTGTGCCCACAACATCTGGTGCCGCAACAACTGCAACTGCCACAGGGAGGGAGGATGACTCTGGCGGAGAGTCCTCTGCACCGCAGCGGCCTGCACGTGAGGGTCCCCCAGAAAGAAGAGGGGTCGTCCGAGGAAGGAAAACTGAGAGCCCGATGGCCATGTACATCCCCCAGGAACCCAACACCTGTTCGGGAAATTCTCCTTTGTGTGCAAACTGTTCACCCTGTCGAATGCAACCCAACTCTCCCACATGACATGGGGAGTTTAAGTTGGACCAATGTATCAGATGACTGTGGACTTTACTCAGGACATTTCTGCTACCAACACTTCCAACTCATCTGGGAACTTTGGATTCCAATCCCAATGTACAGCACCCACCATCCTGTGCACTATCCTCACACATGTATGTAAATAAACTCACTAATACACCATACTTGCCTCTGTTGTGATTCCAATGTTGTTTTTGTCATGGAGATGATGATCTGCTAAATGACACTGTGCATGCTAACTGCTACAGCAAGTTCAACACTGTCATGTGAGTCATGGCGACATGACACATATGAGGAGACACACCACTAGGGCTACACAACACATACACACCAGGGCCATCTGACTCATCACCTACACTGATGTTGCCAGGAAATACAGTGGAATGCACAGACACCACACCTATTCAGAGTCTGTGTTAACTAGCCCACAGGTGAAGTAAGCAAATGTCAGACAGATGTGTGACCACAGACAACGCACATCCCAAAGTGAAGCACAGGTTTATTACACATTTGCAACATGTTGTTTCCACTACAGATGCAAGGTAATCCCACGTGGCAGTGGCCACACAGTCACCAAGTGTAGAGGAAATAAAGACCAGGGGTGTGTGGCACATCACCGGCAGGGAAACGACTGCTTCCACCCTGGAAGTTGAATCATGGTGTCGGGGATCACAGTTGACCAAACAACTCTGAAAGTACCCTCTGAAGGACAGACATGACACACAGTCAAAAGCACTGAAGAACAGGACAGAACTGCAATACTCATGCCCAATACATGTCACAAGATACCTACACAAAACCAAGTTAGCATGTCAACACTGTTGGGGTGTACAGACTACCTGTAAGGACACATCGCTGCACGCATACAGTCAAGTAGCACATGGCCACACTCAAACAGCAACAGAGCACCACCAACACATATCATGCAAACTCAAATCATTGACATACCAACTCTGTATACTCACATTCAGCTGAAGAAGTTGGCGATGAGCTGTGTGCGGACATCACCCTCATCATCATCATCATCACTGGCATTGTGGCGCAGGCCAGGATCCTCCACAGGTGGCGGATGTTGGTCATCGTCATCCAGGATGAGAGGCAACTCTTTCCGCACTGCCAGGTTGTGTAGCATGCAGCAGACGATGAAAATCTTGCACACCTTTGCAGGGACATATGGGAGGGCCCCTCCTGTCTTGTCCAGGCAGCGGAAGCGGCTCTTCAGGAGACCAAATGTCCGCTCGATCACTCTCCTTGTCCGACCATGTGCCTCATTGTAGCGCATCTGGGCTGGTGTCACAGGGTTCCTGAGGGGTGTCAGCAACCACAGCATGTTGGGGTATCCGGAGTCACCTACATACAGACAATTGCACATTAGCTGAGTTGGAAAAGAGGGTGGAATACAACATTGCAGAACACACACAATGGTACAAAGTCAGCACCCACCGACAAGCCAGGCACGCTGGTTCGGCATCTGTGACATCATCCTCGGGATGCGACTACTCCTCATGACGTAGGCATCGTGTGCAGAACCGGGGAAATGTGCACACACATGTGAGATACTCATATCTGCAAGACATACCACCAGGGCATTGATAGAATGGTAATGTTTCCTGTTCCTGTATGCTTGCTCATGTGCCTGTGGTGGTACCAAAGCCACATGTGTCCCATCAATGGATCCGATGACATGTGGCATCCTCCCCAGGGCATAGAAGTCACTCTTCACGTCAGTGAGTTGTTGACGTTTAGGGAAATAGATGTAGTGGTTCAAGTATCTCAACATCGCCTCCAAAACATCGCGTAGCACACGGCTGAACATGGTCTGTGACATCCCACCTGCAGACGCCACAGTGTGTTGAAAGGTACCGGTGGCAAAGAAGTGTAGGGCTGCCATCACCTTCACCTTGGGGGTCAGCGCTGCAGGGTATGGCCGGCCAAGTTGCAAATGTGGGGCCAAGCGCACCGCCAATTCCTCAATAAGCGGCCTGTTGAAGCGGTACCGTCGGATGCAGTCACGTTCCACCATGGTTGCAAAGTCAGGGAAAGGTCTATGGACAGCTGGTACCCTGCAGTGCATAGGTGAACAAAGAAAGATTGTCAGTCACCCCACATATGTGGCATTGACCATACTCAATATCACATGATAAATCATTACGAGACACAAGTACTTGATGTGTGTGCCGTTCTATATGGACATATATGGCACCTACATGGCCAACATCTAACATCTCAGTTCAACATGTGTTGACAACAAGTTCCAGGTTGCGCTATGGGAAATCATTCGGCTGTGTCACAGTACCCATGTACTGCTGTCACGTTCCAAACACACACCACAGTGACAAGTGAGGACAGATGTGCCCCAGGCATCACAGCTCTTTGACAGGTAGATTCCCAGGGACCGTGTATTGCCACATGGACACTGGCATGACATGGCGTATCATGTACACGTCAGCAAAACAACCATGACTCCCACAGGTAGTGGCCCCTGTTGCCTCTGCAGGACAGACATGGACGTCTGTGACACACACACGCACAACATCAAAGTCGATGCACAAACAACGTGGATGTGGAGACTGTCTCCCATTGTGCACATGGAATCCAGAGACATCTGAAACACAACATGCACACAGACTGTGGAGGGCCATCACAATTGTGGCAATGGGTCACCCTGTGACGTACATACCATCCCACATGGGACTCAGGGTGTATGTGACATAACACACACATACACAACCTGGAGATGTAACCATGCCACATGCTCTGAGATGAACAGTTGCACATCACAGTGCTCATGTGCACAACACACAAAGGATTCTGTCCCCATGAACACGTGCACAGCCTGGGAGTGGCTGCCCCCAAGTGCCACACAACAAACCACATTTTGACCCCCATACACACACAGGTAATGCAGCCTTACATGCCTTAGGATACAGTGTGGACAGGCTGTGGTGTTGTAGGTGTGCCCCTGAGTCCCTGTCAAGTAATTGTGGCTGGCATACGTTCACCAGTGACAACCATGGTGACATATGCGAGTGACTTGTGCAGGGACGCGTCGTACAGCTATGGACCGATCGGTGCGCACGCATTGGCCATTGCATACGATGTGGACGGATGCGTGTTGTCATCCGAAATACGCGTTGTACAGCAATGGACCGATCGGTGCGCACGCATTGGCCATTGCATATGATGTGGACGGATGCGTGTCGTTTCCCGAAATACGCGTTGTACAGCAATGGACCGATCGGTGCGCACGCATTGGCCATTGCATATGATGTGGACGGATGCGTATTGTCATCCGAAATACGCGTTGTACAGCAATGGACCGATCGGTGCGCACGCATTGGCCATTGCATACGATGTGGACGGATGCGTGCTGTCATCCGTAATACGCGTTGTACAGCAATGGACCGATCGGTGCGCACGCATTGGCCATTGCATATGATGTGGACGGATGCGTGTCGTTTCCGAAATACGCGTTGTACAGCAATGGACCGATCGGTGCGCACGCATTGGCCATTGCATATGATGTGGACGGATGCGTGTCGTTTCCCGAAATACGCGTTGTACAGCAATGGACCGATCGGTGCGCACGCATTGGCCATTGCATATGATGTGGACGGATGCGTGTTGTCATCCGAAATACGCGTTGTACAGCAATGGACCGATCGGTGCGCACGCATTGGCCATTGCATACAATGTGGATGGATGTGTATTGTCATCCGAAATACGCGTTGTACAGCAATGGACCGATCGGTGCGCACGCATTGGCCATTGCATATGATGTGGACGGAAGTGTGTCGTTTCCCGAAATTCGCGTTGTACAGCAATGGACCGATCGGTGCACACGCATTGGCCATTGCATATGATGTGGACGGATGCGTTTTGTCATCCGAAATACGCGTTGTACAGCAATGGACCGATCGGTGCGCACGCATTGGCCATTGCATATGATGTGGACGGATGCGTGTTGTTTCCCGAAATACGCGTTGTACAGCAATGGAGCGATCGGTGCGCACGCATTGGCCATTGCATATGATGTGGACGGATGCGTGTTGTCATCCGAAATACGCGTTGTACAGCAATGGACTGATCGGTGCGCACGCATTGGCCATTGCATATGATGTGGACGGATGCGTGTTGTCATCCGAAATACACGTTGTACAGCAATGGACCGATCGGTGCGCTGCATTGGCCATTGCATATGATGTGGACAGATGCGTGTCGTTTCCCGAAATACGCGTTGTACAGCAATGGACCGATCGGTGCGCAAGCATTGGCCATTGCATATGATGTGGACGGATGCGTGTTGTCATCCGAAATACGCGTTGTACAGCAATGGACCAATCGGTGCGCACACATTGGCCATTGCATATGATGTGGACGGATGCGTGTCGTTTCCCGAAATACGCGTTGTACAGCAATGGACCGATCGGTGCGCAAGCATTGGCCATTGCATATGATGTGGACGGATGCGTGTTGTCATCCGAAATACGTGTTGTACAGCAATGGACCGATCAGTGCGCAGGCATTGGCCATTGCATATGATGTGGACGGATGCATGTCGTTTCCCGAAATACACGTTGTACAGCAATGGACCGATCGGTGCGCACGCATTGGCCATTGCATATGATGTGGACGGATGCGTGTCGTTTCCCGAAATACGCGTTGTACAGCAATGGACCGATCGGTGTGCACGCATTGGCCATTGCATTTGATGTGGACGGATGCGTGTTGTTTTCGAAATACGCGTCGTACAGCAATGGTCCGATCGGTGCGCACGCATTGGCTATGGCCTGACATGGCAGCGGACGCGTTTTCGAAGCTTTAACGAGTCTGATGCAGTGAATTCAGTTGGCCACCCACAACAATGTTGCAAATTCATGGGTGTCATGAAGTTGAACTTTTGAAGGATGCTGTGGGCGTGTATAAGTGGTGCAATTCCATGGATTGGCCAGATTCAGAAGATGCAAACGACTTGGACCTATCACTTTGGACACATGGGACAGTATCTGCCTCTGCAGCACACATATAATGCTGGCTGTTCCCCTGAGAGCTCACTTGCCTGCACTACATGCTCCAGGACGACATCTGCCACCACCACTGCTGCTGTATCTGCATCCTCTGGCTACTGCAATGGCACGTACTGTGGAGAGAGCCCCAGCCTTCACCACTGAGGAGAACCAGGCCCTGCTGGACAGCCTCCTTCCACAGTACATCAAGCTGTATGGGAAACCAGGGGAGCAGGTTAGTGTGCTGTCCACTGCCTTTCTAAATGTGCATGTTGTCTGACTAGCAAGACTTACAGTGTGCACACCACTGGCTAGCATGCTCACTGAGTAGTTGTCACCCCCCAAAGTGTGTAGTTACATGCACTGAACAGGTATAGTGCAGTAACAGTGCATTCCAACAAGGTTTTACTTCCCAGGCAATGATACCATTTGGTAACTGCTGGCAAACTGTTCATAGCCAGAGTTGCACTGCCGTGTACATCATATGCCCCTGTGATTGAGACATGTATATCCAACTGTGTGATGCACGGAAATGTTGCATGTGTAGTAATGGCCTTTTCACTTTGTCATCCTCACAGGTTGATGCCCACCAGAAGCAGGAAATCTGGCTGACCATCGCCCGGGCAGTAACATCCGTGGGGGTCTACAAGCGCTGGATCCGCAACTGCCAGAAGAGGTGGCAGGACCTTCGGGGCTGGACCCGGAGGATCGCACAGGTCCAGCTGAAGCTGTCGCCTCCTCGCAGGACGGGCGGACACCGGACCCTGACCCCCCACATGCTCAGGATTCTGGCAGTGGTCTTCCCGGACCTGGATGGGCAGCTGAAGGCCAGACAGCAGCAAGGAGGGGTGAGTCCATGACTGCACTGTGAACTTTGTCTGACATGCTATGTGCCCTCCTCTGGCCTGGTTAAACTTCCACAGTACATCAGTCTTGTGGTCCAGGACCCATGTCCCTCAATTGTGACATGCCCACTCCTCATCTGATACCCAGGTGTGGCCCTTACAGTCAGGAAATTGTGTCACCTGTGTACTGTGTCCTTGCATTTTGCTTAGCTCAAGGTGGGGGACAGCATTTGTTCCCGTAACTTTGTGGTGGACTTCATGGGTGAGTCAATTGCTTACACAATGCCTGAGTTCTGACATGTAATCTGCGTGTAACTTTCATATGTGGTCCAATTGCTGATCTGACTCACCACATGTGCCTGGGGTAGGTGGCACACACCCATGCTGCGGGTGGAAACAATGTTTGGGCCTCAGGAGTATGTATATCAAGTGTGTCACACATGCTTAGCCACCTGCCTACTGTCCAGGGCTCATCCCTCTTTCACGTGGAGCAGGACAGTCATGCCTACTCCAGGGCATACAATACACTCTGTACTCCCACTCCCATGTATCAGCTGACACGTTGTGCTCAGTGAAATGTTCCCTCAGGTGTCTGCCTCTGTGTCATTGTGCTGTGGCTTCGTTGTCAGGACTACTGGGGTTTTTATCGGTTAGGGCTCAGCATGCCATCTGAGATGTGACCATAGGAGACGATACTTGTGTGACATATAGGTGTTTGATCACTTGACTGTGCAGACTGGTGTATGCGACTGTGAAGTTCATGCAGCTGTTTTCATTCACAGCAGACTGTGAGGTGCTCAGGTTCAGAGAGTTGTGTTTCATGTCTCCCATATGTCCAATTGGTATGACGTGGACAAATAAGAGTTCAGATGATGTGGTTTTGGGGGATGGACATGTGCACTTGTCAGCTACAGAACTTGCATTCCCCATGACCTAGGATTGTGACACAGTGCAGACTGTTGTTGGCTGGCTGCCCTGCCCATGTGACTGGAGACAGTGATGTGTGACTTTGCAGGCATGCCTGTGCCATGGCATTAAACTTCCTAAGAGTGATCCTACAGGGGAGTGACATGTGCTACATGCACCCCATTGTGGCATTGACTAACAGGACATGGGTGCATCATGGTGTCTGGTGCTGGTATGCATCACATGCATTTCAAATTAGACTCTGGCCATCCCTTTATCCGGACACCTGTACTGACTCAGTGGCAAGAGATGTGATGTGTGCATGTTCACATACTTCACTGTGTTCTCTGCAATGTCCAACAACTGTGTAGGTGGTGCATGTGTCCACACTGGTGTATTACCATCCGACAGGCACCAGACAGATGGGTGCAAGGCCAGGAGGGATGTGAGTGCCATGGTTGACCATCAGACTGACAATTGGCTTCTCCTAATCTGTGTGAGCACTTTTGGCAATGTTCAACTAAGGATGCCAGGGCTTGCTCTGTAATGTGCTGTACTTACTGTGGTGTGTGCGGTCAGTGCAGGTGACTGATGTTTGTCTGTTTCCCTAATTGTTTGCAGATACATCCACGGCCACAGGAGGGGACAGCTCCACAGACCAGGAGGAGCTGCAGAGCCAGACTGGGTCAGCAGCTGATGAGTGGTCGGAGGGACCCAGTGGCATGGAGGGCGAGGGGAGCCACACCGAGGAGTCCTCAGCACCATCCACCTCAGCTGAGGACCACAGCAGCTCGGAGGATGACTCCCTTGTGGAGGCGGGTGTCAGCAGCCACCACACCCCAGCTGGTATGGCTGGCCCTGCCACCACCACCACCGCCCTCCCATCGGCTCCCATTCCAGAGGTCCGTGGAGGCTCCCGTGTTCGGGAGCGTGTCTCCTTCGACCCAGGCACCGCACCCCCTGCCCCTGTGTCCCCTGCTGCCCTGAGTGAGGAGTCTGTGTACTTACTTCGCCAGCTCCATGTAGGGCAGACATCAATGCTGTGTGTCCTCCATGCACACACCACTCTGTTGACACAGCTGGTGTCGTTCATGGAGGGCATCTCATCGAGCATGTCTGCCCTACAGAGGAGCAATCAGTCCATGGCCTCCTCCCTGATGGCAGCAGTGTCCCTCCTCCAACAGTCCCTCACCCCTCCTACCTCTGCCCCATCCACACTTCCCAGCACCCTACCTGTCCCAAACACATGCACACCTGCACAATCACGCAAACACACAGACACGAGCAGCACAGAAACACCCAAAACAAAGTCAAAACGTGCACGCAAGCATCCTCAGGGGACTGATACCACACCCACAGGGGATGGGGAACAGACACACACACAGGCATCCACAGTCACTCCGCAGTCCTCCGATACCTCTACCTGCAACCCCACCTACAAAGCAGCTCTTCCTCTGTGACCTCGGCCTCTTCCCCTCCAATCCAGCTGATCCAGCATACAGGGGGAAGAGGAAGTCCACCCACACAGAGGGAGTGCCCCTCACCCCCGGACACCCTCCCCCAGGCACAGACAAACTGAGGCCCCCACCCGCAAGTCCCCCGGACCCGGAAGAGCAAGACCCCGCCACCGCCCTGCAGCTCAACCACACAGTCTCCTTCCTCCATCCCTCAGGCCCCCACTACACAGGTTCCCCCACCACACCCTGCCCCAGGTTCCCCCACCCACAGATACACCATCCCCAAAATGATCCGGCCTTCTCCCCCTACCACTTGCTCTTCCAGCCCCACACCCCCACTGCGCATGTTTGTGCCACTGGTGTGGAGACCGTGTCTTCCCCCTCTGTCCTGCCCACCTTACCTGAACCCCATTCTACTCCCCTGGAGATAGGCACTGCAGTGGAGTCCACTACCACCTCGTCTGACTTGGGCACTGCAGTGGGGAACCTGTCCACTCCATCTGCCCAGCCCACTGCAGTCGTGCCGGCACCCACACCATCTCACTCATGCCCCTCAGTTGTGCCGGCACACACCATGTCAGACACCTCCATTGCAGTTGTCAGTGACTCTCCAGCACCCACCACCCCTTCCCTGCCTCCTTCTAGTGAGCCCTGATCCTGTCCCTGCGCTGCCTGGCCTGCCCCCCGTATGCCCCTCCGAGGGGAATGTCCCTAGTCCGTAGCAGTGCAGACAAGCAAAGGGTGACATCTGCCACTGTCACCCTGTTCGGACTTTACTAATGGACTGGCCATTGGCCTTTGTGTTTTTTCAGGACTTTCAATTTTACACCCACATATGCTGAATAAAGCTACTTTCTGTTCTCTAGTGGTTTTGCTTCAGATGTACATGATGTTGATGATGCTAACCATGCCCTTGCTGCAGTGATGGTGATTTTTGATATCAGGAAAATGAAGTGTTACTGTGTAGGACCCCATGTGGTCCAGGGGAATGTGTCCTATCCTGGTGTGTATCCATGTCATCCTTTG
The DNA here is from genome assembly GCA_963921515.1 of Calotriton arnoldi. Lineage (NCBI taxonomy): Eukaryota > Metazoa > Chordata > Amphibia > Caudata > Salamandridae > Calotriton > Calotriton arnoldi. The sequence goes on along the minus strand of CAWUFW010006898.1, from coordinate 706,718 downwards.
CAGCAATATGAGGGTGTCATGTTTTCAATATTTGGCAATGGGATTTCCTACTTTTATTTGCAATATCACATCTGTGGCTTACACCCCTGCACCTCTGTTGTGCTTGCCATTGTTCAATTTATCTATTTCCCTGACCGTGTGACCATCTCCACTGGACATGCAAGTTTGGGCATCAATGGGGAAGGACTCATCTGTGTTATCAGTGCACCTTGCTATACATGTGTGTTGGATCTGTGCAGATGATTTCGGTGACACTGCCATGACCAGGCTGATGTGACGGGAGCCTTCATTTTGTGCTAATTGTTGACTGAGTGACCAAGTGTTCTGCTGACATGATAGAGCCCTGCAGAGACAACGTATGGCACAGCTTTCCTTACACAGGAGTGGAGTCCCCTCATGGCAGTGTGTAATTCCATGACATTGCCTGAGCCCAAGGTGTGTGTTGTGTGAGCATGTCTGTGTGTGTTCACTTCCATTTTGCTACACAGGCTGGGATCCCTAGTGATGTTCCTGTTTGTGATGCTTGCTGAGTTGACCTATGTTCCACCAAAATCTTCGCCCTGGGTTCTCTGGGATGTGGGTGCATGGCACATTACTGGTCATCAGGGTGTCATCCATAGGTGTGTTTGCTGTCAGGGCTGCGTTTGTGGGCAAACGCAGATGAGACACAGTCAGGATTCCCCTTGGCACTTGTTGGTTACACAAGTCATGTAATTTACAGTTTGTGGTAGCTTTCAGTGATTGTGACACGTTGTGTGTGTGACTGCTGCCACTCCTCAGGGTCAGAGCTGCAATGTTGGAAGTTGTCTATGTGTGTTCTTTGTGGGTGACCTTGGCTTCTTCATTGGTGTGTGACTGTGGCCGGGATCCCATTGATTGGGGTGGATTTGACATCATGCCCATGTACGGCGTACTGTGCAGTGTGTCAGACATTCACGAGTCTTGTTGACTGGCCATGTGTGATGGGTTTCTGCACCTTAGTTCCCACCACCACCCCTGGGATTGTCATGGGTGCATGTGCAATGTCACCAGTCCATGTGAGCTTCACTGCTGCACATTGGTGGAGATCAAGGTATGTGGTGTTGAGTGTGTGCAAATGAGAGTTGTTGCACGGCTAGACCCCTACCTCCATATTGGCCTTGGCTGACAGGCCGTGCTGATTGATTTGTGCTTGTGTAGGTGTGATGGTAGTTTGTTGCTCAGGACACATGACTGTGGTTCACAGTGTGAACGACATCTAGCTTTGTCATCACAGTGGGATTATCATGCAGGCCAGTGTCACCACAATGTGGGGTCCCTGGGGGTAGTGCTGTGGTGGGTCTGTCTCTTGCTGTGTTAGTTGCTGTTCCTACAAGCTTGTGTGACATGTGTAATTTGGGCTCCCTCTCATCTAACAATGCCTGATTGCCCACATAGGGGAATCAGATCCATGAGTTACTTTTGTGTGGCACTGTATACACATCTGTGTAATTGGGATTCAGGCCTCCTCATGTGTTGTGTGGTTGCCTGGGGACACTGGCACACACCCCCATCACCTGTTGTGTTTGATATGCAGTGTGAGGCTGCCTGTTTGTGTTTGTGCATCTGCACCACTGCATCGGCATATCTTTAGTGTGCCATTGGCTGTATGTTGTTTGGTGGGTTTCCCCTGCTGTCCCTGGGACTCCTAGGTCATCAGTCAGCACAATGATCATGGTTTGTATGTCCCATTGCTGCCATGGTATGGTATTTGTTCACCTCACATCTACAGTCTCCACAGGATATCTACATTTGTGTGTCCATTGGTGCAGATATGTGGGTCTGCATTATGATGGTCACTTCTGTCATTGTGTCATTGATGAATGTTGACAATGTCAGCCCCCATGGGTGATGTTTGTCTGCACATGGCCAAAGGTATGTCTTATTTGCACTGCACTGTTTGCCTCACCCAATCTATGTTGCTATGGGACACAAGCACTACTTTGCCACTGATGTGTTTGTTGTTCTGTGACCAGGAATCATCCATGCTGTTTGGCATTTGCAGCTTTTTCCATGACAACACTTACATTTTGGTCACTGTGATGATGGGGGTTTAGACCCCATTGCCACATTGCTCAAAATGTGCTTCAGCTATGGACCCCACACTTACCTTTTGGTCACTGTGATGATGGGGGTTTAGACCCCATTGCCACATTGTTCAAAATGTGCATCAGCTATGGACCCCACATTTACCTTTTGGTCACTGTGATGATGGGGGTTTAGACCCCATTGCCACAATGTTCAAAATGTGCTTCAGCTATGGAACCCACACTTACCTTTTGGTCACTGTGATGATGGGGTTTGGACCCCATTGCCACAATGTTCAAAATGTGCTTCAGCTATGGAACCCACACTTACCTTTTGGTCACTGTGATGATGGTGGGTTAGACCCCATTGCCACAGTGGTCATGGTCTGCTTGCATTGTGGAGGCCACACACATTTATGTGTGACACATGTGATAGGGGTCACATTGTATGTTCAATGTCATGTTCAGTGTTGTAGGCATTTGACACAGACTACACACGCTTGTCATGGTGTTGGGGGATGTCTTTTTCTGACATTCCTTATGTTGGAGTATGCTGGTTGTGTCATGCATTACCCGTCCTATGAGTAGGGGTGGTGTTGGTGGTAGGCATCCATCCCCCTATGAGTGGGGATGGTAGTAGTGACAGGCATCCAGGCCCCCTGAGTAGGGGTGGTGGTAGTGGTAGGCATCCAGCCCCCATGAGTAGGGGTGGTGTTGGTGGTAGGCATCCAGCACCCATGAGTAGGGGTGGTGGTAGTGGTAGGCATCCAGCCCCCTGAGTAGGTGTGGTGGTAGTGGTAGGCATCAATTCCCCTATGTGTGGGGATGGTAGTAGTGACAGGCATCCAGCACCCCATGAGTAGGGGTGGTGGTAGTGGTAGGCATCCAGCCCCCCTGAGTAGGGGTGGTGGTAGTGGTAGGCATCCAGCCCCCCCTGAGTAGGGGTGGTGGTAGTGGTAGGCATCCAGCCCCCCTGAGTAGGGGTGCTGGTAATGACAGGCATCCAGCACCCCCTGAGTAGGGGTGGTGGTAGTGGTAGGCATCCAGCCCCCCCTGAGTAGGAGTGGTGGTAGTGGTAGGCATCCAGCCCCCTGAGTAGGGGTGGTGGTAGTGGTGAGGCATCCAGCCCCCATGAGTAGGGGTGGTGTTGGTGGTAGGCATCCAGCACCCATGTGTAGGGGTGGTGGTAGTGGTAGGCATCCAGCCCCCTGAGTAGGGGTGGTGGTAGTGGTAGGCATCCAGCCCCCATGAGTAGGGGTGGTGTTGGTGGTAGGTATCCAGCACCCATGTGTAGGGGTGGTGGTAGTGGTGAGCATCCAGCCCCCTGAGTAGGGGTGGTGGTAGTGGTAGGCATCAATTCCCCTATGTGTGGGGATGGTAGTAGTGACAGGCATCCAGCACCCCATGAGTAGGGGTGGTGGTAGTGGTAGAGCATCCATCCCCCTGAGTTGGGGTGGTGGTAGTGGTAGGCATCCAGCCCCCTGAGTAGGGGTGGTGGTAGTGGTAGGCATCCAGCCCCCATGAGTAGGGGTGGTGTTGGTGGTAGGCATCCAGGCCCCCATGAGTAGGGGTGGTGGTAGTGGTAGGCATCCATCCCCCTATGAGTGGGGATGGTGGTAGTGGTAGGCATCCATCCCCCTATGAGTGGGGATGGTAGTAGTGCTAGGCATCCATCCTCCCATGAGTAGGGGTGGTGGTAGTGGTAGGCATCCAGGCCCCCATGAGTAGGGGTGGTGATAGTGGTAGGCATCTATCCCCCTATGAGTGGGGATGGTAGTAGTGACAGGCATCCAGGCCCCCATGAGTAGGGGTGGTGGTTGTGGTAGGCATCCAGCCCCCATGAGTAGGGGTGGTGGTAGTGGTAGGCATCCATCCCCCTATGAGTGGGGATGGTAGTAGTGCTAGGCATTCAGCCCCCCATGAGTAGGGGTGGTGGTAGTGGTAGCCATCAGGCCCCTATGGGTGTGTATGGCATTGGTGATAGCCATCCCGCCCCTATGGTTCTGCTGTTGATAGTGTACGTCATTTCTGCAGCCCTATGTGTGTGTGACATATGTCGGGTACGTGTCGTTTGTTTGTGTAGTGGGCGTCTGACTTACCGTCTGCGCCGTACGCGTCCGCACCGGTTCCGGTAATAGATGTAGAGTATTGGTAGGACCTGCGCGATGGGATTCATGGTTGGTTCGTCTCGTTCGGGTTTCTCGTTGCTTCGACTCGTACTCGTCGCTGGCTTGTTCGTCTCGTAGCTGTGGATCGTCTTGTGGTGCGAATCGGAGCATATGTGCGGCTCTCCCGGATGCTCTGATGTGCCGGACGTAGCGACAGGTTCGGCGCGTACGGAGTGCGCATCGTACTAGTCCGGCCGGAAGGTGCTGTATATTTGCTTCTGTGCGACTCGATTCGGCGTTTATGGATCCGGCTCGGGCGGGGAACAGGAGCTGGAATGGGTACGTACGGCTGGAGTCGGGATCTGGGTAGTTATGCGCATCGTACTTGCTCGTTCGAACGAATGTTCGAATCGGTCGAGAAACACGCGTTCGGCTTGGTTTTTTCCGGACGAATAGTGTTAGGTGCGCTTCCGGCCGAGATCGGAATCGACCCCTTAGTCTCAGAATTTAATCCACAATTCCTCCTATTGGGAGATTTTAGTGCACAGATTTCCAATAGCCTGGTAACAACTTCTAGCAAAAATGACTTAGATGACTATTGGTCTCTCCCAAATCCTGTCTTTCTGGAGTGTATAATAGGCAACTAATGAGGGAAAATATTTTTACCACTGGTGGGTGGAATTAATGGAGTAATTTTAAATGGTAGGATAGAAGAAGATGTCCCTGCACAATTCACAAGAGCGGGAGCTACTGGACAGTCCATTTTAGATTACATCATTTGCAGCTATACTTTATTTCAGATGACACAAAACCTAAGTGTGTATTTTACACAAAGTAGTGATCATGCAATTTTGATATTAAAAATTAAGCTATTACTGCCTCCTCCCTCTTCATGGTCTTTATTAGAAATGAACAGAGATACCCTCATAGCTCATAAGAAGGGCTGAGCTATTTGGAATACTGCCGAACTGAATAAACTGAATGTTTTAATTACTTAACAACAGCTGCTCCATTCCAAAAGGAAAATAATCCAGTCCTAAATTTTGAACAGATTTTGTAGCGTTAGTACAAGACGTTCAATGGCACCCGATTCAAAATTAAAACCGTGCAATCCTACTGAAAATATTGTAAGACGGTTAAATAGTTTAATAAGACAGCAATTTTTAAGTTTCTCTGATTTCAGGAAAAAAGAAATTTACAAGTTACCGAAAAAAAAGGAAGAAAATGAATACCACTAGAAAAAGAGAATCATGGATAAAAACTGGATTGATTTGCAGTTAGTAATCTCTCAAAAAAATAAGTAGCAGTTTTGGTGTTTAATAGCAAAAGCGACCAGAGCTCAAAAACCTCCTACGGCTACCCCGGTCTCTCAAAATGACTGGGAACAATTTCTCTTAGATCTCTGTAAAGAAAGCCCGGAAGAATCCTACCAAAGAGCTCCTTGTAGATTGACGAATGGTCAAGAAGCAGAGGATGGGATAAGTGCCTCGACGGAGGACAGAAGAACAAATAATATCATACATTAGGAGGTCTAGAACATCATCAGCTATGGGTCCAGATAAGATCCCAGTTATAGTCCTCAAAAGCAACTCTGAAGCCTGGAGCAAGTATTTGGAGCCTCTATTCTGCCACATTTATAAAACTGGTCAAATCCCAAAATCGTGGACTGGGAGTATTGTCATTCCCCTTCTGAAGAAGGGCTCAAGATTTTCTCCGAGCAATTACAGACAGATAGCTTTGCTGGATGCAACCGGGAAGATCTTCGCAGCAGGCGTTCTGGACCATCTGAAGGACTGGGCCTTTTCAAGGGGGGTGATTCCAATGGCCCAGGTAGGATTCCGTCCAAAGCACTCTGTCATGGATAACATCCGACTCTTACAATCATTAATTGATAAATACATTGTAATGAAATTGCAGATAAACTATAGTCTATTTGTAGACTTCTCTACAGTTTTTGACAGGGTCGATAGACCCTGCCCATGGAGGAAGCTGATGAAAATGGGGGCCCTGATGCCTTATTAAGATTAATTGTGGCCCTATATACAGCTACATGGTGTAGAGTGCAGATGGGAGGAGAAAAGGGCTTAACTGATAGGATCCCTATCTCAAACGGCCTTAAGCAAGGCTGTTTGTTAGCCCCCTTACTCTTTTCCTGTATGTAAGTGACTTACCGGAATGTCTAGTAGGTATAAAGTATTTTCCACCTAAAATAGTTTCTTATGAAATACATACCTTAATGTATGCTGATGATATTGTCATTTTTGACTTAACCTCGATCGGTCTACAACATAACTTTTCGCTTACACTGAAAAAAACTTCTTGAAAATAAATATTTCAAAGACAAAAGTGGTCTTTTTATGGGAAAGAAGCATCACAATTACTTTAATTGGAAACTAGGTGGTAAACCAGTAGAGATTGTAAAGGAGTATGTATATTTAGGGAGAATATTTTCACAGACATTGGAAAATAACTCTCATCCACGCCACTTAGAATCAAAAGCTACATCCCACATAAGTGCTTTAAAGAGTTTTACACTTATTCAGGAAAGAGACATTTCCACGCCCTCTCAGAAATCTATCGAATAAAGATCCCGCCTACCCTGACATATGCTTTTGAATATTTTCCGAAAACAAAATGGCAGTTTTTGCACAAATGTGAAGGGAAAGTTTTACGGAAAATAACTAACACTAGTCAGGCTACTCCAGTTCAGGCTCTTCGATTAGTATTGTCACTGATGAGTGCTTATACAATTGCTGTGACCAATACAATTAGGTGGGCATATAATTTGCTACACGGAGAAAAAGATACAGTAATAACTTTACTAAAACACGAAACCTTTGAGGGTGGGTCAGGTAATAATACATTTAACAAAAATCTTGAAGTAGCTCTATCACACTTCAAGTGTACGACTACAATCTCACAGCCCTGGTCGTGGGCTCACTTAAGAATCTTCTTAAAAAATATGACCCCACATCTTAGCTTTGATCTAGATTCAGTTTATTGCTCACAGCTATCACATTATAGGTCGTATTCTGTTTCTCTCGAATTTAAGCTCTATCAGCAGCATCTGAAATTTACTCTTGCACACAGTGTGCGATGAAGCATCATTTTGCTTCGCTTGGGGATCCTGCCTTTGAACTCCCACACCAAGTATTGGGATAACTTCACTGAAGATGCTGGAATTTGTAATCTCTGTAATGGAGGGGAACAAGATCTAGCTCACATTATATATATCTGTCCAAATATAGAGGAAGCAGAGCTCAGCATTGTTTCTTAAATCCCATACGCTTTAGAGATAATGTACCTATTGAGAAGGATCTGATTGCTCTTATTTATTCCCTGTCAAATTAATTTGTTTGTAATAATTTATATACATTTTAAAATCTTTTTTACCTTTGTATTAGTTTTTAATATATTTATGGTTATTATATAAATTGACTAATGTCTGTTTTTTTAATATTCTTACTGTTGACCTCAGTAGAGGTCTAAATCATTTAAATAAAGAAATGTAGCCATTCCTTCTATTATTTTATGTTCTACTTCAGGTAAATTCCTAACTGTTAGTTTGGGAGGTGCAGTAGTTTTAATTATCGCATTACTTCCTATGAAATCTATGAATTTCTTTTCAGCTCTCCCTAGTTTACGTAACGTTATTTATTTGTGCATAATCCATGTCCAAGGATTGAGTTGGTCTACATAGATAGATCATAGTTTCAGCTAATGAAGCTTTAGGTTGTGGATTTAAGTTTATTAGTGTGGGAAGTTAAAAAAAAAATCAGATCTTCATTTGAATAGTAATACTGCAAGTGATCAATACCATAAAACAAGCTTGTTAATACACTGCAAGAAATTCCATATGTTAAGAGTAAGCTATGATAGGTAACACCTTCAGCAACTGATGCAGGTAATTGCATGTATAAGTAGCAATCACTAGCATCCATTGTGTCAATGTACTCATTTAGTAAACTACTGCAGACATTTAGTGAACAATCAGTTTTTGGAAAATCAAGATGTAAATTGTTATCTTTCAAAGCAATAGGATCAGTGCTATGAATTTTGACAGTTGTTAGCTTAGGATCTCCTATGGGTATGTAATGTGGCAGGCTGAAAATATAAGCAATGCAACTAACATCAAAGAAAAGATTCCTGCATATACACATTTACATCTAAGAGAGATTTCAGTGTTAGGCTTCATGGCTTTTCCTGATTCAGACTGTTTAACTGAAAAAATTTAAAATAGCAGCATGTGGTTTGAGCAATTCAACAAAGTTCAACACATAAATACCAAGACACAGTTCAATGGTTCTGTTCACTTTGAAAAAAAAGCAGATCAGCTTTGTTGATGAGTATATTTAGGATAAATTGTTTCAGTCTTCAAGTGGTACACCAAGATTGAAATTCAATTCCACAACAAAGTTCATTTCAAGGAGGTTCAGGTGGACTTATTTTGTTAAAGCAAAAGGCAGAAAATTCTCTTTCCAATTCATTTGCTGCCAGATAAGTCCATTCAGGAGATGAGTATTTTTGGCTGGGTACTCTCGCTTCTTTTTGATCTCCTTACAGCCGCTCTCTTATCATCACTGTCACTCTGCTCGAATCGTTCGGAGATTTCAGGAATGGTTTGTGGTATTCATCCTTCAGTCAGACATTTTCTCAGGATCTCACCTCTTCTGGGCCAACGGTCAATGGGTACAACTCGCTTTCTTGCTGGGACCCTTCAGTACCGAAAATAGTTAACTCTCTCAGACCTCCCTCAAGCCAATCGATTGCTGCCCCAGCTGCTTGCTGGTCTCCAACAGCTTGACTAAACTGCCTTCTCTATCCCACTGTAACCACTGTCAGATCGGGAGCAGGTACTGTTGTATCATCAAGGGGACATGGGACTCTGCGAGTGTGGGTGGTGTGTACCTAATTTGGAAGACCTCAGCGACTCATAGAAGTTGTTGTGACCAGGATCACCTTGTAAGGCCCTCTTTAATGTGGTTTCAAGCACAATGTCCGTACGCACTTCTTCACCATTAACCAGTCTCCAGGACTGAGGTAATGGCACTGCTTCTCTTGAGTCGAGAGGGCAGCCTCTCCAACCTAGCGAGACACAGAACGTACCACATCAGCCAAACCTTTCCAGTAGTCCAATATTAAATCATCCACGATGTTCATAAGAGCATTTGCAGGAGCAGCTAGCTGTCTCATCAACCTGCCAATGATGACTTCATGGGGCGACAATCCTGTCCTCCTGTCTGGTGTCCCAGACTCATCAACACAAGAGGCAATGCATCAGGCCACTTGAAAGACGTTGAAGCATATACCTTCGCCAATCTGGATTTCAATGTGCCATTAATCTGCTCCACAATTCTAGAAGCCTCTGGACGGTAACTGCAATGGAGCTTTTGCTCGACTTGTAATGCTGCACATAACATTTTCAGGTCCTCATTGTTAATATGAGTTCCTCGGTTTGAATCCAAACCTTGGAATCAGCACCCTCAACAACAATTTAGCTACTGTGAGACTATCATTTCTTCGTGTTGGATAAGCTTTCACCCATTTTGAGAAAATATAAACAACGACCAAAACATATCTCAAACCGTTGCACAGGGGCATCTCTATGAAGTCCATTTGCATTTGGTTAAAGGGACCTGCTGATCTCGCTACATGACTTATTGTAACTTGTGTTTATCTTCCAGTGTTTTGTTGTTGACACGCTACACAGTGATTGCACATATTCTCAGCAATCGATCTGAATCGGATATTGAACCACACCCGTCAAAAGAGGTGCATCGTTGCATCTCTTCCTACATGTGCAGGAGCATGATAATGTCTAGCCATAGCTGGCAACAAACGATCAGGTAATACAGGTCTGCCATCAGTGTAAACCCAGACTTCGTTTTCCCTCTTAATGCATCCAGCTAGCACCTAACTTTGCTGTTCAGCTTCTGTCACTTCTTCCTGCAATCTCCTAACCTTTTATCATGTGTCTTTAGCAGTCAGCAACAAGCTGAAATTTGTGACGTCTGATGTTTCGTTAATCAAATTACTATTTAAGGCATAGGCATTTAATGTGCAATATTTGACAATCTCATCAGCGTACCTATTGCCAACAGTCACGTAGTCAGTGCCTTGCCTATGAGCTACGCACTTAACTACTGCAATTTGGGTAGGCAATTGTAGGGACCACAAAGGTTCCTCATGCTTTCTCCATTTCGTATAGGAGATCCAGAGGTAGTCATAAACCCACCCTTTGCCCACAATTGCCCGACTCCAAAGCCGTACTGACTATCGGTGAAGATTGTCACCCTGAGATGTACTGAAATGCTGCAAGCCCGTGTCAATGCGTTCAATTCAGCAACCTATGCTGATACATTCCTTGCAACCATGACACTTCAACAACACCTGCAACTGTGCAAACGGCATAAGCAGCTTTCAAATTTCCTTTATTGTCTTGCAAAGAGGAACCATCAACAAACAACACATGATTGATCAGATTCAGGCAAAGGTTCATCCTGTATATCAGGTCAGGGCTTTGTGCATTACTCAATCACATCCAAGCAATTCTGTTCGACTTCATCTGTCACAGTTTCATTTCCAGGCAATGGAAAAAGAGTGGATGGATTCAGAATAGTGCACCTTTTAAGGGTCACATTCTCTGCACCCAAAAGTATTTGCTCGTATTTTGTCAATAGACTGTTAGTCAGATACTGTGTCTGAGTACGGGTCAACAGATCCCACTGAATGGGATACAAATACAGTCAAGTGGATGTCCCATGACTATGCTTTCACACTGTTCAAGACTCACACATGCAGATGCAACCTCTTTCAAACATCCAGGCAAAGCTGCTGCAACAGGATCAAGAGTTGCCAAAAACGTAGGCAATCAGCCTGCATCTACTTCCCTGCATTTGTGTCAGTACTGAAAGAGCGCAGCTTTCTCTTTCACTACAAAACAACACAAAGCACTTGTTATAATCAGGCATTCCCAGAGCCAGTGCCCTACAAAGGCATTCTCGCAGCTCAGTGATTGCAGTCATACAACTGTCATCCCAAGGTACCGGACCAGACACATCTTGTGTGAGTCAACCTCCGGAGATGTTTTGCTGTTAAGGAAAAATTTGGAATCCATTTGTTGACAGCAGCCCACCATTCCTAGGAACATGCAGACTTCTTTTTGTGTATTTGTGGACTCATGTTAAGAATTGTAGAGAATCTTTCTTGTGACACGTTCCTTGCTCCTTTTACAATGTGGTATCCTAAGTACAGACCTTCAGTCGGCCAAAACTGTATCTATGGGGCCGATTCTGATGCGGGTTGGAAAAGCTTCCCGACCGAATCGGTTGGGAAATGGTGTCCGACCCACTCGGATCGGGAAAGTCCGACCGGCGGAGTAGGATGCATCCGGATGCTTCCAGATACGATTTGGTTGAACTCCCATTGACTTCAATGGGAACATTTGTTCCTAACCGCATCAGAATTGGGCCCTCGGTCGGGAAGACACGTTCCCGATCCGATTTGGAAGGAGCAAATGCCGTTAGGAGGCCTTCCTAACCGCATCAGAATCAGGCCCTCGGTCGGGAAGCTTTTCCAACCCGCATCAGAATCGGGCCCTTAGTCTGGGATACTTTATATCCATTTTCAGCAAGATAATATAAAAGTGCAATAGTATCAATCTTGCAAGCTTCCTTAGTTTTCGACGCCACCAGCAGGTCGTCAATATACTGTACTAGCACTGAGTGATTTGGCATTACCAGAGACACAGATCCTTTTTGAGAATCTGATTGAATATTGAGGGGCTTACCGAATACCCTTGTGGAACTCGGCACCATGCCAATACAAGATTGCTCAAATGGGAAGCAAAGAGGAACTGAGTATCCTCATGCAAAGGGACAGAGAATAAGGCCTGTCACAAGTCAATGACTGAAAACCATTCAACCTTGCATGGAATCTAAAATGATATCACAGCTGGATTTGGTACCACAGCACCACATGGAACAACTATTGTAGTCACCTTCTGTCAATCCTGCACGATACGATTCTTTCTATTTGGCTTCTGTAAGCCAATAATGGGAATTGCATGGACTCCCGATTATCTCCTTTAGGATCCCTTGCTCAATCATTGAGTCCATCACAGAAGTAATATAATTCTCGGATACTCTGCATTTGGTTTGACGGTGTTTCGGACTGGTTCAACACCTTTGATTAATCCAATATCTTTACTTCTAAAGTCACCAACTTAGGTAACTTGGTGTCTCTCAATTTAGAGGGAAAATCATCCGTCGTCAAGAGAGGGTACATTCCCATGCCAGATCTCTGTTGGATTAGTTTAAAAACAACATCCTTATCATTGGTATGAAATTCAATACCCTTGGAGTGCAATAGATGGAACAATTAAGCTTGCACAATAAGTCACGTCCAAGTAGCTTCACTGGACTTGAATCACACACCACAAATCGATTATGATCCTCAAAGGACCCTAATATAACAAGAACTAGTTCTGAAATTGGGGCGGACATCTTTTTATTTTAAACTCCTAACACTTGGATACTTTCTCCTGAGAGGGGTAGGTTAGGATCCTCTGCTGTTCTTACAGTGAGTAGCACCAGTGTCAATGAGGAATGAGACATGACTCCCATTTACCTCTCCGTTCACATAGGGACCACTCTGGTCTACATTTAAAGCTGCGCCAAACACAGAGTACTCATCCCCCCTGGCACTGTCAGGCTGGCGGGTTATGATTGAAATTGTCTGTCTGAATCAAATACTGTTGTGATGCATTTTGATTTGGGAAAGAGTTTCTATTGATCTGGTGACTGATTCATATTGTACCTTTGTATCTGAACATTCTGTTGAGGCATCGAAGCTTGTGGTATCAGCATTGATTGGGATATATTAGGATTTTGAACTCTCTGTCATTGTGTCTGCTGAGTCTAGACCATGTTATTTCCATGAGACTGTGCATACCCTCCATTCTGTATCTGATTTCCAGCATTGTTTACATTAAACCTAGACTTGTGTTTCCAATGTCAAATTTTCCGCACACATGACTTGGATTTGTTTTCTTCAAAGTCGACACATCAACACCCATTCTAGAATCTACTAACACGCCATGACCTCTATCCTGTGACTGAAACTTCTGCTGTTGAAAACCTTTAACACTTACATCATTGGATTTTGATTACATCCCCCCTATACTGGAAACATGTTTTCAAAACCTGACTGATTCTGACGCATCTGCACAGCTTTCATTTGTACAATCATTAGCTTTTCTTTGAAATTCTGGTGTTTCACTTCAATCTCATCTCTGCAGTATTTGGCGTAATGCAAGATCTCAAGTGGTCTATTTTGCCAACAGATGAAATGCTGATGAATCATAGAAGAAATATTGGGTCTCAAACTATTCACAAATCTGTAAACGAAGTTATCTTTCTCAGCCACATATTCCATTCCACTGTATTGTCTGAAAACCTTTATCAATTTCTCGTAATAGGATTGAACTGATTTTTTAAGTTATTAGGCCATTTTATTAATCTAGAACTAATTAATCTCTTTTGGAGAAATCTTGGTTTTCAGGTGATTTATTACTTATTGGTATTTCTTTAATACCAATGGAGATGCTGCACCACCTGTTTTAGGATGCCTATCTGGTTCTGCATCAGGCCAATCCACAGACATTTTACACTCAGTCCATATATCACCTGGAACCACAATGTCGAGCAAGGTATACAAGTCGATCCATAACATTTTCAACATTTTCACAAACCTTTCAATCTGTCTGTACCATTCCACTGGATTTTCTCTCAATTTTGGGAATTCAAATGTAAATGACAAAATATCAGACCTAATCCAAGGCACAAGTACATACCCCTCACCAGGTACTCCTCTCATATGAAGCATCTATATTTCTCCATCTCCTCCATCGATTGCAACTGGAGGTGTCTGCATTCTTACTTTATTTGTTTCCTTCTTTTTCTACCATCTACCTTCCCATTTCTCTCTCTCACTCCATTTTTTAATCATGGTCATTACCTCCTTAATCTTCAACTTAATTCCACCTGGCCTCATGTTAGTGAAATCTCTGTCACTAAAGTCTAATCTGTATGTTTTGCGCTAAACCTTTGATCTCTGAACATCAATTTCATATTTCCGAGCCAATTCAATCAGCTTCTAGTGTGTCTGTCTAGCTTGTCAGGTAATATCTTTACAGAGAAGCAATAGTTCCTCCTCTGGGAAGGTATCTAATTGAGATGTACTAAGAGATCCCAAAATCATTCCTTCTAACGCTACCTTTACCTTAGCCATGTCAAATGCTCTTCTCTTTAGTGGGAATGAAACAGTTTCAGGACTTTGATTATTACTTGGGATACTAAACTCTTTGAGCCAATCATCCAATTCTTGAGGAGTAAATCCTGATTGTGCTCTTGGAGTATTCAAATGCAAATCTTCATTGGTCAAATTTCTACTTGTTTCAGGTTGCATGTTTAATGCCGATATATCAGGAACTGGAATTCCCATGGGCACAGTAGTTTCAGAAACATTGTAACTTATTTCAGGAGTCTCAATTGTTTTGAGGACATAAAAAGATGGTAACCCCTGAACCATTCTGCTTGCAGGGTCAAAATTTGTCAGATTTATAATGGAACCTGTATTATTAGTACCTGTAGTATTGCTTCGAGTGGGAATCATAGGTGTCTGAAGCAAAGATATTGTTGTCAAATTGAGTAGATTACCATGTGCAGTATTTGCTCCAGTGAAAGTATGGACAGTAGTTACCTGTGACACAGATTTATAAAGAGGTACAACAGGACCAATAGTAATGGGAAACAGTTAAAGCATCTGGAGTATTCAAATCAAATGGTTTCAATGGAGTTGTTATTTTTGTTCCCCTCCCTTACAGGAGAAACAAGTGTGGTCTCTTTTGATATTTCAGGCATAACAGGGGCATTTGGTATTTCAACTGTATTTCCATTTGTCAAACACTCATTCTGAGATTCATTGTATGGTGCTGGAAGATTCATCAACAAGTCATTCAAGAGATCATCATCTCTGTTGCTACTTTCTCCTTATGTCTCAGCATCACTCTTTTCTGTCTCAATATGTTTCCACTTCTCCTTTAGTTTCCCCTAACTTCTCCTTCAACTACTATTAAAGGGTACATTCTTGTTCCCTGAATAACATCTGCTCTCCATACTTTCTGTTGTGCATCCCAGCTAGCTTCTGAATACTGATCTATGGTTCTCCTATACCTTTCCTGATATTCTTCTTTCTTCTTCTGATGAGCTGTGTGTTCCAAAGTATTTAATGCCTCGAGTTGATCAGGTCTAGGAGGTGGTCTCATTTCATATAATTTCCTCCTTAAATTCTCAATGACTCTCAGATTAAATGACCCATAACAAGGAAACTATAGGACCTTGTCTTTCTCTGAAATGTTATGCCATTGTTCAAACCATATACATGGATGTAACCTTTTTTCAGCAATGCAATTTATCCTTGTGTACCCTCAGGTGGTATATCTTCTCCTACTCTAACAGGTATGGTTACATCTCCTTGTATTAATTTCCATAAGCTTTGGAAGATTTCATTTGTATTAAAATTCATAGTTCATAAATGTTTTGGAAAAACCAGGAAATGAAATTCTACCACAATTTTCTAGTTTGGCAATCACAACCAATAACAGTGCGACTTTCTATGACTTGGTCAACCAATATCCGTGCGGCTTTACACCAACTGACCCATCACAGTACGACACACTGTGACGTCGATCTTACCTTGCAGCAGCTCACCCTCCTTTATAGTTTTCTTCGGCACGTTTTCTAAGCAAATGCACAATACAATATAAAAGAAATTTCAACAATTAATTCTGCCTACTCCACTAAAGGAAAAAGATGTATTTCATTCAAAAGGTAATATGACATAATATTATTTCTATACCTATCTTTATCATTCACTTTAAATGAGATCTCAACCAATTGAGTTTCACTTTAATTGATACAGTTATTTCCTGTGCACCTGAGATCAACTTTACCAACAGCTTACCACTAACACACAAAACAAAGTCCCTATCCATAAGATGTTGTTGAATACGTCTCACGATAAACATCACAACACAGAAGACAACTTGCTCGGTGTCTTCTACACTGAGACACTACGCAGGTATACGCATATATATATATATGTATGTATATATATATATATTCACTGAAAAAACTATAGGTTTCAGACACGTTATAGTTAGAAATTAGCATTTAAAAAACCTTTGAAATTCACTGAAAAAACCATAGGTTTTAGGGACAGTTATAGTTAGTTGGACATTTCACTCGTACAAAACCATAGAAATTCCCCCGTTATAGTTAGTTCAGCTAACTATAACTCGCGCCTCATAATGCACTGCTGATGACGTCACATATTACATCACTCATGACATGGTCAGTGACATCACTGATGACATCACTGATGACATCTCAAATGACATCACTGATGACATCACTGATGACATCATCCAGTGACTGTGTGTTTCTGTAAAGTTTAAATATGTTTAATATATATAGGGAAAGGCATATTGAAGAATGAGTGGGTGTATAAGTGTCTGAATGGATGATTTAGTACGTGAGTGACTGACTCTACAAGTGAGTGATTAAATGTATCTTACTGAATGCATGGGTTAGTGACTAAACTGTGTGAATGTCTGTATCCGTCTGTCTGTTGGTTTGTAAGCGGCTGCATGGCTTTCTGAATAGCTACATGAGTGTCTACATGGGTTATTGATTGATTGTCTGAGTATCTGTATGGGTGCCTGAGTGTTTGTGTGGGTGGGGTGTGTGTGACTCTGTGCATAGATGTGTGAGTTGGTGATTCACTGGGTGCATGGTTTCAAGAGTGCATCTGTGATGAACTGTATGGGTGGGTGAGTGTGTGTATGGGTGTGTTAGTGATTGAATGTATATCTCAGTGGTACATGTGTGAGTAACTACATATGTGAAAGGCAGTATATATGTGTGTTGGAGTATATAAATGGCTATAAGTGAGAGTGTGTGATTGTGAGAGTGGCTGTATGGATGAGTGTGTACTTGTATCAGTGATTGTATAAGAGCGTAAGAATGTGCTAGTATTTGTATGTGTAAGTGAGCGGGTGTGTGTATAACTGTATAGGTGAGTAAATGGGTGTGTGATTAAGTTTTTGCATGACTGACTAGGTGTGTGAGTACCTCTATGGATGAGTGGCGGTGTGTGAGTGTTTATATAGGTGTATGAGTGCATATGATAGTCCTGTACTGAGTGACTAAGTATGAGTGACTGTACGGGTGAGTGAGTGGATGTGTGTGTAGACCTAAGAATCAGTGAGTGGGTATGTAGTTTTTGGTGTTGGAGTGTCTATGGTTTTGAGAATGGCAGTCTGTAATTTAGAGTGGGTGTATCAAAAGTTATATTAGGGTGTGAGAAGATGCATGAAATTATCACATGGATGATGTCATCAGTGATGTCATTTGAGATGTCATCAGTGATGTCATCAGTGATGTCACTGACCATGTCATGAGTGATGTAATATGTGACGTCATCAGCAGTGCATTGCGGGGCGCGAGTTATAGTTAGCTGAACTAACTATAACGGGGGAATTTCTATGGTTTTGTACGAGTGAAATGTCCAACTAACTATAACTGTCCCTAAAACCTATGGTTTTTTCAGTGAATTTCAAAGGTTTTTAAATGCTAATTTCTAACTATAACGTGTCTGAAACCTATAGTTTTTTCAGTGAATTTCAAAGGTTTTTTAAATGCTAATTTCTAACTATAACGTGCCTAAAACCTATGATTTTTAAGTGAATTTCAAAGGTTTTTTTAAATGCTAGTTTCTAACTATGCCTACAGAGGTAGAACATGTGAAAAAAGAAGAAAAAACGCACAGAAAGAAGCAAAAGATGTGCAGAAAGAACCAACAGAGGAGCAGAAAGAGGCCTTGTTGCAAAATCATCCTGTGCCCACAACTTTTTCAGACGGGTACTGGTGGTAACTGACTCTGACTAACCAGAGCCAGTGCTATGCTAAAAGACACTTAGAATACAGTGAAAACACCTACATACACTAGGGAACACTATGCGTTGGGGTACCCCTGTGATTAGCATGACCTCCTCTGCAAGTCCCTAGTACATAATAGGGCAGGGAGATTAAAACTACCTCTTAAAACGCGCTACAGGGCGCGTTTGCACAGTGGTGAAGGGAGGGGGCCTGAGGTGACATGTGTGCAAACGCACCCCGTGGCGCGTTTTAAGTTGCGAGATTAAGTCCCCTTGAATTCTGAGGGTCCCTGGGGCCCAACTAGCCCCCAGGTACCTACAGTTAGGACCACAGAGCTGAGTTGCAGAGAGGCGTTCCGAGGCCACGCACCTTTTTTCACCTCTCTGCAACGCAACTCTGTTGTGCTTACTGAAGGTACCTGGTGGGCTAGTTGGCCCCAGGGTCCCTCAGGATTCAAGGGAATTAATTCCCCAACTTAAAACGCACCACAGGGCGTGTTTGCGCACATGTCACCTGAGGCCCCGCCCCTCCCTTCACCACTGTGCAAACGCGCCCCGTGGTGCGTTTTAAGTTGGGGGATTAGGTCAACTTGAATCCTGAGGGTCCCTGGGGCCCAACTAGCCCACTAGGTACTTCCAGTAAGCACCACAGGCCTGCGTTGCAATGCCTGTAACAAATTGTGCAGTTGTGTTTAGGTAGTGAAGAGGGTCGTGCTGGGGGTAGTGTTTTAGGGTTTAGGGTAGTGCAGTGGTGTTTGTGTACTATAGGGGGTCATGCTGGGGGTAGATTTAGGGTTTAGGGTAGTGCAGTGGTGTTTGGGTAGTGTAGGGAGTCGTGCTGGGGGAGTGTTTTAGGGTTTAGGGTAGTGCAGTGGTGTTTGGGTAGTGTAGGGGGTTGTGCTGGGGGTAGTGTTTTAGGGTTTAGGGTAGTGCAGTGGTGTTTGGGTAGTGTAGGGGGTCGTGCTGGGGGTAGTGATTTAGGGTAGTGCAGTGGTGTTTGGGTAGTGTAGGGGGTACTGCTGGGGGTAGTTTTTAGGGTTTAGGGTAGTGCAGTGGTGTTTGGGTAGTGTAGTGGTTCGTGCTGGGGGTAGTTTTTTAGGGTTTAGGGTAGTGCAGTGGTGTTTGTGTAGTGTAGGGGGTAGTGTTTTAGGGTTTAGGGTAGTGCAGTGGTGTTTGTGTAGTGTAGGAGGTCGTGTTTTATGGTTTAGGGTAGTGCAGTGGTCTTTGGGTAGTGTAGGGAGTCGTGCGGGGGGTAGTGTTTTAGGGTTTAGGGTAGTGTAGGGGGTCATGCGGGGGTAGTGTTTTAGGGATTACGGTAGTGCATTGGTGTTTGGGTAGTGTGGGGGGTCAGCGGGGGTAGTGTTTTAGGGTTAAGGGCAGTGCAGTGGTGTTTGGGTAGTGTAGGGGGTCGTACTGGGGAGTGTTTTAGGGTTTAGGGCAGTGCAGTGGTGTTCGGGTAGTGTAGGGGGTCGTGCTGGGGGGAGTGATTTAGGGTTTAGGGCAGTGCAATGGTGTTCGGGTAGTGTAGGGGGTCCTTCTGGGGGGAGTGTTTGAGGGTTTAGGGCAGTGCAGTCGTGTTCGGGTAGTGTAGGGGGTTGTGCTGGGGGTAGTATTTTAGGATTTAGGGTAGTGCAGTGGTGTTCGGGTAGTGTAGGGGGTCGTGCTGGGGGTAGTGTTCTAGGGTTTAGGGCAGTGCAGTGGTTTGGGCAGTGTAGGGGGTAATGCTGGGGGTGGTGTTTTAGGGTTTAGGGCAGTGCAGTGGTGTTCGGGCAGTGTAGGGGGTCATGCTGGGGGTGGTGTTTCAGGGTTTAGGGCAGTGCAGTGGTGTTCGGGCAGTGTAGGGGTGGTGTTTCAGGGTTTAGGGCAGTGCAGTGGTGTTCGGGCAGTGTAGGGGGTCGTGCAGGGGTGGTGTTTCAGGGTTTAGGGCAGTGGTGTTCGGGCAGTGTAGGGGTCGTGCTGGGGGTGGTGTTTCAGGGGTTTGGGGCAGTGCAGTGGTGTTCGAGCAGTAAAGGGGGTCGTGCTGGGGGTGGTGTTTCAGGGTTTAGGGCAGTGCAGTGGTGTTCGGGCAGTGTAGGGGGCGGTGCAGGGGTGGTGTTTCAGGGTTTAGGGCAGTGCAGTGGTGTTCGGGCAGTGTAGGGGTCATGCAGGGGTGGTGTTTCAGGGTTTAGGGCAGTGCAGTGGTGTTCGGGCAGTGTAGGGGTTCGTGCTGGGGCTGGTGTTTCAGGGTTTAGGGCAGTACAGTGGTGTTCGGGCAGTGTAGGGGTCATGCTGGGGCTGGTGTTTCAGGGTTTAGGGCAGTGCAGTGGTGTTCGGGCAGTGTAGGTGGTCGTGCTGGGGCTGGTGTTTCAGGGTTTAGGGCAGTGCAGTGGTGTTCGGGCAGTGTAGGGGGTCATGCTGGGGCTGGTGTTTCAGGGTTTAGGGCAGTGCAGTGGTGTTTGGGCAGTGTAGGGGGTCTTGCTGGGGCTGGTGTTTCAGAGTCTAGGGCAGTGCAGTGGTGTTCGGGCAGTGTAGGGGGTCTTGCTGGGGCTGGTGTTTCAGGGTTTAGGGCAGTGCAGTGGTGTTTGGGCAGTGTAGGGGGTCGTGCTGGGGGTGGTGTTTCAGGGTTTAGGGCAGTGCAGTGGTGTTCGGGTAGTGTAGGGGGTCGTGCTGGGGCTAGTGTTTCAGGATTTAGGGCAGAGCAATGGTGTTCAGGCAGTGTAGTGGGTTTTGCTGGAGGTGGTGTTTCAGGGTTTAGGGCAGTGCAGTGGTGTTCGTGCAGTGTAGGGGGTGGTGTTTCAGGGTTTAGGGCAGTGGTGTTCAGGCAGTGTAGGGGGTCTTGCTGGGGTTGATGTTTCAGGGTTTAGGGCAGTGCAGTGGTGTTCGGGCAGTGTAGGGGGTCGTGCTGGGGGGTGGTATTTCAGGGTTTAGGGCAGTGCAGTGGTGTTCCGGCAGTGTAGGAGGTCATGCAGGGTGTGGTGTTTCAGGGTTTAGGGCAGTGCAGTGGTGTTCGGGCAGTGTAGGGGGTCGTGCTGGGGGTGGTGTTTCAGGGTTTAGGGCAGTGCAGTGGTGTTCGGGCAGTGTAGGGTGTCGTGCTGAGGGTGGTGTTTCAGGGTTTAGGGCAGTGCAGTGGTGTTCGGGCAGTGTAGGGGGTTGTGCAGGGGGTGGTGTTTCAGGGTTTAGGGCAGTGCAGTGGTGTTTGGGTAGTGTAGGGGGTAGTGCAGGGGTGGTGTTTCAGGGTTTAGGGCAGTGCAGTGGTGTTCGGCCAGTGTAGGTGGTCTTGCTGGGGGTGGTGTTTCAGGCTTTAGTGCAGTGGTGTTCGGGCAGTGTAGGGTGTCTTGCTGGGGGTGGTGTTTCAGGGTTTAGGGCAGTGCAGTGGTGTTCGGGCAGTGTAGGGGGTCTTGCTGGGGCTGGTGTTTCAGGGTTTAGGGCAGTGCAGTGGTGTTCGGGCAGTGTAGGGGGTCGTGCTGGGGCTGGTGTTTCAGGGTTTAGGGTAGTGCAGTGGTGTTCGGGCAGTGTAGGGGGTCGTGCTGGGGCTGGTGTTTCAGGGTTTAGGGCAGTGCAGTGGTTTTCGGGCAGTGTAGGCGGTCATGCTGGGGCTGGTGTTTCAGGGTTTAGGGCAGTGCAGTGGTGTTTGGGCAGTGTAGGGGGTCTTGCTGGGGCTGGTGTTTCAGCGTCTAGGGCAGTGCAGTGGTGTTCGGGCAGTGTAGGGGGTCTTGCTGGGGCTGGTGTTTCAGGGTTTAGGGCAGTGCAGTGGTGTTTGGGCAGTGTAGGGGGTCGTGCTGGGGGTGGTGTTTCAGGGTTTAGGGCAGTGCAGTGGTGTTCGGGTAGTGTAGGGGGTCGTGCTGGGGCTAGTGTTTCAGGATTTAGGGCAGAGCAATGGTGTTCAGGCAGTGTAGTGGGTTTTGCTGGAGGTGGTGTTTCAGGGTTTAGGGCAGTGCAGTGGTGTTCGTGCAGTGTAGGGGTGGTGTTTCAGGGTTTAGGGCAGTGGTGTTCAGGCAGTGTAGGGGGTCTTGCTGGGGTTGATGTTTCAGGGTTTAGGGCAGTGCAGTGGTGTTCGGGCAGTGTAGGGGGTCGTGCTGGGGGGTGGTATTTCAGGGTTTAGGGCAGTGCAGTGGTGTTCCGGCAGTGTAGGAGGTCATGCAGGGTGTGGTGTTTCAGGGTTTAGGGCAGTGCAGTGGTGTTCGGGCAGTGTAGGGGGTCGTGCTGGGGGTGGTGTTTCAGGGTTTAGGGCAGTGCAGTGGTGTTCGGGCAGTGTAGGGTGTCGTGCTGAGGGGTGGTGTTTCAGGGTTTAGGGCAGTGCAGTGGTGTTCGGGCAGTGTAGGGGGTTGTGCAGGGGTGGTGTTTCAGGGTTTAGGGCAGTGCAGTGGTGTTTGGGTAGTGTAGGGGGTAGTGCAGGGGTGGTGTTTCAGGGTTTAGGGCAGTGCAGTGGTGTTCGGCCAGTGTAGGTGGTCTTGCTGGGGGTGGTGTTTCAGGCTTTAGTGCAGTGGTGTTCGGGCAGTGTAGGGTGTCTTGCTGGGGGTGGTGTTTCAGGGTTTAGGGCAGTGCAGTGGTGTTCGGGCAGTGTAGGGGGTCTTGCTGGGGCTGGTGTTTCAGGGTTTAGGGCAGTGCAGTGGTGTTCGGGCAGTGTAGGGGGTCGTGCTGGGGCTGGTGTTTCAGGGTTTAGGGTAGTGCAGTGGTGTTCGGGCAGTGTAGGGGGTCGTGCTGGGGCTGGTGTTTCAGGGTTTAGGGCAGTGCAGTGGTTTTCGGGCAGTGTAGGCGGTCGTGCTGGGGCTGGTGTTTCAGGGTTTAGGGCAGTGCAGTGGTGTTCGGGCAGTGTACGGGGTTGTGCTGGGGCTGGTGTTTCAGGGTTTAGGGCAGTGCAGTGGTGTTCGGGCAGTGTAGGGGGTCCTGCTGGGGGTGGTGTTTCAGGGTTTAGGGCAGTGCAGTGGTGTTCGGGCAGTGTAGGGGGTCATGCTGGGGGTGGTGTTTCAGGGTTTAGGGCAGTGCAGTGGTGTTCAGCCAGTGTAGGGGGTCTTGCTGGGGGTGGTGTTTCAGGGTTTAGGGCAGTGGTGTTCGGGCAGTGTAGGGGGTCTTGCTGGGGGTGATGTTTCAGGGTTTAGGGCAGTGCAGTGGTGTTCGGGCAGTGTAGTGGGTCTTGCTGGGGGTAGTGTTTCGGGGTTTAGGGTAGTGCAGTGGTGTTTGTGCAGTGCAGGGGGTCGTGCTGGGGGTGGTGTTTCAGGGTTTAGGGCAGTGCAGTAGTGTTCGGGCAGTGTAGGGGATCGTGCAGGGGGTGGTGTTTCAGGGTTAAGGGCAGTGCAGTGGTGTTCGGGCAGTGTAGGGGGTCTTGCTGGGGCTGGTGTTTCAGAGTCTAGGGCAGTGCAGTAGTGTTCGGGCAGTGTAGGGGGTCTTGCTGGGGCTGGTGTTTCAGGGTTTAGGGCAGTGCAGTGGTGTTTGGGCAGTGTAGGGGGTCGTGCTGGGGGTGGTGTTTCAGGGTTTAGGGCAGTGTAGTGGTGTTCGGGCAGTGTAGGCGGTCGTGCTGGGGCTGGTGTTTCAGGGTTTAGGGTAGTGCAGTGGTGTTCGGGCAGTGTAGGGGGTCGTGCTGGGGCTGGTGTTTCAGGGTTTAGGGCAGTGCAATGGTTTTCGGGCATGGTAGGCGGTCGTGCTGGGGCTGGTGTTTCAGGGTTTAGGGCAGTGCAGTGGTGTTCGGGCAGTGTACGGGGTTGTGCTGGGGCTGGTGTTTCAGGGTTTAGGGCAGTGCAGTGGTGTTCGGGCAGTGTAGGGGGTCCTGCTGGGGGTGGTGTTTCAGGGTTTAGGGCAGTGCAGTGGTGTTCGGGCAGTGTAGGGGGTCGTGCTGGGGCTGGTGTTTCATGGTTTAGGGCAGTGCAGTGGTGTTCGGGCAGTGTAGGGGGTCGTGCTGGGGGTGGTGTTTCAGGGTTTAGGGCAGTGCAGTGGTGTTCGGGCAGTGTAGGGGGTCATGCTGGGGGTGGTGTTTCAGGGTTTAGGGCAGTGCAGTGGTGTTCGGCCAGTGTAGGGGGTCTTGCTGGGGGTGGTGTTTCAGGGTTTAGGGCAGTGGTGTTCGGGCAGTGTAGGGGGTCTTGCTGGGGGTGATGTTTCAGGGTTTAGGGCAGTGCAGTGGTGTTCGGGCAGTGTAGTGGGTCTTGCTGGGGGTAGTGTTTCGGGGTTTAGGGTAGTGCAGTGGTGTTCGTGCAGTGCAGGGGGTCGTGCTGGGGGTGGTGTTTCAGGGTTTAGGGCAGTGCAGTAGTGTTCGGGCAGTGTAGGGGATCGTGCAGGGGGTGGTGTTTCAGGGTTTAGGGCAGTGCAGTGGTGTTCGGGCAGTGTAGGGGGTCTTGCTGGGGCTGGTGTTTCAGAGTCTAGGGCAGTGCAGTAGTGTTCGGGCAGTGTAGGGGGTCTTGCTGGGGCTGGTGTTTCAGGGTTTAGGGCAGTGCAGTGGTGTTTGGGCAGTGTAGGGGGTCATGCTGGGGGTGGTGTTTCAGGGTTTAGGGCAGTGCAGTGGTGTTCGGGCAGTGTAGGGGGTCGTGCTGGGGCTAGTGTTTCAGGATTTAGGGCAGAGCAATGGTGTTCAGGCAGTGTAGGGGTTTTGCTGGAGGTGGTGTTTCAGGGTTTAGGGCAGTGCAGTGGTGTTCGTGCAGTGTAGGGGGTGGTGTTTCAGGGTTTAGGGCAGTGGTGTTCAGGCAGTGTAGGGGTCTTGCTGGGGTTGATGTTTCAGGGTTTAGGGCAGTGCAGTGGTGTTCGGGCAGTGTAGGGGGTCGTGCTGGGGGTGGTATTTCAGGGTTTAGGGCAGTGCAGTGGTGTTCCGGCAGTGTAGGAGGTCGTGCAGGGTGTGGTGTTTCAGGGTTTAGGGCAGTGCAGTGGTGTTCGGGCAGTGTAGGGGGTCGTGCTGGGGGTGGTGTTTCAGGGTTTAGGGCAGTGCAGTGGTGTTCGGGCAGTGTAGGGTGTCGTGCTGAGGGGTGGTGTTTCAGGGTTTAGGGCAGTGCAGTGGTGTTCGGGCAGTGTAGGGGGTTGTGCAGGGGTGGTGTTTCAGGGTTTAGGGCAGTGCAGTGGTGTTTGGGTAGTGTAGGGGGTAGTGCAGGGGTGGTGTTTCAGGGTTTAGGGCAGTGCAGTGGTGTTCGGCCAGTGTAGGTGGTCTTGCTGGGGGTGGTGTTTCAGGCTTTAGTGCAGTGGTGTTCGGGCAGTGTAGGGTGTCTTGCTGGGGGTGGTGTTTCAGGGTTTAGGGCAGTGCAGTGGTGTTCGGGCAGTGTAGGGGTCTTGCTGGGGCTGGTGTTTCAGGGTTTAGGGCAGTGCAGTGGTGTTCGGGCAGTGTAGGGGGTCGTGCTGGGGCTGGTGTTTCAGGGTTTAGGGTAGTGCAGTGGTGTTCGGGCAGTGTAGGGGGTCGTGCTGGGGCTGGTGTTTCAGGGTTTAGGGCAGTGCAGTGGTTTTCGGGCAGTGTAGGCGGTCGTGCTGGGGCTGGTGTTTCAGGGTTTAGGGCAGTGCAGTGGTGTTCGGGCAGTGTACGGGGTTGTGCTGGGGCTGGTGTTTCAGGGTTTAGGGCAGTGCAGTGGTGTTCGGGCAGTGTAGGGGGTCCTGCTGGGGGTGGTGTTTCAGGGTTTAGGGCAGTGCAGTGGTGTTCGGGCAGTGTAGGGGGTCGTGCTGGGGCTGGTGTTTCATGGTTTAGGGCAGTGCAGTGGTGTTCGGGCAGTGTAGGGGGTCGTGCTGGGGGTGGTGTTTCAGGGTTTAGGGCAGTGCAGGGGTGTTCGGGCAGTGTAGGGGGTCATGCTGGGGGTGGTGTTTCAGGGTTTAGGGCAGTGCAGTGGTGTTCGGCCAGTGTAGGGGGTCTTGCTGGGGGTGGTGTTTCAGGGTTTAGGGCAGTGGTGTTCGGGCAGTGTAGGGGGTCTTGCTGGGGATGATGTTTCAGGGTTTAGGGCAGTGCAGTGGTGTTCGGGCAGTGAAGTGGGTCTTGCTGGGGGTAGTGTTTCGGGGTTTAGGGTAGTGCAGTGGTGTTCGTGCAGTGCAGTGGGTCGTGCTGGGGGTGGTGTTTCAGGGTTTAGGGCAGTGCAGTAGTGTTCGGGCAGTGTAGGGGATCGTGCAGGGGTGGTGTTTCAGGGTTTAGGGCAGTGCAGTGGTGTTCGGGCAGTGTAGGGGGTCTTGCTGGGGCTGGTGTTTCAGAGTCTAGGGCAGTGCAGTAGTGTTCGGGCAGTGTAGGGGTCTTGCTGGGGCTGGTGTTTCAGGGTTTAGGGCAGTGCAGTGGTGTTTGGGCAGTGTAGGGGGTCGTGCTGGGGGTGGTGTTTCAGGGTTTAGGGCAGTGCAGTGGTGTTCGGGCAGTGTAGGGGGTCGTGCTGGGGCTAGTGTTTCAGGATTTAGGGCAGAGCAATGGTGTTCAGGCAGTGTAGGGGTTTTGCTGGAGGTGGTGTTTCAGGGTTTAGGGCAGTGCAGTGGTGTTCGTGCAGTGTAGGGGGTGGTGTTTCAGGGTTTAGGGCAGTGGTGTTCAGGCAGTGTAGGGGGTCTTGCTGGGGTTGATGTTTCAGGGTTTTGGGCAGTGCAGTGGTGTTCGGGCAGTGTAGGGGGTCGTGCAGGGGGGGTGGTATTTCAGGGTTTCGGGCAGTGCAGTGGTGTTCCGGCAGTGTAGGAGGTCGTGCAGGGTGTGGTGTTTCAGGGTTTAGGGCAGTGCAGTGGTGTTCGGGCAGTGTAGGGGGTCGTGCTGGGGGTGGTGTTTCAGGGTTTAGGGCAGTGCAGTGGTGTTCGGGCAGTGTAGGGTGTCGTGCTGAGGGTGGTGTTTCAGGGTTTAGGGCAGTGCAGTGGTTTTCGGGCAGTGTAGGGGGTTGTGCAGGGGTGGTGTTTCAGGGTTTAGGGCAGTGCAGTGGTGTTTGGGTAGTGTAGGGGGTAGTGCAGGGGGTGGTGTTTCAGGGTTTAGGGCAGTGCAGTGGTGTTCGGCCAGTGTAGGTGGTCTTGCTGGGGGTGGTGTTTCAGGCTTTAGTGCAGTGGTGTTCGGGCAGTGTAGGGTGTCTTGCTGGGGGTGGTGTTTCAGGGTTTAGGGCAGTGCAGTGGTGTTCGGGCAGTGTAGGGGGTCTTGCTGGGGCTGGTGTTTCAGGGTTTAGTGCAGTGCAGTGGTGTTCGGGCAGTGTAGGGGGTCGTGCTGGGGCTGGTGTTTCAGGGTTTAGGAGTAGTGCAGTGGTGTTCGGGCAGTGTAGGGGGTCGTGCTGGGGCTGTTGTTTCAGGAGTTTAGGGCAGTGCAGTGGTTTTCGGGCAGTGTAGGCGGTCGTGCTGGGGCTGGTGTTTCAGGGTTTAGGGCAGTGCAGTGGTGTTCGGGCAGTGTACGGGGTTGTGCTGGGGCTGGTGTTTCAGGGTTTAGGGTAGTGCAGTGGTGTTCGGGCAGTGTAGGGGTCCTGCTGGGGGTGGTGTTTCAGGGTTTAGGGCAGTGCAGTGGTGTTCGGGCAGTGTAGGGGTCGTGCTGGGGCTGGTGTTTCATGGTTTAGGGCAGTGCAGTGGTGTTCGGGCAGTGTAGGGGGTCATGCTGGGGGGGGTGTTTCAGGGTTTAGGGCAGTGCAGTGGTGTTCGGGCAGTGTAGGGGGTCATGCTGGGGGTGGTGTTTCAGGGTTTAGGGCAGTGCAGTGGTGTTCGGCCAGTGTAGGGGGTCTTGCTGGGGGTGGTGTTTCAGGGTTTAGGGCAGTGGTGTTCGGGCAGTGTAGGGGGTCTTGCTGGGGGTGATGTTTCAGGGTTTAGGGCAGTGCAGTGGTGTTCGGGCAGTGTAGGGGGTCTTGCTGGGGGTAGTGTTTCGGGGTTTAGGGTAGTGCAGTGGTGTTCGTGCAGTGCAGGGGGTCGTGCTGGGGGTGGTGTTTCAGGGTTTAGGGCAGTGCAGTAGTGTTCGGGCAGTGTAGTGGATCGTGCAGGGGGTGGTGTTTCAGGGTTTAGGGCAGTGCAGTGATGTTCGGGCAGTGGAGGGGGTCGTGCTGGGGGTGGTGTTTCAGGGTTTAGGGCAGAGCAGTGGTGTTCGGGCAGTGTAGGGGGTCGTGCAGGGGTGGTGTTTCAGGGTTTAGGGCAGTGCAGTGGTGTTCGGGCAGTGTAGGGGTTGTGCTGGGGCTGGTGTTTCAGGGTTTAGGGCAGTGCAGTGGTGTTCGGGCAGTGTAGGGGGTCTTGCTGGGGGTGGTGTTTCAGGGTTTAGGGCAGTGGTGTTCGGGCAGTGTAGGGGGTCTTGCTGGGGGTGATGTTTCAGGGTTTAGGGCAGTGCAGTGGTGTTCGGGCAGTGTAGGGGGTCGTGCTGGGGGTGGTGTTTCAGGGTTTAGGGCAGTGGTGTTCGGGCAGTGTAGGGGGTCTTGCTCGGGGTGATGTTTCAGGGTTTAGGGCAGTGCAGTGGTGTTCGGGCAGTGTAGGGGGTCATCCACGGGGTGGTGTTTCAGGGTTTAGGGCAGTGCAGTGGTGTTCGGGCAGTGTAGGGGGTCGTGCTGGGGGTGGTGTTTCAGGGTTTAGGGCAGTGGTGTTCGGGCAGTGTAGGGGGTCTTGCTGGGGGTGATGTTTCAGGGTTTAGGGCAGTGCAGTGGTGTTCGGGCAGTGTAGGAGGTCTTGCTGGGGGTAGTGTTTCAGGGTTTAGGGCAGTGCAGTGGTGTTCGGGCAGTGTAGGGGGCATGCTGGGGGTGGTGTTTCAGGGTTTAGGGCAGTGCAGTGGTGTTCGGGCAGTGTAGGGGGTCGTGAAGGGGTGGTGTTTCAGGGTTTAGGGCAGTGCAGTGGTGTTCGGGCAGTGTAGTGGGTCGTGCTAGGGTTGGTGTTTCAGGGTTTAGGGCAGTGCAGTGGTGTTCGGGCAGTGTAGGGGGTCGTGCAGGGGCTGGTGTTTCAGGGTTTAGGGCAGTGCAGTGTTGTTCGGGCAGTGTAGTGGGTCGTGCTGGGGGTAGTGTTTTAGGGTTAAGGGTAGTGCAGTGGTGCTTGTGTAGTGTAGGGGGTCGTGCTGGGGTTAGTGTTTTAGGGTTTAGGGTAGTGCAGTGGTGTTTGTGTAGTGTAGGGGGTCATGTTTTAGGGTAGTGCAGTGGTGTTTGGGTAGTGTAGGGGGTCGTGCTGGGGGTAGTGTTTTAGGATTTAGGTTAGTGTAGTGGTGTTTGGGTAGTGTAGGGGTCTTGCGGGGGTAGTGTTTTAGGGTTTAAGGTAGTGCAGTGGTGTTTGTGTAGTGTAGGGGGTCGTGCTGGGGGTAGTGTTTTAGGGTTTAGGGTAGTGCAGTGGTGCTTGTGTAGTGTAGGGGGTCGTGCTGGGGGTAGTGTTTTAGGGTTTAGGGTAGTGCAGTGGTGTTTGTGTAGTGTAGGGGGTCATGTTTTAGGGTAGTGCAGTGGTGTTTGGATAGTGTAGGGGGTTGTGCTGGGGGTAGTGTTTTTGGATTTAGGTTAGTGCAGTGGTGTTGGGGTAGTGCTTTAGGGTTTAGGGTAGTGCAGTGGTGTTTGTGTAGTGTAGGGGGTCATGCTGAGGGTAGTGTTTTAGGGTTTAGGATAGTGCAGTGGTGCTTGTGTAGTGTAGGGGTCGTGCTGGGGGTAGTGTTTTAGGGTTTAGGGTAGTGCAGTGGTGTTTTTGTAGTGTAGGGGGTCATATTTTAAGATGCAACGCTCCAATACCTGACCAGTCTGCACTACATAAAACTGCAAAAAACTAAAAATAAAATGTGTTTTGCACACTTTTGTCATTGGGCTATATGTGGGCTACATCTGGGTAATATTTGTGCTACATTTGGGCTCTTTTTCACTGGTGGCCATCTTGGAAGACTTCTTTGTTATGAAGTTTCCTAATTTCCTCATTTACTGCAGTCTCCTCAGTAGGAAATGCTTTCAGTTTTTTACTTTGATTCCATCAAGAAGGCATTCAGATGTGTCACACATTTGCCATAAATTCAGAATGTTAGCACTCTAGTTGTTCATTAGATCACTGTAGTAAAGCTACTGCTCACCAAGGAGTTAACTGGAAGTCTACTGCTGGTATTGAAAGTGATTGTTTCAGTCTGCATGTCAGAATTTTCTAATGAAATAGAAGAGGATTTGAGATCTCACTTAAAACATGCACTACATTTTCTTTTTGCAGCACTAACCATAATTTCTATGGCAAAATGAACCCCCTCATTTTGTTCCTTTTTAAATTAAATGTTTTAAGTGTTACCAGTTTATTCCAATCAAGATGGCTTCAGGTGTGCCATATTTTTGTCATAAGTAAGGCTGTTAGCACTCTAGTTGTTCTTTAGAACACTCTGGGAAGCTGCAGTAGAACACAAAGGCATCAACTGACAGGCTGTTCCTGTTGAAATATAACAGGAAGATGTTTGAGATCACACTTGAAACATGTCCTAATTTTTCTTTCCAGAGCACTAACCATAATTTCTATGACAAGATGAACCCCATCATTTTGTTCCTTTTTAAATTAAATGTTTTAAGTGTTACCAGTTTATTCCAATCAAGATGGCTTCAGGTGTGCCATACTTTTGTCATAAGTAAGGCTGTTAGCACTCTAGTTGTTCTTTAGAACACTCTGGGAAGCTGCAGTAGAACACAAAGGAATCAACTGACAGTCTCTGCCCTTGTTGGATGTACATGTTTTACTGAGAATGTCAGACTTCATTCTCACATGACTGAGAAAGATAATGTGAATTTACAGAAAATATGCTCTCATTTTATCTTCTGGAGCACCTTCCAAAACTGTATGGGACAAGCATGTGAAAATAGTTTTCTCTCAAACATGATACATGATATCCCAGCAGAAGGTTTTTCACAGGGTAAAATCACCTTAGAACACACCACAATTCCTGAAATTAGTATGGTACCATCAACAAATGAATTCTAATGTAACTAAAGTCTGTTATCACCCTTTATAGTTCTCCTTTTGGTAACCCTCAAAATCTTCGATTCACTACAATGCATTTCAATGGGGTACTATCATTTATATTGGTCCCAAGATGGCTGCCAGCAATTCCAGGATGAAGTGCTGACAGCCAATCAGATCTCACGATGACATGTGTGGTTAGGCTCCGCCCAGATATATATGTGTTTTTACTTTTGATTTTCTCAGCAACTACTGAACGGATTTACACCATTTAACAAAAAGGGTTCTTTCTGAACCAAGAACTACCTCTTTGCCAAATTTGGTGTAATTCCGTTCAGCAGTTCGGGCTGTAGCCTTGCATAAAGTTTCCTATGGGAAATTGATTTTTGACTCTTATTTTTTAATTTCTCCGCAACTACTGAACGGATTTACACCATTTAACAAAAGGGTTCTTTCTGAACCAAGAACTACCTCTTTGCCAAATTTTGTGTAATTCCGTTCAGCAGTTCGGGCTGTAGCCGTGGCTAAAGTTTCCTATGGGAAAATGAATGGGGAAAACACGTTTTGGGACCCCCTTTTTCTCGGCCCCCGCTTGACGAATCACCCCGAAACTTTCAGGGTAGGAGCGGACCGGAGCGGGCCATAAAGTTTGAAAATTTCGCAAAGATTCGCCAACCGACGCAAGAGTTATTTCAAATAGAATGTTGCGGATTTCCTATGGAAAATGGGTCCTAACTATAACTATCTACTGGCGACCGCCAGTAGATAATATATATTCACTGAAAAAACCATAGGTTTCAGGGGCGTTATAGTTAGTTGGACATTTCACTCGTACAATACCATAGAAATTCCCCCGTTATAGTTAGTTCAGCTAATTATAACTCGCGCGCCCGCAATGCACTGCTGATGACGTCACATATTACATCACTCATGACATGGTCAGTGACATCACTCATGACATCACTGATGACATCTCAAATGACATCACTGATGACATCACTGATGACATCATCCAGTGAATGTGTGTTTTTCTGAAAATTAAATGTTTTATATATGTATATCTCAAGGTCGATGGAAGAATAAATGGGTATATAAGTGTCTAAATGGATGATTTTTTTGTAAAATTGATTGTATAACTGACTGATTAAGTGTATCTTAGTGAATACATGGGTTAGTGAGTAATGTTTAAATATGAAAATATCTGTATCAGTCTCTCACTTTGTGTATAAGTGGCTCTATCGGTTGGTGAGTAGCTACATGAGTGTCTATATGGGTTATTAGTTGTTTTTTTGAGTATCAGTATGAGTGTCTGAGTGTCTGTATGGTTCGGTGGGGGGTATTACTTAGTGCATAGATGCATGAATGAGTGACTCACTGTTTGTATGTGTTGAAGACAGCATGTGTGCAGGACTGTATAGGTGGATGAGTGTATGTATGGGTGT
The DNA here is from genome assembly GCA_963921515.1 of Calotriton arnoldi. Taxonomy (NCBI): domain Eukaryota; kingdom Metazoa; phylum Chordata; class Amphibia; order Caudata; family Salamandridae; genus Calotriton; species Calotriton arnoldi. The sequence continues at coordinate 674,389 of CAWUFW010006898.1, read as the reverse complement.
GTTAGTGAGTGAATGACTGTCTCAATAGTGTCTTTATGAGTAACTACATATGTTTTAAACTAGTATATGTGAGTATTGGTGTATATAAGTGAGTATATGTGAGAGTGAGAGATTGGAAGAGTTCCTGTACAAATAAGTAGGTGTTTCTATAAGTGATTGTTTAAGAGAGTAAGTATGTGTAAGTTTCTGTAGAAATAAGTGTGGTAGTGTGTGTATAACTGTATATGCAAGTAAATGGATGTTTGATACTTTGGTTGCATGTGTGACTATGTGTGTGAGTAACTCTAAGGATGAGTGGCGGTGTGTAACAGGATGTATAGGTGTATGAGTACATATGATGAGTGAGTACATGTATGAGTGACTGTATAGGGACTGTTGGTGAATGAGTGGATGTGTGTGTAGATCTTGGAATTACTGAATAGGTGTGTTGTAACTGGTATTGGTATGTCCATTGTTTTGAAAATGTCAGTTTGTATTTTTGAGTGTGTGTATCAAAGGTTATATTAGGGTGAGAGGAGGTCTGCCACTCTATCACAAGGATGATGTCATCAGTGATGTCATTTGAGATGTCATCAGTGATGTCATGAGTGATGTCATTGACCATGTCATGAGTGATGTAATATGTGACGTCATCAGCAGTGCATTGCGGGCGCGCGAGTTATAATTAGCTGAACTAACTATAACGGGGGAATTTCTATGGTTTTGCACGAGTGAAATGTCCAACTAACTATAACGCCCCTGAAACCTATGTTTTTTTCAGTGAATTTCTAAGGTTTTTTAAATGCTAATTTCTAACTATAACGTGCCTGAAACCTATGGTTTTTTCAGTGAATTTCTAAGGTTTTTAAATGCTAATTTCTAACTATAACGTGCCTGAAACCTATGGTTTTTTCAGTGAATATATATATATTTATTATACTATGTATACATGTGAAAATGTCTTGGTCCGCCTGTTTGCCTCGGTGGCACGGAAAAAATGGGTGGAACTGAGGTCAGCACGCCGACGAGGTCCTCTTATGGCTCCGATGATGTCATACGGTGTCGCGAGCGGAGCCGTGCTATTATGACGTCCTCATTGATGTGGGAGAGCTAGGAAAGAATTTCCGTGGAATGCTGGTGCAGGGGATATTCACCTAAGTGTTCAGGCTAGTCCTTTGGGAGCAACTGTTTATGTTGCCACTCCAGAAACCAAAACCAGTGATCAGAGGGCAGAGGCCCTGCAGATGGCACATGAGGTGGGGTGCCCAGTCGTGTGCACCAGCGGGGCAGCAAAGTGACAAGCACCACAACCCACAAAAAAGGTAACAAGGGCACTGAATAACACAGGATCTTCTCTTTGTATCTGGCAGGAACAACGAAGTTAAAATGCCCTAGTACCAAAATGTAGAATTAGTGCTACAACGGTCTTCAAGAGGACCTGCGATGCCGCTTCTGCCTCCCGTACCCTGGAGGCGGCACATGGGTCACGCGGTACGGTCATACTGCGGTGGGACGCACACTCGTTGACCTCTCATGGCACTGCTCCACACTTCAGGGAGGACGCTTTCCATTAGCTATGTTTTCTGATGACGTTTCGCGCCGGCCCCATCCAACAACAGACCTCCTTTAGATCCAAACAGACTCTTTCACTCTCTCACCGGAAGTGAAACCAGGCCACGCGGACACTTTCACAATACAACAGCCGGGAATGCACTTTTCGGTAAAAAAACCACATTCCTTCCTCCTAATTAATCAAATAAACGTCTCACTGAAGAACAGGGGCCAGCTTCGATCAGTAAGCAGCCATTACAACGACTTTTACTTCGCGATACCATTACAACGCATGCATTACCACGCATGCGTTGTACATCGCAAAGTCATTACTACGCATTTTTTAGAACGCATGGTCATTTACCACGCATGCCTTTACAACAAATTTTGTTGTAAAGGTATGTATGGTAAATGACCATGCGTTCTAAAAACATGTAGATGATCCACGTCGTTGTAAGGAAACAGAGGCTGTTCCGTTTCCTCACAACGACGTGCACCGCCCCTCAGAGACGACGTGAAGCAGGAACCACGAGGAGAAAGCAACCATGAGGAGTGAGAGGTAAGGGGGATTGGGCATGGGGTGGGGGTTTCTTTTCTAGGGTTTAGGGTAGTGCAGTCGTGTTTGGGTGGTGTAGGGGGTCGTGCTGGGTGTAGTGTTTTAGGGTTTAGGGTAGTGCAGTGGTGTTTGGGTAGAGTAGGGGGTCATGCTGGGGGTAGTGTTTTAGGGGTTAGGGTAGTGCAGTAGTGTAGGGGGTCGTGCTGGGGGTAGTGTTTTAGGGTTTAGGGTAGTGCAGTGGTGTATGGGTAATGTAGGGGGTCATGCTGGGGTAGTGTTTTAGGGTTTAGGGTAGTGCAGTGGTGTTTGAGTAGTATAGGGGGTCATGCTGGTGGTAGTGTTTTAGGGTTTGGGGTAGTGCAGTGGTGTTTGTGTAGTGTAGGGGGTCATGCTGGGGGTAGTGTTTTATGGTTTAGGGTAGTGCAGTGGTGTTTGGGTAGTGTAGGGAGTCGTGCTGGGGGTAGTGTTTTAGGGTTTAGGGTAGAGCAGTGGTGTTTGTGTAGTGTAGGGGGTTGTGCTGGGGTAGTGTTTTAGGGTTTATGTTAGTGCAATGATGTTTGGGTAGTGTAGGGGGTAGTGCTGGGGGTAGATTTAGGGTTTAGGGTAGTGCAGTGGTGTTTGTGTTGTGAGGGGGTCATGCTGGGGGCAGTGTTTTAGGGTTTAGAGAAGTGCAGTGGTGTTTGTATAGTGTAGGGGGTTTAGGGAAGTGCAGTGGTGTTTGTGTAGTGTAGGGGTTAGTGCTGGGGGTAGTGTTTTAAGGTTTAGGGTAGTGCAGTGGTGTTTGGGTAGTGTAGGGGTTCATGCTGGGGGTAGTGTTTTAGGGTTTAGGGTATGGCAGTGGTGTTTGGGTAGTGTAGGGGTCGTGCTGGGGGTAGATTTAGGGTTTAGGGTAGTGCAGTGGTGTTTGTGTTGTGAGGGGGTCATGCTGGGGGCAGTGTTTTAGGGTTTAGAGAAGTGCAGTGGTGTTTGTATAGTGTAGGGGGGTTTAGGGTAGTGCAGTGGTGTTTGTGTAGTGTAGGGGGTCATGCTGGGGGTAGTGTTTTAGGGTTTAGGGTAGTGCAGTGGTGTTTGTGTACTGTAGGGGGTAGTGTTTTAGGGTTTAGGGTAGTGCAGTGGTGTTTGTGTAGTGTAGGGGGTCATGCTGTGGGTAGTGTTTTAGGGTTTAGCATAGTGCAGTCATGTTTGTGTAGTGTAGGGGGTCGTGTTTTAGGGTATAGGGCAGTGCAGTGGTGTTTGGGTAGTGTAGGGGGTCATGCTGGGGTTAGTGTTTTACGGTTTAGGGTAGTGCAGTGGTGCTTGGGTAGTGTAGGGGGTCGTGCTGGGGGTAGTGTTTTAGGGGTTAGGGTAGTGCAGTGGTGTTTGTGTAGTGTGGGAGGTCATGCTGGAGTAGATTTAGGGTTTAGTGTAGTGCAGTGGTGTTTGGGTAGTGTAGGGAGTCATGCTGGGGGTAATGTTTTAGGGTTTAGGATAGTCCAGTGGTGTTTGTGTAGTGTAGGGAGTCGTGCTGGGGTAGTGTTTTAGGGTTTAGGGTAGTGCAGTGTTATTTGGGTAGTATAGGGGGTCGTGCTGGGGGTAGTGTTTTAGGGTTTAGGGTAGTGCAGTGGTGTTTGTGTAGTGTAGGGGGTCATGCTGGGGGTAGTGTTTTAGGGTTTAGGGTAGTGCAGTGGTGTTTGGGTAGTATAGGGGTAGTGCTGGGGTAGTGTTTTGGGTTTACGGTAGTGCAGTGGTGTTTGTGTAGTGTAGGGGGTCGTGCTGGGGTTAGTGTTTTAGGGTTTAGGGTAGTGCAGTGGTGTTTGTGTAGTGTAGGGGGTAGTGTTTTAGGGTTTAGGGTAGTGCAGTGGTGTTGGTGTACTGTAGGGGTCGTGCTGGGTTCTAGTGTTTTAGGGTTTAGGGTAGTGCAGTGGTGTTTGTGTAGTGTAGGGGGTCGTGTTTTAGGGTTTAGGGTCGTGCAGTGGTGTTTGGGTAGTGTAGGGGGTCGTGCTGGGGTAGTGTTTTAGGGTTTAGGGTAGTGCAGTGGTGTTTGAGTAGTGTAGGGGGTCATGCTGGTGGTAGTGTTTTAGGGTTTAGGGTAGTGCAGTAGTGTTTGTGTAGTGTAGGGGGTCATGCTGAGGGTAGTGTTTTATGGTTTAGGGTAGTGCAGTGGTGTTTGGGTAGTGTAGGGGGTCGTTCTGGGGGTAGATTTAGGGTTTAGGGTAGTGCAGTGGTGTTTGGGTAGTGTAGGGAGTCGTGCTGGGGGTAGTGTTTTAGGGTTTAGGGTAGTGCAGTGGTATTTGTGTAGTGTAGGGGTTGTGCTGGGGGTAGTGTTTTAGGGTTTATGTTAGTGCAGTGGTGTTTGGGTAGTGTAGGGGGTCGTGCTGGGGGTAGTGTTTTAGGGTTTGTTAGTGCAGTGGTGTTTGTATAGTGTAGGGGGTCGTGCTGGAGGTAGTGTTTTAGGGTTTAGGGTAGTGCAGTTGTGTTTAGGTAGTGAAGGGGGTCATGTTGGAGGTAGTGTGTTAGGGTTTAGGGTAGTGCAGTGGTGCTTGTGTAGTGTAGGGGGTCGTGCTGGGAATGTTGTTCATTTCTATGGCAAAATGAACCCCTCATTTTGTTCCTTTTTAAATTAAATGTTTTAAGTGTTACCAGTTTATTCCAATCAAGATGGCTTCAGGTGTGCCATAGTTTTGTCATAAGTAAGACTGTTAGCTCTCTAGTTGTTCTTTAGAACACTCTGGGAAGCTGCAGTAGAACACAAAGGCATCAACTGACAGGCTGCTCCTGTTGAAATATAACAGGAAGATATTTGAGATCACACTTGAAACATGTCCTAATTTTTCTTTCTACAGCACTAACCATAATTTCTATGACAAAATGAACCCCATCATTTTGTTCCTTTTTAAATTAAATGTTTTAAGTGTTACCAGTTTATTCCAATCAAGATGGCTTCAGGTGTGCCATACTTTAGCGCTCTAGTTGTTCTTTGGAACACTCTGGGAAGCTGCAGTAGAACACAAAGGAATCAACTGGCAGGCTGCTCCTGTTGAAATATAAGAGGAAGATAGTTGAGATCTCACTTAAAACATGTCCAAATTTTTCTTTCTACAGCACTAACCATAATTTCTATGACAAAATGAACCCCCTCATTGTGTTCCTTTTTAAATTAAATGTTTTAAGAGTTACCAGTTTATTCCAATCAAGATGGCTTCAGGTGTGCCATAATTTTGTCATAAGTAAAGCTGTTAGCACTCTAGTTGTTCTTTAGAACACTCTGGGAAGCTGCAGTAGAACACAAAGGCATCAACTGACAGGCTGCTCCTGTTGAAATATAACAGGAAGATATTTGAGATCACAATTGAAACATGTCCTAATTTTTCTTTCTACAGCACTAACCATAATTTCTATGACAAAATGAACCCCATCATTTTGTTCCTTTTTAAATTAAATGTTTTAAGTGTTACCAGTTTATTCCAATCAAGATGGCTTCAGGTATGCCATACTTTTGTCATAAGTAAGGCTGTTAGCGCTCTAGTTGTTCTTTGGAACACTCTGGGAAGCTGCAGTAGAACACAAAGGAATCAAATGGCAGGCTGCTCCTGTTGAAATATAACAGGAAGATAGTTGAGATCTCACTTAAAACATGTCCTAATTTTTCTTTCTACAGCACTAACCATAATTTCTATGACAAAATGAACCCCCTCATTTTGTTCCTTTTTAAATTAAATGTTTTAAGAGTTACCAGTTTATTCCAATCAAGATGGCTTCAGGTGTGCCATAATGTTGTCATAAGTAAGGCTGTTAGCACTCTAGTTGTTCTTTAGAACACTCTAGGAAGCTGCAGTAGAACACAAAGGAATCAACTGACGGTCTCTGCCCTTGTTGGATGTACATGTTTTACTGAGAATGTCAGACTTCATTCTCACATGACTGAGAAAGATAATGTGAATTTACAGAAAATATGCTCTCATTTTAGCTTCTGGAGCACCTTCCAAAACTCTATGGGACAAGCATGTGAAAATAGTTTTCTCTCAAACATGATTCATGATATCCCAGCAGAAGGTTTTTCACAGGGTAAAATCACCTTAGAACACACCACAATTCCTGAAATTAGTATGGTACCATCAACAAATGAATTCTAATGTAACTAAAGTCTGTTATCACCCTTTATAGTTCTCCTTTTGGTAACCCTCAAAATCTTTGATTCACTACAATGCATTTCAATGGGGTGCTATCATGTATATTGGTCCCAAGATGGCTGCCAGCAATTCCAGGATGAAGTGCTGACAGCCAATCAGATCTCACAATGACATGTGTGGTTAGGCTCCACCCAGATATATATGTGATTTTACTTTTGATTTTCTCAGGAACTACTGAACGGATTTACACCATTTAACCAAAAGGCACGACTCTGAACCAAGGGCTACCTTTTAGCCAAATTTGGTGTAATTCCGTTCAGCAGTTCGGGCTGTAGCTGCGACTAAAGGTTCCTATGGAAAATTGCATGGGGAAAACACATTTTGGGACCCCCCTTTTTTCTCGGCCGCCACTTGACGAATCACCCCGAGACTTTCAGGATAGGAGCGGACCGGAGCGGGCCATAAGTTTTGAAAATTTCGCGAAGATTCGTCGACCGGCGCCAAAGTTATTGGAAATAGAATGTTGTGAATTTCCTATGGAAAATAGGTCCTAACTATAACTATCTACTGGCGACCGCCAGTAGATAATATACATATATACATGTATATACATATATATATTCACTGCAAAAACCATAGGTTTCAGGGACGTTATAGTTAGTTGGACATTTCACTTGTACAAAACCAGAGAAATTCCGCTGTTATAGTTAGTTGAGCTAACTATTACTCACGCCCCCTCAAAGTACTGCTGATGACGTCACATATTATATCATTCATGACAAGGTCAGTGACATAACTGATGACTTCACTGATGACATCTCAAATGACATCACTGATGTCTGTATCAGTCTGTGAGTTGGTGTGTAAGCGGCTGCATGGGTTGGTGAGTAGCTACATGAGTGTCTATTTGGGTTATTGATTGGTTGTATGAGTATCTGTATGGGTGCCTGAGTGTCTGTGTGGGTGGGTGAGTGAATGGATGTCTCAGTGGTACATGTGTGAGTAACTACATATGTAAAAGGCAGTATATGTGAGTGTTGGAGTATATAAATGATTATATGTGAGAGTGAGTGATTGTGAGAGTGGCTGTATGGATGAGTGTGTGCTTGTATCAGTGATTGTATAAGATAGTAAGTATGTGTTAGTATCAGTATGAATAAGTGAGGTGGTGTGTGTATAACTGTATAGGTGAGTAAATGGGAGTGTGATTGATTCTTTGCATGACTGACTAGGTGTGTGAGTAACTCTATGGATGAGTGGCGGTGTGTGAGTGTCTGTATAGGTGTATGAGTGCATATGATAGTGCTGTATTGATGAGTGACTGCATGTATGAGTGACTGTATGGGTGAATGAGTGGATGTGTGTGTAGACCTAGGAATCAGTGAGTGGGTATGTAGTAACTGGTGTTGGTGTGTCTATGGTTTTGAAAATGGTAGTCTGTATTTTAGAGTGGGTGTATCAAAGGTTATATGCATCAGATTATCACGTGGATGATGTCATCAGTGATGCATTTGAGATGTCATCAGTGATGTCATCAGTGATGTCACTGACCATGTCATGAATGATGTAATATGTGACGTCATTAGCAGTGCATTGCAGGGGCGCCAGTTATAGTTAGCTCAACTAACTATAACGGCCGAATTTCTCTGGTTTTGTACGAGTGAAATGTCCAACTAACTATAACGTCCCTGAAACCTATGTTTTTTCCAGTGAATTTCAAAGGTTTTTTAAATGCTAATTTCTAACTATAACGTCCCTGAAACCTTTGGTTTTTTCAGTGAATTTCTAAGGTTTTTTAAATGCTAATTTCTAACTATCCCTACAGAGGTAGGACATGTGCAGAAAGAGGAAGAAAGGCACAGAAAGAAGCAATAGATATGCAGAAAGAACCAACAGAGGTGCAGAAAGAGGCCTTGTTGCAAAGTCATCCTATGCCCCCAACTTTTTGCTGACTGGTACTGGTGGTAACTGACTCTGACTAACCAGGCCTGGAGCCAGTGCTATGCTGAAAGACACTTAGAATACAGTGAAAACACTTACATACACTAGGGTACACTATGGGTTGGGGTATCCCTGTGATTGGCATGACCTCCCCTGTAAGGCCTTAGTACATAATATGGCAGGGGGATTAAAACAACCTCTAAGTCAGATGTGCAGAAAGAGGCAAGAGAGGTGCAGAAAGAAGCAAGTGAAGTACAGAAAGAGGCAAGTGAGGTACAGAAAGAAGCAAGAGCAGTGCAGAAAGAACCAACAGAGGTGCAAAAAGAGGCAAGAGGGGTGCAGAAAGAGGTAGGAGAGGTGCACAAAGAGGCAAGAGAGGTACAGAAAGAGGCAAGAGGTGTGCAGAAAGAAGGAAGAGAAGTGCAGATAGAGGCAAGAAAATTGCTGAAAGAAGCAACAGAGGTGTAGAAAGAAGCAAGAGAAGTGCAAAAAGAGGCAGGTGAGGTGCAGAAATAAGCAAGAGCAGTGCAGAAAGAACCAACAGAGGTGTAAAAAGAGGCAAGAGGGGTACAGAAAAAGGTAAGAGGAGTGCACAAAGAGGCAAGAGAGGTACAGAAAGGGGCAGGAGGGGTGCATAAATAAGGAAGAGAAGTGCAGAAAGAAGCAACAGAGGTGCTGGAAGAGGCGCAAAAGGGTGCAGAAAGAGCAAGAGAAGTGCAGAAAGAAGCAACAGAGGTACAGAAAGAGGCAAGAGAGGTGCAGAAACAGACAGGAAAGGTGCAGAAAGAGGCAAGAGAGATGCAGAAAGAGAAAAGAGGGGTGCAGAAAGAGGCAAGAGGGGTGCAGAAAGACGCAAGAGAGGTGCAGTAACAAGCAAGACAAGTGCAGAAAGAGGCAAGAGAATTGCTGAAAGAAGCAACAGAGGTGTAGAAAGAAGCAAGAGAAGTGCATAAAGAGGCAAGTGAGGTGCAGAAAGAGGCAAAAGAGGTGCAGAAAATGGTAAGAGAACTGCAGAAAGAGGCAAGAGGGATGCAGAAAGAGAAAAGAGGCGTGCAGAAAGAGGCAAGAAGGGTGCAGAAAGACGCAAGAGAGGTGCAGAAATACGCAAGAGAGGTGCAGAAACAAGCAAGAGAAGTACAGAAAGAGGCAAGAGAATTGCTGAAAGAAGCAACAGAGGTGTAGAAAGAAGCAAGAAAGGTGCAGAAAGAAGCAAGAGAAGTGCAGAAAGAAGCAAGAGAGGTGCAGAAAGAGGGAAGATGAGTGCAGAAAGAGACAACAGTTGTGCAGAAAGAAGCAAGAGAGGTGCAGAAAGAGGCAAAAGAAATGCAGAAAGAAGCAACAGAAGTGCAGAATGAAGCAACAGAGGTGCAGAAAGACGCAAGAGAGGTGCAGAAACAAGCAAGAGAAGTGCAGAAATAGGCATGAGAATTGCTGAAAGAAGCAACAGAGGTGTAGAAAGAAGCAAGAGAGGTGCAGGAAGAAGCAAGAGAAGTGCAGAAAGAAGCAAGAGAGGTGCAGAAAGAGGGAAGACGAGTGCAGAAAGAGACAACAGGGGTGCAGAAAGAAGCAAGAGAGGTGCAGAAAGAAGCAAAAGATGTGCAGAAAGAAGCAACAGAAGTGCAGAAAGAAGCAACAGAGGTACAGAAAGAGGCAAGAGAGGTGCAGAAAGAGGAAGGAGGGGTGCAAAAAGAGGCAAGAGGGGTGCAGAAAGATACAAGAGAGGTGCAGAAACAAGCAAGAAAAGTGCAGAAAGAGGCAAGAGAATTGCTGAAAGAAGCAACAGAGGTGTAGAAAGAAGCAAAAGACGCGAAGAAAGAAGAAAGAGAAGTGCAGAAAGAAGCAAGAGAGGTGCAGTAAGAGGCAAAAGAAGTGCAGAAAGAAGCAACAGAAGTGCACAAAGAAGCAACAGAGGTACAGAAAGAGTCAAGAGAGGTGCAGAAAGAGGGAGGAGGAGTGCAAAAAGAGGCAAGATGGGTGCAGAAAGAAGCAAGAGAGGTACAGAAAGGAGCAAGAGAAGTGCAGAAAGAAGCAACAGGGGTGCAGAAAGAGGCTAGAGGGGTGCAGAAAGAGGCACGACAAGTGCAGAAATAAGCAACAGAGGTGCAGAAGGAGGCAAAAGAACTGCAGAAAGAGGCAAGAGAGTTGCAGAAACTGGCAAAAGGGGTGCAGAAAGAGGGAACAGTTGTGCAGACACAGGCAAGAGAGATGCAGAAAGACAGAAGAGGGGTGCTGAAAGAGGCAAGAGGGATGCATAAATTTGCAACTGAGGTGCAGAAAGAAGCAAGAGCAGTGCAGAATGAACCAACAGAGGTGCAGAAAGAGGCAAGAGTGGTACTGAAAGAGGCAAAAGAAGTGCAGAAAGAAGCCAAAGACGTGCAGAAAGAGGCAAGAGAACAGCAGAAAAAGGCAAGAGAGGTGCAGAAAGAGGAAGGAGAGGTGCACAAAGAGGCAAGAGGGCTACAGAAAGAGGCAAGAGGGGTGCAGAAAGAAGCAACAGAGGTGCAGAAAGAGGCAAGAGGGGTGCAGAAAGAGGCACGAGAAGTGCAGAAAGAAGCAACAGAGGTGCAGAAAGTAGCAACAGGGGTGCAGAAAGAAGCAACAGGGTTGCAGAAAGAAGCAACAGGGGTGCATAAAGAGGCTAGAGGGGAGCATAAAGAGGCTAGAGGGGTGCAGAAAGAGGCAAGACAAGTGCAGAAAGAAGCAACAGAGGTACAGAAGGAGGCAAAAGAACTGCAGAAAGAGGCTAGAGAGTTGCAGAAACAGGCAAAAAGGGGGCAGAAAGAGGGAACAGGTGTGCAGACAGAGGCAACAGAAGTGCAGAATGAACCAACAGAGGTGCAGAAAGAGGCAAGAGTAGTACTGAAAGAGGCAAAAGAAGTGCAGAAAGATGCCAAAGAGGTGCAGAAAGAGGCAAGAGAGGTACAGAAAGAGGCTTGAGAAGTACAGAAAGAGGCAAGAGAAGTGCCGAAAGAGGCAAGAGAGGTGCAGAATGAAGAGAGTGAGGTGCAGAAAGAGGCAAGTGAGGTGCAGAAAGAGGCAAGAGAGGTACAGAAAGAGGCAAGGGAAGTGCAGAAACAGGCAAGAGAAGTGCAGAAAGAAGCAACAGAGGTACAGAAAGGCAAGAGAGGTGCAGAAACAGGCAGGAAAGGTACAGAAAGAGGGAACAGGGGTGCAGAAAGAGGCAAGAGGGAAACATAAATTTGCAAAAGAGGTACAGAAAGAAGCAAGAGCAGTGCAGAAAGAACCAACAGAGGTGCAGAAAGAGGCTAGAGGGGTGTGGAAAGAGGCAAGACAAGTGCAGACAGAAGCAACAGAGGTGAAGAAGGAGGCAAAAGAACTTCAGAAAGAGGCAAGAGAGTTGCAGAAACAGGCAAAAGGGGTGCAGAAAGAGGGAACAGGTGTGCAGACAGAGGATAGAGAGGTGCAGAAAGACAGAAGAGGGGTGCTGAAAGAGGCAAGAGGGATACATAAATTTACAACAGAGGTGCAGAAAGAAGCAAGAACCGTGCAGAATGAACCAACAGAGGTGCAGAAAGAGGCAAGAGTGGTACTGAAAGAGGCAAGAGAAGTGCAGAAAGTGGCAAGTGAGGTGCAGAAAGAGGAAAGAGAGGTATAGAAAGAGGCAAGATTAGTGTAGAAAGAGTCACTTGAGGCGCTGAAAGAGGCAAGAGAGGTACAGAAAGAGGCTCGAGAAGTGCAGAAAGAGGCAAGAGAAGTGGAGAAATAGGCAAGACAGGTGCAGTACGAAGAGAGTGATGTGCAGAAAGAGGCAAGAGGTACAGAAAAAGGCAAGAGAGATACAGAAAGAGGCAAGGGAAGTGCAGAAACAGGCAAGAGAAATGCACAAAGAGGCAAGAGAGGAGCAGAAAGAGGCAAGGGAGGTGTAGAAAGAAGCAAGAGAAGACCAGAAAGAGGCAAGTGAGGTGCAGAAAGAAGCAAGAGAGGTACAGAAAGAGGCAAAAGAGGTGCAGAAAGAGGCAAGAGATCTGCAGAAAAAAGCAAGAGAGGTGCAGAAAGAGGCAAGAGAGGTGCAGAAAGAGGCAAGAGATCTGCAGTAAAAAGCAACAGAGGTGCAGAAAGAGGCAAGTGAAGTGCAGAAAGAAGACAGTGAGGTGCAGAAAAAGGAAGAAAGGTACAGAAAAAGCAAGAGAAATGCAGAAAGAGGCAAGAGAGGCACAGAAAGATGATAGGTTTGTGCACCATTAGTACCAATTTAACACCCACATTTTGCAATAAGTAACACGTGACCATTCCAGCTTTGCAAAGGGCCTTCCACCACGCTGTAACACCTGACTCTTCATTTTTGGGTACATTTGAGCGGTTCGAGATAGAAACAAGGCTTTTTTTGTTCAAATCTGCAGATTAGGCAGCAGATGATTGATTATGTGGCAAATGCGGAAATTTTTTAATTATGTGAAAATTGGTGCAGCCGAACAGTCACATAATTCCAGTGACCCTGCTCATTCCTCCGACTAGGTCCAGAAGTGCTCCTCAGTGGTTCCTTCTGTTTTTTGTGTCTCATTGAGTTTATAGTTTGGAAACAAGGAAGGCTAAACCTGAGGTTACCACTGCACAACACAGACTACAATACCACATAATTACTCTCCAAAACACATAATCCCACTCCACATAATTCCAAAACACTAAATACCACATACTTTCTATTCACATAATTTCATTGCACAACATACCACATAATTCCCCTAGACACAACGTACATCCACTCTACACCAAAAAACATTAGTAAAAATCTTTTACATTTACAACGCCAATAGCTCTAACTCTTGCAAATGCGAGACCTATTACATTACAAATGCTTCTTTAACTGGTAGTCGCGTTTGCAGAGTGGTGGAGATTGGGTGCTGGGCCTCCGACCAGCGCTCAGGAATTCCGCCGCGTAGGACTTACAGGAGGTACCAGGAGGGCTTCTTGGCCCCCAAAGTCCCTCAGGAGTAAAGTGGACTTCATCCCCCAACCAGTACTGTGCCAAGAGGCGTGTTTGCAGAGTGGTGGAGACAGGGGGCATGGCCTCCGAAGACCTCTTAGCAATCCCACTGTGTGGGACTTACTGGGGGTAACAGGAGGGGTAGTTGGCCCCCAAGGACAACCTTGGGGGCTAACTACCCCTCCTGTTACCTTCAGTAAGTCCCACACAGCGGGATTGCTAAGTTGTCATAGCAGGCCATGCCCCCTTTCTCCACCACTCTGCAAACACACTCCCTGGCGCGCTCTTGGATGGGGATTAAAGTCCCCTTTGCTGCTGGGGGTCCTTAGGGGCCAACTAGCCTACCTGCTACCTCCAGTATGCCACAGATAGTGGAATTGCTGATAGGTGGGCACAGGCCACACCCCCTTTGTCCACTACTCTGCAAACGTGCCTCCTGGCACGCTCTTGGTTGGGGGATGAAGTTCCCTTGCCTCCTGAGGAACCCTGGGGGCCAACTAGCCCACCAGGTACCTCCAGTAAGCCCCACACAGCTGGATTGCTGAGAGTGGTCCGAGGTCACGCCCCCTTTTTACACCACTCTGCAAACGCGCCTCCTGGTGCACTGCTGCTCGGGGGATGAAGTCCACTTGTGTCCTGAGGTCCTCAGGACACAAGAGGACCTCATTGCCCCGCCTGCAGTGCGCCAAGAGGCGCGTTTGCAGAGTGGTGTAAAAAGGGGCGTGGCCTCGGACTACCTCTCAGCAATCCCACTGTGTGGGGCTTACTGGAGGTACCTGGTGGGCTAGTTGGCCCCCAGGGACCCTCAGGAATGAAGGGGACTTAATCCCCCAACTTATAACGCGCCAGGGTGTGCATTTGCAGAGTGGTGCAGGGAGGGGGCGGGGCCTCCGGCGATATGCCGGCTTTTTTAAATTCGGTTTTTGGAAGGGGGGCTGTGTGGCCCCCCTTCCTTTTATTATTTTTGGGCCCTGGGGACCCCAACCCCAGGGCCTGAGCATTTTTTAGTCGTTTAAAAAAAAAAAAATAGGAAGGGGTCCATGCGGCCCCCCTCCCATGGCCGATTTTGGCCCCAGGGACCCCATCCCCGGGGCATGGCCTCTTGATGGGGACCGTGGGGAGCCCCAATGCCCCCACAGTCCCTGCCGGCTCCCCGCCTCCTGTGGGAGCCGGCATTGCTTTTGGGCAAGGGGAGCTGCTAACATGCAGCTCCCACTGAAGGAAGTGGCCCTTAGGAGCCACTCGGGTTACTTACAAACACCTGCTATGCCTTCCCAAGAAATGAAGAGTCGGTCAGAGAGCAGAGAATACAAACAAGCATTTATTAGTAATACTCTGCAGAGGAGTCCAATCTGACCTGCACCCTAAGATGTCTGCCGAGTGACTTGCTCCCCAACGGCCTGCAATGCATGATCATTCCTCCAAGAACCCACAACCACGCCACAGTGGACAGTTACCAGCCTGGGCCGAACATGAACAAAAAAGGCACAGAAGGATGGGCTACCACCTGCCAGATGGGTACATGCTATCAGCAACTCAAGGTTACTGAGTCTCAGCGTCTCCTAATGTGGGAGCAGAACTACACACTTGGATAGGCATGCGAGGGCAAAATGGCCTATTCATTAGTAAAGTCGGGAAGCAGCCTTGAACAGGAAAGAAAAATAATAACTAAATACAGTGTTCTGCTGAGGCAGGCAATACGAATAATGAGGCCTAGTTCAGACACAGCCTAATGGGGATTATGAAATACAAAATGGAGTCACACTTCCTAACTAAAGCTTGCACGTTGAAGGGATTACTCAGTGGGTTGCATAACGTGAATACAAAAGGCATCTATTTAGCCACACACTGCTAACCTAATGTAGCATGATAAGAGTGCATGAATGGGATTTTCAAACCTAACACCTTGCCCAAAAGCAATTCTGCTTTGCATCTTGGAAGCGAGAGCAGGTTTCCTGCTCTCGCTTCCAAGAAGCAAAGCAGGAGTTTGCTATGGCAGAGCGGGAGCCGTGCTCCCACCCTGTCATAGCAAACGGCAATGTCCCGGGGTGGGCACCCCGGGACATTGCAGGAGCCGGCCCTGAGGGGTGGCAGTCCCCAGGGTCATGAAGGGCTCCAGGAGGGGGGCAGCGCGGCCCCCCTCCCATCACTTGCATAGCCCTGGGAGGTTGTGGTCCCCTGGGGTCCACAACGGACCCCTGTATTTAATTTACTGAATGCCCCGGGGAGGTGGTGGTCCCTGGGGCAGCATGGGGGGGCAGGAGCCCCCCATGCCTTTAATTTTTTTTTAAAAACCAGGGACGTGGTGGTCCCCGGGGCTGCAGGGGGCCGCGAAGCCCCCCGCACTTAATAATTAAAGCCCGGGGCAGTGGTGGTCCCCCGGGCTTTGTGGGGGGACAAGAGCCCCCCCATGGTTTTTTATTTTTTTTTTAATGATAAAGTCCCGGGGAGGTGGCGGTCCACGGGGCTACGGGGGTCCGCGAGCCCCCCGCATTTGAATTAGGATCGCCCCGGGGAGGTGGTAGTCCCCGGGGCTGCGGTTGCCTCCGGGACCTGGCCCACCCAGGGGCTTTAAGAAAATGAAGTGCGGGAGGCCATACTTTCTTTTTAAAAAAAAAATTCTTCCGGATTTGCGCACCCAGCACGACTTCGGCCGAAAATTTTCAAAAACATGCTTTTTTGGGCCTGGGGTCCCAGGCCTAGGGGGTCAGTGTGTTTCTACCCTGCCCCCTTTTCTTGTTTTTTATCTTTGTTTTACTGTTTTCTTGTGACTCGGTTTTACCGAGTCACAAGATGACTACTAACACATTCTGGTTTGGAGCGTTGGCAGCCAATCGGAATGAAGCTCGTGCTCAGGAAGAGTCGCAAATCCTCCTCGGTGCAAAAAAAAAAAAAAAATCCGTATTTGTAAAGCGCGAACTACTCACCCTTACGGGTCTCAAGGCGCTGGGGGCCGTTGTGGAAATTAAGTGAGCTATTGCCCAGAGTCACAGGATGCTGAGCTGAGCTGCCGCCGGAGCCAGGGATCGAACCGTGACCCCTGTGCTCCGAAGTCAGCTGCCCTGGCCGCTGCACCACACCTCTCCACTGGCCGCTGCACCACACCTGCTCAGATATTGATATTTTTATTTTTTTAATTTCTCAGGAACTACTGAAAGGATTTACACCATTTAAAAAAAGGTAGCTTTCTGAACCAAGAGCTACCTTTTTGCCAAATTTGGTATAATTCCGTTAAGCAGTTCGGGCTGTAGCCTGTTCCAAAATTTCCTATGGAAATTAACATGGGAAAACGCGTTTTGGGACCCCCCTTTTTTCTCGGCCCCCGCTTGACGAATCACCCCAAAACATTTGAGACAGGAGCTGACTGGAGCACCCCATTAGTTTTGAAAATTTTGCGAAGATTCGTCAAACGGTGCCAAAGATATTGGGAAATCAAAAAACGCTTTTCCTATGGAAACTAGGTCCTAACTATAACTACCTACTGGCGACCGCCAGTAGGCACTCTATATATATATCTATATTCACTGAAAAAACCATAGGTTTCAGGCACGTTATAGTTAGAAATTAGCATTTAAAAAACCTTAGAAATTCACTGAAAAAACCATAGGTTTTAGGGAAAGTTATAGTTAGTTGGACATTTCACTCGTACAAAACCAGAGAAATTCCCCCGTTATAGTTAGTTCAGCTAACTATAACTCACGCCCCGCAATGCACTGCTGATGACGTCACATATTACATCACTCATGACATGGTCAGTGACATCACTGATGACATCTCAAATGACATCACTGATGACATCACTGATGACATCATCCAGTGACTTTGTGTTTCTGTAAAGTTTAAATATGTTTAATATATATAGGGAAAGGCGTATTGAAGAATGAGTCGGTGTATAAGTGTCTGAATGGATGATTTAGTAGGTGCGTGACTGACTCTATAAGTGAGTGATTAAACGTATCTTACTGAATGCATGGGTTAATGACTAAACTGTGTGAATGTCTGTATCCGTCTGTCTGTTGGTGTGTAAGCGGCTGCATGGGTTTGTGAATAGCTACATGAGTGTCTACATGGGTTATTGATTGGTTGTCTGAGTATCTGTATGGGTGCCTGAGTGTTTGTGTGGGTGGGGTGTGTGTGACTCTGTGCATAGATTTGTGAGTGGGTGATTCACTGGGTGCATGGTTTCAAGAGTGCATCTGTGATGGACTGTATGGGTGGGTGAATGTGTGTATGGGTGTGTTAGTGAGTGAATGTATATCTCAGTGGTACATGTGTGAGTAACTACAGATGTGAAAGGCAGTATATATGTGTGTTGGAGTATATAAATGGCTATAAGCGAGAGTGTGTGATTGTGAGAGTGGCTGTATGGATGAGTGTGTACTTGTATCAGTGATTGTATAAGAGCGTAAGAATGTGCTAGTATTTGTATGAGTAAGTGAGCTGGTGTGTGTATAACTGTATAGGTGAGTAAATGGCAGTGTGATTAATTATTTGCATGACTGACTAGGTGTGTGAGTACCTCTATGGATGAGTGGCGGTGTGTGAGTGTCTATATAGGTGTATGAGTGCATATGATAGTCCTGTACTGAGTGACCGTAAGTATGAGTGACTGTACGGGTGAGTGAGTGGATGTGTGTGTAGACCTAAGAATCAGTGAGTGGGTATGTAGTTATTGGTGTTGGAGTGTCTATGGTTTTGCGAATGGCAGTCTGTAATTTAGAGTGGGTGTATCAAAGGTTATATTAGGGTGTGAGAAGATGCATCAAATTATCACATGGATGATGTCATCAGTGATGTCATCAGTGATGTCATTTGAGATGTCATCAGTGATGTCATCAGTGATGTCACTGACCATGTCATGAGTGATGTAATATGTGACGTCATCAGCAGTGCATTGCGGGGTGCGAGTTATAGTTAGCTGAACTAACTATAACAGGGGAATTTCTCTGGTTTTGTACGAGTGAAATGTCCAACTAACTATAACTTTCCCTAAAACCTATGGTTTTTTCAGTGAATTTCTAAGGTTTTTTAAATGCTAATTTCTAACTATAACATGCCTGAAACCTATGGTTTTTTCAGTGAATTTCAAAGGTTTTTGAATGCTAATTTCTAACTATAACGTTCCTGAAACCTATGGTTTTTAAGTGAATTTCAAAGGTTTTTTAAATGCTAGTTTCTAACTATGCCTACAGAGGTAGGACATGTGAAGAAAGAAGAAACAACGCACAGAAAGAAGCAAAAGAAATGCAGAAAGAAGCAACAGAAGTCCACAAAGACAAACAAAAGTGCAGGAAGAAGCAAGACATGTGCAGAAAGAACCAACAGAGGAGCAGAAAGAGGCCTTGTTGCAAAATCATCCTGTGCCCACAACTTTTTCAGACGGGTACTGGTGGTAACTGACTCTGACTAACCAGGCCTAGAGCCAGTGCTATGCTAAAAGACACTTAGAATACAGTGAAAACACCTACATACACTAGGGAACACTATGCGTTGGGGTACCCCTGTGATTAGCATGACCTCCTCTGTAAGGCCCTAGTACATAATAGGGCAGGGGGATTAAAACTACCTCTAAATCAGAGGTGCAGAAATATGCTACTTTAACTAGTAGTCGCGTTTGCAGAGTGGTGGAGAAAGGGTGCTGGGCGTCCAACCAACGCTCAGGAATACCACTGCGTAGGACTTACAGGAGGTACCAGGAGGGATTCTTGGCCCCCAAACTCCCTCAGGACTAAATTGGACTTCATCCCCCATCCCGTAGTCTGCCACGAGGCACGTTTGCAGAGTGGTAGAGAAAGGGGGCCATGGCCTCCGAAGACGTCTTAGCAATCCCACTGTGTGGGACATACTGGAGGTAAGAAGAGGGGTAGTTGGCCCCCAAGGACATCCTTGGGGCCAACTTCCCAAACTATTACCTCCAGTCAGTCCCACACAGCAGCATTGGTAAGTACTCGTACCAGGCCACGCCCACTTTGCCCACCACTCTACAAACGCGCTCCCTGGCATGCTCTTGGATGGGGATTGAAGTCCCCTTCACTGCTGGGGGTCCTTTAGGGGCCAACTAGCCTACCTTTTACCTCCAGTAAGCCCCACGCAGTGGGATTGGTGAGAGGTAGACAAAGGCCATGCCCCTTTCTCCACCACTCTGCAAACGCGCCCCTGGCGCGTTGTAGGTTGTGGGATTAAGTCCCCTTGAATCCTGAGGGTCCCTGGGGTCCAACTAGCCCACCAGGTACCTCCAGTAAGCGCCACAGACCTGCGTTGCAGAGAGGTGTAAAAAGGGGCATGGCCTGGACCACCTCTCTGCAACGCAGGCCTGTGGCGCTTACTGGAGGTACCTGGTGGGCTAGTTGGCCTCCAGGGACCCTCAGGATTGAAGAGGAATTAATTCCCCAACTTAAAACGCGCCACAGGGCCTGTTTGCACACATGTCACCTCAGGCCCTGCCCCCTCCCTTCACCACTGTGCAAACGCACCCCGTGGCACGTTTTAAGTTGGGGGATTAAGTCCCCTTGAATCCTGAGGGTCCCTGGGGCCAACTAGCCCACCAGGTACCTCCAGTAAGCGCCACAGAGCTGCGTTGCAGAGAGGTGTAAAAAGGGGCATGGCCTGGACCTTTTAGAAGGGTGGCTGTGTGGCCCCCCTTCTTTTCCCTTTTTTTGGGCCCTGGGGACCCCATCCCCCAAGGCCTGACCCCTTTTAAAAAAAAAAAAAAATGAACGGGAAGGGGGCCGCGTGGGCCCCCCTCCCGTGGCCAATTCCGGCCCCGGGGACCCCATCCCCCGGGGCATGGTCACATATTTTTTTTCTTTTTTTTATTGAGGGGGGCTGCGTGGCCCCCCTCCTGAGGCCTCTATTGGCCCTGGCCCCCCTCCCTGGCAACTTCTAACCCCGGGGACCCCATCCCCCGGGGCAGGCCCTATCCGTTGGGGACCGTGGGGGGAGCCCCAATGCCCCCACGGTCCCGCCGGCTCCCCGCGTCCTGCAGGAGCCGGCATTGCTTTTCCACATGGGGAGCTGCTGACATGCAGCTCCCCTTGTGGAAAAGCAATCTGCTTTGCTTCATTGAAGCAAGAGCAGGTTTCCCTGCTCTCGCTTCAATGAAGCAAAGCAGTTTGCAATGACAGGGCGGGAGCCGCAAGGCTCCCGCCCTGTCATTGCAAACTGCAGTGTCCCGGGGGTGGGCACCCCGGGACACTGCAGGAGCCGGCCCTGGGGGGTGGCGGTCCCCAGGGCCATCAAGGGCTCCAGGAGGGGGGCCATGCAGCCCCCCTCCCACCTATTGCACAGCCCTGGGGAGGTGGTGGTCCCCGGGGACCCCCGAATTTACATAGTTAGTGCCCCGGGGAGGTGGCAGTCCCTGGGGCGTGTGGGAGGGCTCGAGCCCCCCCACACAGGTTCTTTAAAAAGAAAAGCCCCGGGGGTGGCGGTCCCCAGGGCTTGGGGGGCCTTGGAGGCCCCCCACACATTAAATAAAGCAAGCCCCGTGGGGTGGCGGTCCCCGGGGCTGCGGGGGCCTCCCTTGGCCCCCACAATTACAATATGTCATGCCCCCGGGACTAAATAATTAAGAAGTGCGGGAGTTCAAAACTTATGGCCCGCTCCGGTCCGCTCCTATCTTGAAAGTTTCAAGGTGATTCGTCAAGTGGGGGCCGAGAAAAAAGGGGGGTCCCAAAACGTGTTTTCCCCATGTAATTTTCCATAGGAACCTTTTGCCGCAGCTACAGCCCGAACTGCTGAACGGAATTACACCAAATTTGGCAAAAAGGTAGCCCTTCGTTCAGTGTCGTGCCTTTTGCTTAAATGGTGTAAATCCGTTCCGTAGTTCCTGAGAAAATCAAAAGTAAAATCACATATATATCTATGGCCTCGTAGGGTCCGCGCACCCTCCCGATCACGAGCTGCATGCTAATTGACTGTCAACTGGCTGTCAACACTCCAAATCAGGAAGTGTTGGCAGCCATTTTGTGCCTCGGTAGAACCGAGGCACAGAAACAAGTGCGCAAAATGCAAAAAGGGGGCAGGGTAGAAACACCCTGACCCCCTAGGTCTGCTCAGGGGGGCCCACAAGGACTCCATGGGCAGAAAAAAGCATTTTTTTTTTGTTTTAAATCGGCGGGATGCGCTTAGGGTGCGCGGATCCCGCCGTAATTGGAAAAAAATTGAAGCGCGGTATCCCGCGCTTCGAGGCTATTTTGCCCCCGGGTGGGCCAAGTCCCGGGGGCATGCGGGGGTTGGTTTATATTTTATAGGTGGGCCTCTAAGGCCCCCCAAGCCCCAGGGACCGCCACCCCCCGGGGCTTATTTTTTAAAATAACAAATTACCTGTGTGGGGGGCTCCAGCCCCCCACACGCCCCGGGGGCCGCCACCTCCCCGGGGCACTAATGAAACAAATGTGGGGGTCCGTTTTGGACCCCCGAAGCCCCGGGGACGACCACCTCCCCGGGGCTCAGTAGATGTTGGGAGGGGGGCCGCGCGGACCCCCTCCTGGAGCCTGTGGTGGCCCTGGGGACCGCCACCCCCCAGGGCCGGCTCCTGCAGTGTCCCGGGGTGCCTACCCCCGGGACACTGCTGTTTGCAATGGCCGGACGGGAGCCGCGCGTCTCCGTCCTGTCATTGCAAACTTGCTTTGCTTCATTGAAGCGAGAGCAGGGAAACCTGCTCTCGCTTCAATGAAGCAAAGCAGATTGCTTTTCCATAAGGGGAGCTGCATGTCAGCAGCTCCCTTATGGAAAAGCAATGCCGGCTCCCGCAGGACGCGGGAGCCGGCGGGACGGTGGGGGATTGGGGACCCCCCACGGTCCCCAACGAGTGGCCAGGCCCCGGGGGATGGGGTCCCCGGGGCCATTAGTGGCCCGGGAGGGGGTCCACACAGCCCCCCTCCCCAAAAAGATTATTAAAAAAAAAAAAAAACTAAAGGCCGGCCCCGGGGGATGGCGTCCCCGGGGCCTTAAATGGCCTGAGGAGGGGGGCCACGCAGCCCCCCTCCAAATACTTAAAAAAAAAAAAAAAAGAGGGCATGCCTTGGGGGATGGGGTTCCCGGGGCCAAAAGTGGCTGAGGGAAAGGGGGCCACGCAGCCCCCCTCCCATACAAAAAAAAAGGAACAAAAAAAAGACCGGCATCGTGCCGGAGGCCCCGCCCCCTCCCTGCAGCAGTCTGCAAACGCGCCCCCTGGCGCGTTTTAAGAAGGGGAAGTAATTCCCCTTGAATACTGGGGGTCCCTGGGGGCCAACTAGCCATGCAGCCCCCCTTCCATACAAAAAAAAGACCGGCATCGTGCGCCCCGCCCCCTCCCTGCAGCAGTCTGCAAACGCGCCCCCTGGTGCGTTTTAAGAAGGGGAAGTAATTCCTCTTGAATACTGGGGGTCCCTGGGGGCCAACTAGCCCACCAGGAACCTCCAGTATGCGCCAGGGAGCTGCGTTGCAGAGAGGTGTACAGAGGCCACGCCCCTTTTTACACCTCTCTGCAACGCAGCTCTGTGGCGCTTTTTGGAGGTACATGGTGGGCTAGTTGGACTCCAGGGACCCTCAGTATTCAAGGGGACTTAATCCCCCAACTTAAAACACGCCACGGGCGCGTTTGCACAGTGGTGAAGGGAGGGGGAGGGGCTTCAGGTGACATGTGTGCAAACAGGCCCCGTGGCGCGTTTTAAGATTGGGGAATTACATCCTCTTCAATCCTGAGGGTCCCTGAGGGCCAACTAGCCCACCAGGTACGTCGAGAAAGCGCAACAGAGCTGCGTTGCAGGGAGGTGTAAAAAGGGGCGTGGCCTCTGAACACCTCTCTGCAACGCAGCTCCCTGGCGCATACTGGAGGTACAGGGTGGGCTAGTTGAAACCCAGGGACCCTCATGATTCAATGGGACTTAATCCCCCAACTTAAAACGCGCCACGGGGCGCGTTTGCACAGTGGTGAAGGGAGGGGGCGGGGCTTGAGGTGACATGTGTGCAAACAGGCCCCGTGGCATGTTTTAAGTTGGGGCATTAAGTCCCCTTCAATCCTGAGGGTCCCTGGAGTCCAACTAGCCCACCAGGTACCTTCAGTAAGCACAACAGAGTTGCGTTGAAGAGAGGTGAAAAAAGGTGCGTGGCCTCCGAACGCCTCTCTGCAACTCAGCTCTGTGGTCCTAACTGTAGGTACCTGGGGGCTAGTTGGGCCCCAGGGACACTTAGGATTCAAGGGGACTTAATCCCTGCAATTTAAAACGTGCCACGGGGCGCGTTTGCACACATGTCACCTCAGGCCCCCCTCCCTTCACCACTGTGCAAACGCGCCCTGTAGCGCGTTTTAAGAGGCAGTTTTAATCCCCCTGCCCTATTATGTACTAGGGACTTACAGAGGAGGTCATGCTAATCACAGGGGTACCCCAACGCATAGTGTTCCCTAGTGTGTGTAGGTGTTTTCACTGTATTCTAAGTGTGTTTTAGCATAGCACTGGCTCTGGTTACTCAGAGTCAGTTACCACCAGTACACGTCGGAAAAAGTGGTGGGCACAGGATGATTTTGGAACAAGGCCTCTTTCTGCTCCTCTGTTGGTTCTTTCTGCACATCTTTTGCTTCTTCCTGCACTTTTGTTCGTCTTTGTGGACTTCTGTTGCTTCTTTCTGCATTTCTTTTGCTTCTTTCTGTGCGTTTTTCCTTCTTTCTTCACATGTCCTACCTCTGTAGGCATAGTTAGAAACTAGCATTTAAAAAACCTTTGAAATTCACTGAAAGAACCATAGGTTTCAGGCACGTTATAGTTAGAAATTAGCATTTAAGAAACCTTTGAAATTCACTGAAAAAACCATAGGTTTCAGGCACGTTATAGTTAGAAATTAGCATTTAAAAAACCTTAGAAATTCACTGAAAAAACCATAGGTTTTAGGGAATGTTATAGTTAGTTGGACATTGCACTCGTACAAAACCCGTGAAATTCCCCCGTTATAGTTAGTTCAGCTAACTATAACTCGCGCCCCCGCAATGCACTGCTGATGACGTCACATATTACATCACTCATGACATGGTCAGTGACATCACTGATGACATCACTGATGACATCATCCATGTGATAATTTCATGCATCTTCTCACACCCTAATATAACTTTTGATACACCCACTCTAAATTACAGACTGCCATTGTCAAAACCATAGACACTCCAACACCAATAACTACATACCCACTCACAGATTCTTAGGTCTACACACACATCCACTCACTCACCCGAACAGTCACTCATACTTACGGTCACTCAGTACAGGACTATCATATGCACTCATACACCTATATAGACACTCACACACCGCCACTCATCCATAGAGGTACTCACACACCTAGTCAGTCATGCAAATAATTAATCACACTGCCATTTACTCAACTATACAGTTATACACACACCAGCTCACTTACTCATACACATACTAGCACATTTTTACGCTCTTATACAATCACTGATACAAGCGCACACTCATCCACACAGCCACTCTCACAATCACACACTCTCACTTATAGCCATTTAAATACTCCAACACACATATATACTGCCTTTCACATATGTAGTTACTCACACATGTACCACTGAGATATACATTCCCTCACTAACACACCCATACACACACTCACCCACTCATACAGTCCATCACAGATGCACTCTTGAAACCATGCACCCAGTGAATCAGCCACTCACACATCTATGCACAGAGTCACACACACACCACCCACACAAACACTCAGGCACCCATACAGATATTCAGACAACCAATCAATAACCCATATAGACACTCATGTAGCTATTCACAAACCCAAGCAGACGGATACAGACATTCACACAGTTAAGTCACTAACCCATGCATTCAGTAAGACACGTTTAATCACTCACTTATAGAGTCAGTCACGCACCTACTAAATCATACATTCAGACACTTATACACCCACTCATTCTTCAATATGCCTTTCCCTATATATATTAAACATATTTAAACTTTACAGAAACACACAGTCACAGGATGATGTCATCAGTGATGTCATCAGTGATGTCATTTGAGATGTCATCAGTGATGTCATCAGTGATGTCACTGGCCATGTCATGAATGATGTAATATGTGACGTCATCAGCAGTGCA
This sequence comes from Calotriton arnoldi, assembly GCA_963921515.1. Lineage (NCBI taxonomy): Eukaryota > Metazoa > Chordata > Amphibia > Caudata > Salamandridae > Calotriton > Calotriton arnoldi. Next base: position 649,205 of record CAWUFW010006898.1, on the reverse strand, counting down.
TTGCGGGGGCGCTAGTTATAGTTAGCTGAACTAACTATAACGGGGGAATTTCACGGGTTTTGTACGAGTGCAATGTCCAACTAACTATAACTTTCCCTAAAACCTATGGTTTTTTCACCAGGAAGACCGATTATTTCGGCCAGGAACAGTACTTTTGAAAAGACATCAATATATATTGATTTTTTTCTCCAAGAATACGTCCGGTCATTGGCTTCCTATATCAGGGACAGTGGGGATTTCTTGGAAAAAATGCTTGATTTCCAATGGGAAGATGAATATTTACTCATTACTCTGGATGTGACCTCCCTATATACGTCAATTAAACATAAAGCCGGTCTTAGAGCCGTGCAATATTATCTTGCACGTAGGGGTCCGGAATACATTGAACACACTAACATGTTAATCAATATGATAGAAAGCTGCCTAACTAGTAACATTTTTTTGTTTCAAAATGCTTATTTTCAGCAGGCAAGAGGGTCGCCATGGGAGCCAGCTTCTCCCCCAGCTATGCATGTTTGCATATGGGCTGGTGGGAGGAGCTGGTCCTCATGAATGAGTATACAGAGACCATGACCAAAAATATTAAAGTATGGTGGAGGTTCATTGATGACCTCTTCCTAATATGGCATGGCACACGAACTGAAGCAGAAAGTTTTATTGCACAAATCAATAAAATCAACTCAATCTAAACTTCAGTGCCTGTATAAGTGACAAATCTGTCAACTTTTTGGACATAGAAGTTTACATTGATGACAATAAGATTGAAACACGACTACATAGAAAACCAACAGCGGGTAATGCCATCTTACATGCCAGTAGTGCCCATCCTGGGTTATCTTGTACAAAGTATACCTTATGGTGAGCTATTGCGGCTGAAGCGAATTTGCAGCAATGACCAGGACCTACTTATGGCTCAGGGCGATTGCATAAGGAGATTCCGGGAGAGAGGGTACAGCAAGAAATGTTTGGAAACTGCACTTACTAAAAGCAATCAGGAATCAAGAGTAGCCCTCTTAAAAACCAAAAACAAGGGTAGGGAGAAAAGTGACATATCAGACAAATTTAGATTTATCCTGAAATATAACCAACAGGAGGGTGCTGTACAAAAAATAATTAAGAAAAATTGGCATCTGATTAGACAAGACCCTGTTATTGGCCCCACAGTTTCAAAGCAACCAGCAATAACATACAGCAGGGGTAAATCTATGAAAGATGTTCTGGTCAAAAATGATCCATGTGGTGCTCCGACTAAAAACACTTGGTTATCCCAACGTTTGGGCTTCCATAGATGTAAAACTTGTAAAGCTTGCCAACATGGTATATCTATGACCAAATACAAGACCCCCTTCGGTGATAAGGAAACAATTATAGACAAGGTGTTAAATTGCAAAACTGACTTTGTAGTCTATGTGCTGGAGTGCCCTTGCAAATTGAAATATATAGGCAGTACCATCCTGCAAGGCCACAAAAGGGTGCTCCAGCACATAAGAGCAATCAGGAATAATGATCCGGCATATCCAGTGGCTCGCCACTTTAATGAAAAACATAATGGCAACCCTAAGGAACTACAATACTATCTTATAGATTCCATTCCAATAAATAAGAGAGGTGGTGATCGGGAGAAGGCACTCCGCAAGTTGGAGATGTACTATATTCTAAACCTCGACACTAAACACCCCAAAGGGTTGAATGCCACTGAAGAATTGCATGCCTCCCTGCACATTTAAAATACTTGGGATCCTGTATTAACATATTAATGTACTCCAATTTTGCACCTTGAAAGATATCATGGAATTACAAAGTCACTTTATGCCCTTATGGTTGACCCAACCGGACTTGTATTTATGTATTTATATATTTATATATTTGAAAGGAAATTCTTTTATATAAAGGAGTTTTTTTTAAATATATTTATATGTATTTATAGACTTACCAGGTTTTACCCTCTATATTCAACTAGCACCTTTTCTTCCATTTCAAAAAATAGTTCTAATTAATAATTCTAAAAAAACAGATCTCTTATAATCACACTAATATATAGCCAAGCTGCTTAAACAGACATCGTATATAGATGTTTTTTTATATTTTTTATTCGTTTTTTATGCACAGTTAATACTAATCACTTTTAACACAATTTTATTATAGGTATAATGGGGAACAGATAACAAGAGTAAATATAGGAAAAATATTGCTGCCCGATGATATTAATCAGGTGCATACACAACTACTTTCTGATTTAGTATACAGACAGGGATTTAAAAAAAAGTTGTCAGGTATTAAAACCAAGATTCTAAATCAACATTACAAAGACCAATCTGTTTAGGTTTTGCAGGGCAGCAGATATGTATGTGTATATTATTTTATTTATATCTTTTAGGTATTTATATATTTATATATTAAATTGTTTATATATTCATATATGTATTTGCATGACCAACGGCGCTGCAAAACTTGCATTTATGCAGAAATGTATGTAGATGAGGTTTTACATTCCGTTTACATTATGTCTACTTTTATAAGAGATAGCAATCAAATGTTGACAACTATGGTCCTTGTAAATCGTTAGAAAGTCAAGCAACAAATGTATTTTATCTGCTATCTGTTCAAACTGCACTGTCACTTTAAGGTGTTAATCACAGGGTTGAGAGAAAAAAAGACAAAAAAGCAAAAAAAAGTGAGTGATTGACATGTATTTAAATAAACTGTCATGGCCGATAGCGCGTCATGTGATCAAGTCCCCTGTGAGGGACGAAACGCGTCATGGCTGCTGCACTTCTATGGGAGTTTGAATAAACTGCAGTTGACGAACCACGGTGGTCCGCGCCCTTTCTTGTTGCTCTACGAGACTGGCAAAGTGAGAAGGATTTTACTTGGATATATATATATATATTATCTACTGGCGGTCGCCAGTAGATAGTTATAGTTAGGACCTATTTTCCATAGGAAATCCGCGACATTCTATTTGAAATAACTCTCTTGCCGGTTGACGTATCTTCGCGAAATTTTCAAACTTTATGGCCCGCTCCGGTCCGCTCCTACCCTGAAAGTCTCGGGGTGATTCGTCAAGCGGGGGCCGAGAAAAAAGGGGGGTCCCAAAACGTGTTTTCCCCATTCATTTTTCCATAGGAAACTTTAGACACGGCTACAGCCCGAACTGCTGAACGGAATTACACCAAATTTGGCAAAGAGGTAGTTCTTGGTTCAGAAAGAACCCTTTTTGTTAAATGGTGTAAATCCGTTCAGTAGTTCCTGAGAAAATCAAAATGAAAATCACATATATATCTATGGCCGCGTCGGATTTGCGCACCATCCCGATCACGAGCTGCATGCTAATTGGCTGTCAACACTCCAAATCAGGAAGTGTTGGCAGCCATTTTGTCCCTCGGTAGAAGCGAGGGACAGAAACAAGTGCGCAAAGCGCAAAAAGGGGGCAGGGTAGAAACACCCTGACCCCTAGGTCTGCTCAGGGGTCCAACAAGGACCCCTGGGCAGAAAAGCATTTTTTTTTAAATCGGCAGGATGCGCTCAGGGTGCGCGGATCCTGCCGAAAAAAAAAGCAAGCGTGATCTCCCGGGGGCATGCAGGGGGTGGGTTTATTGTTTACATGGGGGGCCTCTAAGGCCCCCCAAGCCCCGGGGACCACCACCCCCGGGCTTAATAAAAAAAAATGGTGCGGGAGGGCTCTCCTGCCCTCCCGCAGCCCCGGGGACCACCACCTCCCCGGGGCACATAGAAAATAAATGTGGGGGTCCGTTACGGACCCCCAGAGCCCCGGGGACCACCACCTCCCCGGGGCTGTGCAATTCAAGGGAGGGGCCATGCGGCCCCCCTCCTGGAGCCCTTGATGGCCCTGGGGACCGCCACCCCCAGGGCCGGCTCCTACAGTGTCCCGGGGTGCCTACCCCCGGGACACTGTAGTTTGCTATGACAGGACGGAGCCTCACGGCTCCCGTCCTGTCATAGCAAACTGCTTTGGATATTGGAAGAGAGAGCAGGAAACCTGCTCTCGCTTCCAATATCCAAAGCACATTGCTTTCCACATGGGGAGCTGCATCTTAGCAGCTCCCCATGTGGAAAGCAATGCCGGCTCCCAAGGGACGCGGGGAGCCGGCGGGACTGTGGGGGATTGGGGACCCCCACAGTCCCCAACGGAGAGGGCCAGCCCCGGGGGATGGGGTCCCTGGGGCAAGTAGTGGCCCGGGAGGGGGCCACGCGGCCCCCTCCCCAAAAAACAAAATTTAAAAAAAAAAAATGAAAGGCCGGCCCCGGGGGATGGGGTCCCCGGGGCCTTAAATGGCCTGAGGAGGGGGGCCACGCAGCCCCCCTCCAAATATTTAAAAATAAAAAAAAAGAGGGCATGCCCCGGGGGATGGGGTCCCCGGGGTCAATATAGGCCCAGGGAAGGGGGGCCACGCGGCCCCCTTCCCGTTTTATTATCATTTTTAAAAAAAATGAAAATCCTCATGCCCCGGGGGATGGGGTCCCCGGGGCCAAAAGAGGCCAAGGGCAGGGGGGCCACACAGCCCCCCTCCCATACAAAAAAAAAAAAAAGACCAGCATCGTGCCGGAGGCCCCGCCCCCACCCTGCAGCACTCTGCAAACGCGTCCCCTGGCGCGTTTGCAGATGGGGAACGATTTCCCCTTGAATACTGGGGGTCCCTGGGGGCCAACTAGCCCACCAGGAACCTCCAGTATGCGCCAGGGGCTGCGTTGCAGAGAGGTGTACAGAGGCCACGCCCCTTTTACACCTCTCTGCAACGCAGCTCTGTGGCGCTTTTTGGAGGTACATGGTGGGCTAGTTGGACTCCAGGGACCCTCAGGATTCAAGGGGACTTAATCCCCCAACGGGGCGCGTTTGCACAGTGGTGAAGGGAGGGGGCGGGGCTTCAGGTGACGTGTGCAAACAGGCCCCGTGGCGCATTTTAAGATGGGGAATTAAATCCCCTTCAATCCTGAGGGTCCCTGAGGGCCAACTAGCCCAACAGGTACGTCCAGAAAGCACCACAGAGCTGCGTTGCAGAGAGGTGTAAAGGGGTGTGGCCTCTGTACACGTCTCTGCAATGCAGCCCCTGGCGCATACTGGAGGTTCCTGGTGGGCTAGATGGCCCCAGGGACCCTCATGATTCAAGGGGACTTAATCCCCAACTTAAAACGCGCCACGGGGCGCGTTTGCACAGATGTCACCTCAGGCCCCGCCCCTCCCTTCACCATTGTGCAAATATTCCTCTAAAATCAGCCGAAATACGAATTCCGATTTACTCACCTGTTATCAGGAGAGACCTCAGTGCTGCATCTTTCAGCCCAGTACTGGTCCTGAAAAGTAATTCTAACCGTACTTACCAGTAACTTGAATTTCCTTCCATAGGCTAACATTGACTGGTTTCACTTGGAAATTCTTCTAAGTGTGCAGTTTTGGAACTTTATAATATTCCTCTAAAATCAGCCGAAATACGGATTCCGATTTACTCACCTGTTATCAGGAGAGACCTCAGTGCTGCATCTTTCAGCCCAGTACTGATCCTGAAAAGTAATTTTAACCGTACTTACCAGCAACTTGAATTTCCTTCCATAGGCTAACATTGACTGGTTTCACTTGGAAATTCTTCTAAGTGTGGAGTTTTGGAACTTTATAATATTCCTCTAAAATCAGCCGAACTACGAATTCCGATTTACTCACCTGTCATCAGGAGAGAACCCAGTGCTGCATCTTTTAGCCCAGTACTGATCCTGAAAAGTAATTTTAACCGTACTTACCAGGAACTTGAATTTCCTTCCATAGGTTAACATTGACTGGTTTCACTTGGAAATTCTTCTAAGTGTGGAGTTTTGGAACTTTATAATATTCATCTAAAATCAGCCGAACTACGAATTCCAATTTACTCACCTGTTATCAGGAGAGAACCCAGTGCTGCATCTTTTAGCCCAGTACTGATCCTGAAAAGTAATTTTAACCGTACTTACCAGGAACTTGAATTTCCTTCCATAGGCTAACATTGACTGGTTTCACTTGGAAATTCTTCTAATTGTGGAGTTTTGGAACTTTATAATATTCCTCTAAAATCAGCCGAACTACGAATTCCGATTTACTCACCTGTTATCAGGAGAGAACCCAGTGCTGCATCTTTTAGCCCAGCACTGACCCTGAAAAGTAATTCTAACCGTACTTACCAGTAACTTGTATTTCCTTCCATAGGAATCCATTGTCTGATTTTCAGCAGAAAAGTTTCAAAGTGTCAATTTTCACAAACTACAAATATTCCTTAAAAATCGCCTGTATGACTTAAACGCATTCTTTCAACTGTTTACAGGAGATGCACCAGTGCTGGATCCAGGATCCACCACTGAGTAAGAAAAAGTAACGATAACACTACTTACCTGCTAAGTGAATTTCCAGCCATAGGATAACATTGGTGATTCTATGTGAAAAAGTTTCTAAGTGTCAACTTTTAAAATACAATAATATTCCTTGAAAATCAGTACTGTAACCAAAACGCTTTTACTCAACTGTTTACAGGAGATGTCCCAGGACTGAATCTAGGATCCAGTCCTGTGGTTAGAAAAGTAATCCATAAAGTAACTAATTGCATTTAACTTGAAATTCACATTGAGCTCAATGTTGCATTGTGTTTGAAATTGTGTTGCCTATTGCAACAACTGTAACTACTGTACTTAAAAGTCTATTGCCTATTTGCAAAGAATTTAAACTAAAGTAATTCATTCTGAGAAAGTATATTTTGTAATGTAATGTATAATGTAATTACAATGTAATTTAAAAAATAAATAGTTTAAAAAAATGTAGAAAATCAGTATCAAAAAAATAAATATAACAATTAATACATTTAAAAATTGTCATTTACAAAACCTTGGAAATTCACTGAAAAAAACCATAGGTTTCAGACATGTTATAGTTAGGAATTAGCATTTAAAAAACCTTTGAAATTCACTGAAAAAACCATAGGTTTCAGGCACGTTATAGTTAGAAATTAGCATTTAAAAAACCTTTGAAATTCACTGAAAAAACCATAGGTTTCAGACACGTTATAGTTAGAAATTTGCATTTAAAAAACCTTTGAAATTCACTGAAAAAACCATAGGTTTTAGGGACAGTTATAGTTAGTTGGACATTTCACCATAGAAATTCCCCGTTATAGTTAGTTCAGCTAACTATAACTCCCGCCCACAATGCACTGCTGATGATGTCACATATTACATCACTCATGACATGGTCAGTGACATCACTGATGACATCACTGATGACATCTCAAATGACATCACTGATGACATCACTGATGACATCATCCATGTGATTATTTCATGCATCTTCTCACACCCTAATATAACTTTTGATACACCCACTCTAAATTACAGATTGCCATTCGCAAAACCATCCACACTCCAATACCAATAACTACATACCCACTCACTGATTCTTAGGTCTACACACACACACACACACATCTACTCACTCACCCGTCCAGTCACTCATACTTACAGTCACTCAGTACAGGACTATCATATGCACTCATACACCTATATAAACACTCACACACCGCCACTCATCCATAGAGGTACTCACAAACCTAGTCAGTCATGCAAAAAATTAATCACACACCCATTTACTCACCTATACAGTTATACACACACCAGCTCACTTACTCATACAAATACTAGCACATTCTTACGCTCTTATACAATAACTGATACAAGCACACACACATCCATACAGCCACTCTCACAATCACACACTCTCACTTATAGCCATTTCAAAAACTCTAACACACATATATACTGCCTTTTACATATGTAGTTACTCGCACATGTACCACTGAGATATACATTCACTCACTAACACACCCATACACACACTCACCCACCCAAGCAGTCCATCACAGATGCACTCTTGAAATCATGCACCCAGTGAATCACCCACTCACACATCTATGTACAGAGTCACACACACCCCACCCACACAAACACTCAGGCAGCCATACAGATACTCAGAGAACCAATCAATAACCCATATAGACACTCATGTAGCTATTCGCAAATCCATGCATCCACTTACACACCAACAAACAGACGGATACAGACATTCACACAGTTTAGTCACTAACCCATGCATTCAGTAAGATACGTTTAATCACTCACTTGTAGAGTCAGTCACTCACGTACTAAATCATCCATTCAGACACTTATACACCCACTCATTCTTCAATACGCCTTTCCCTATATATATTAAACATATTTAAACTTTACAGAAACACACAGTCACTGGATGATGTCATCAGTGATGTCATTAGTGATGTCATTTGAGATGTCATCAGTGATGTCATCAGTGATGTCACTGACCATGTCATGAGTGATGTAATATGTGACGTCATCAGCAGTGCATTGCGGGGCGCGAGTTATAGTTAGCTGAACTAACTATAACAGGGGAATTTCTATGGTTTTGTACGAGTGAAATGTCCAACTAACTATAACTGTCCCTAAAACCTATGGTTTTTTCAGTGAATTTCAAAGGTTTTTTAAATGCAAATTTCTAACTATAACGTGTCTGAAACCTATGGTTTTTTCAGTGAATTTCAAACGTTTTTTAAATGCTAATTTCTAACTATAACGTGCCTGAAACCTATGGTTTTTTCAGTGAATATATATATATATATATATATATATATATATAAACAACCGCCAAACGGTGCTTGCGCACCGTAATCGCCTTACCCCTTCCTCTCATCAGCGGCGGTCCACAGTCAGGGGGCGAGCCTCATAAACATCAAAACCAACGCCGTTTCCGATAAAGAACAGCTACTGTGGACACAGTTTCCTTTAGAAAGCAGCTTTAATTCAATCAATCACCAGCTCGACGCGTTTCGGGAAACACTCCCTTGCTTACGAGTACTGTGTAACTCCGCCTTCTTTTCAGAATTTCCACCTCCAACACGGATACGGACCAAAATTTCGGTGCTTATTTTGTCCTTTTATTGCAATGTCGCCATAACGTTTCGGCTCGTCCGAGCCTTGATCACATGACATATATATATATATATATCCCGGGATCTTAGGCCACAAATGGACCTGATAACAAATTCAACTTCTTTCAATTAAGCGATATAGCACACAACTTTTTCAACTTTTCACATCGCCCAGTAATTTTAAAACACCGCAATCTAAGCAAAAGCAATCGCAATGTGCATCCCTATTAATACTCACACTCCTTTGCTGCTACAAGTCCTCTCTGTTCTGTCAGTACACCATCAATGCTATCGCTGACCCATGAGTTTTTGGGCTTTTTGATTGAACAGGGGAAATCTATTTCGGGCACACTAAATTCTTCACTTCACTCTTCAGGAAGGCAGGCTGCTCGCCAATTCTTCTGGACGCGCCTGTCACACTCGGAACGGGCCACACACCACACCGCTGGTTCCCACACCACAGTATCTACTAAGGATATCACCTCATCATCTCCCCATGAGCACTGCGGCTCACACCCTTGCAGTCCACTGTGGTTCTCTTCCGTAGGCCGCCCTTGCACGCCATCTCCGCATCATCTTTCCAGCCTTCAGCTCCCCTTCCAGGCAGCAGTCATACTCTTAGCCTCTTTATGCTGCCCTAGGATTTTGCTTTCCCCAATACCGGATACTCGGTTCTGCTTGATCCACGACAGGCCCTTGATGACCCCCGGACGACCCCCTGGACGACCCCTGTTCCACTTGGGTCTCCATGCACAGCTATTCTCTATTTACCAGCATGTAAAATTCTCAGGCCACAGGCCATACACCTGGTGTGTCCTGATGATGATCCCACTATTCCTGTAGGGATCAAAACGCCATCGACTTTAGCACCGTGACACAAAATTGTTATATATAAATTACTCAATATTAGTGCAATGGTGCTCTTACTGTTTTTGGCCTAACAATTTGATTAAGTCTTGGCCAACCTTGTTCTCTTATGCCTGAGTGTTTATTTTTAATTTCCCTATGAGTTTTTCATGACACTACCCTACTTCCCTTGTGTGATTTCCTGATTCTTCATGATGAAAATTAAAATGTTTATTTTTCTATAAGAAGTGTATGACACAGTCATTATTATATTTCTGTGCTAATTTTGTTCCATTTGTAATTGTTGATTGGGGCCACTGTCTTTCTATAATTACCCATACCCAAGGTCCCTCTCAGACCCTTTGGATTCCCTTGTCTTCTCAAATATATTTATCTAAATTCTTCACGTCACTGGACAAAACCACTACTCTGCTATCAGAAAGTCATCCTTTTTGACCTGATCATCCTCATTTTTTCTTGGTACTAGTGGCAACTGACTCGGAGTGTGCCCTGGGCTCTGCTTACCAGGCCCACGGGCCAGTGCTCTGATTATTGGGATATGCAAATTAGGTACAATTATTATTGGTTCTGACAGCCTAGCTGTAGGTTTAGAGTCTCAGTAGACTTAATGCACTTATGTGTGCACTCCTACTGTGGTGCCTGCTGTCATTTTAAAGGCAGCACTGCCTTTCAGGCTGCCTTAACCTTAAAGGTATATGCAGATTTGACTTTGAATTTAAAGGTACTTCCAGAGTCTCAAACTACCTTATTGTTACATATAAATCACCCCTAAGGTCTCCCTAGGCACCACAGGGGTAGGGTGCCTTATAAGCAGGGACGTTATACAAGATGTTTTATGAGCCCTGGTGAGGGAAAAACTGCCAGTTCTGGTTTTCCATATTATAGTGAATGGCTCCATTAGCTGACATTGTAATAGTGTATTTAAGTATAAATATTGGTAGGAGCCACGTAAATATACTTCAAAGTATCAAATTAATAGTTAAGATAAATCCAACAACTTGCTACTGTTAGATTTATAACTATGACAACAAATAAATTATTAAACTTTCTTTTCTGTGAGCCAAAATCCAGCCTTTCGTCTGATCTCTCCTGATTTGCCAGCCTCTGTCCATGCAGGTAAGGCTGCTCTAATGAGGTGTGAAAAGCCCTGCAAGAGAGACAATGGGTTCCCTGTGGGTGGAGAAGTGCAAGCTGCAGGGCAGATGGCAGGAAGGGGGTGAGGGGTAGCCAAACTGGTCTTCAAAGGGAGAATGACACTTTAGAACAAGACAGGCTGACCCCCACATCCTGCCACCCTAGCCACAGAGGAGCCTCTGTAATTAGATTAGGGAGTTTGTTGGAAGGGGTGTGCTAGTGAAATTTAGCCACACCAGTGGGTTGGCTTACCCAGATCTATCCCAAAAGGAGTTTCCAGACATCCCAGGGACCAGTTAGAAGATTCCAGACAATTGGATTTGTGTTTTGGACACTTTGAATCCTCAAGAGCAACTTCAGGAAGGAGTTCCAGGAGTTGTTTTTAGAAAAAGCTCCATAAGGTGACCAACTCAACGTCGAGAGTCAAGCCAGCTACCTTCAACCATGACCCGGCCTTGATTTCAGGTTTCTCCAGCTGAAAACTCCAGACTTCCAGACTTCCACGACTTGACCTGAGCCTTTTGGAGAAGCAATCCAATGATGTCGCATCGAAACCGGCCTGCTGGAGGTGACCACTCGAAGTGAGAGAAAATCCTCCAGAAACGCTTCTAGGTTCGAAGGTAGACTTTTGACTGAGGCCTCCCGCTTAGTGTATTCGGCCAGGGCTCCATCGCGGTCGGTCTCAAACTTTGACTTTGTCCTGGTCATGCACGACCAGATGTCCCAAAGTAGCACTATATGTGAATCAGCACTGGAAAGTGTTTATTCTTTAAAAATTCATATTTCCGGTTCCCTACACTGGATTATGTCATTTTGGTGTCTATGTCTTCATAAAAAAATTATCTATTTTTATAAATTGGAGTTGGATTTTTATTATTTGTTTTGTGTCTTACTTATTTAATATATTTGTGTTTTTAAATGCTTTACACACCTGTCTCCTATGTTACGCCTGCTTGCTCGTTGCCAGCTACCAATGGTTGAGCAAGGGAATAACTTATTGAGACCTTATCTGAACCTTTTATTGTGTTTGTGGCCTTATTAATAGTGGTAAGTCACTACTTATCACTACTAATATACCACTTTTTAACATCTGCTACCAAGTTTTGTTTCCAACTCAGTCACTTCACTCAGATCTAAACTTTGCACACAGAGGCATTGGTCCTCCAATGGACCTTTCTTCATCGCAGTGAGGGGTGAGAAATCAGTATGTTGAACTGTTTGACAACCCAACGAGGACCAATAATTTGCAGCCACATTACAAATTAGTGATCAAGTTTAAGTACACTCTACTCAGACTGTAACACTCTGTATCATACATTAGAACTCAGATAATTTTAAGCACAGTTTCTATGGAAAGAACATTAAGACACAATAAAAGACAGAACAATTGAGATAATTTGGTTATTGTATTAAAGATCTAAAATCAATTAAACAGTTCATTCATGAGTCTTAGAGTACGTAGTATAATACCACACATTTAGTCAAAGTAAATCTATGTCTGAAAAAAGAATCCATTACGAGGATGATTAAGGTTAGGGTTTCATACCATCAACAAAGGCAGAAGCATTGTTCAAAACAGTGCTCTTAGCATGAGCAAAGGGATCACCTTAAAGTCCACTAAGGAAAAATTCATTGGCATGGGCAAGGTGAATGAAGCTATAATCAGGAAAGTTCAAGGAAGATCCTTCTCCTACCTGGCAGCCAAGACCTGGAACTCCCTCCCCACTCACCTTCGGCGAACCCAGGACCATCTCTCCTTCAGGAAGCAGCTCAAGACCTGGCTGTTCGAGCAGTAACTTACCCCCTCCCCCAGCGCCTTGAGACCCTCCCGGGTGAGTAGCGCGCTCTATAAATGCCGTGATTGATTGATTGAGTCTGGTCTGTCATCGGACTGCTCCAAATCGTCAAGCAGTCATGTTCATTAGCAAAGGGAAAAAGGCAATGGGCAGGTACAGATAGTCCAGCAGGCAGGCTGAAGGCAATGGAAGAGAAGGGGGCTCTGGCAAAAGACAGCTCCCTCCTCCTAGGAAAGTTACTTTTTATACTCCAAAATGTCCATTTGTGACATCAGTTGTCACCATACAATAGTCTGACCGTCATGTGGCCATTCTTCTGCTCACCAGGTACAAAATTGATATTCTGACATATTTTCCAATGTTGCTCATGAGAAACGACTGTCCATTCTGTCCTCGCACGTTAGTTGACAAAGACTTATTTACTTTGTTGCTCACCATGTATTAAGTAAAAGGGTCAAGTTCTCACCAATTTTCTCACAGTGAAGTACTGAAAAAAGTGTCTATTGATTAAAGAATGTTGCATAAAAATTACAGATTAAGCAACCTTTGAGGAAAGGTAACAAAAGTCCATTACACCAGGCTATGAAATAATGCAGCCTCAGGAAAAAGACAATTCAATGCATTTTAAAGTTAGCATTTCTTATTTAGTAAAATAAACTCATAATTAAGTTCAAGCATAATGAAATAAATCAAGCATATCATATATGGAAATAATTGTAACATTTTGAAGTGATTATAGCACAAAAATGTTCAACTGTAATTATGGCCTATTACCACAATTTTAAAAGTACCTGCATGAAAGTTTTTCCTAAAAAGCATTAAAATGATATTGTTTTAGGAAACCTAGGGCTCTAATAATGTCAAAAATTAATACTTTTAATTTGCTATGGTGCATTACAATGAAGGCAATAGATGCTAAGTCTCAAGGTTAATATTTGCACAATTGTATGTAAGACTCATTTGCTACATAAATATACTGCTTCATGTTAATAATTTGTGTTATTTTGCATCGTAGAAATCTTTTTCATCAATAATCTTTCATAACGATTTTGTTAAAACAATATAATAATCAACTAATAAGCATTTCCAGCTCATTCTATCTAGATTCTTCTATTACTACAAATCCAAGCACACTTTTATCGTGCTGGTACTTCAGCTTTTCTCAGTTTTAATGTTATTTTTCTAGATATGTGCAAAATGCACATTTTAGTTTTATGGTCAAAATCGTTTTTTATGTTGGGTTAAGAATGATCAGCTTTTACACTGCATCAGTGACACATCAACGAGTCCCCGTGCAAACATGTTCAGCACACCATTAACATGCTAACCAGGATACTGGATTGTAAACAGCAGCCAGAAAGTTTACATACAGAGCCCTAAAGTCAGTAGTTGCTCTGAGAGGGGAAAGCAACACTTACTACATAAGACAACAGTTTCTTTTGTGTTTGGACCTCACTTTTCATGAGTATAGTTCAAAGAGGGGTAGGGGGAAGGTGTCACAGGCAGTTCTATGGTTCCCTTTAATCTACTTTTCAGCAGATTTGCATCTCCATTCCTGGAAGAGGAGGACAGAAGAGGACTCTCTTCAATCATCTGTGGCAGAGAGACAAGCATATCCATTGTAAAAGCCAGAGAAGCAGTGTTTTCAGATTCAGGCAGATTGCATTGTTTTGAGTGACTATTCAGGGTATTTTATAGGGTAAATTAGTCAGCCACTGAATGATAACCAATAGTAAAGCAGTTTCCATGCTTCACGCTTCCAGTTATGCAGCAAAGCAATGCATTTCGTTTCCTGGGTGCATGGTTTGTGGTATCAAAATTATCCCAAATTTCCATGAACTAAAACATAAATCATTGTCTTTGCAGAGCTTTATCCTGCTTCCGAAATCTATCCCTCCAAGATCAGCCCTGCGCTTCAAGAAAGCCTTATCTACTGAACCAGCAGTAGAACCAAGAGTCCAGCTTAGCCTACCTACACAGGATCTTCTTGTTCTCCGTTATGAATAGTAAAGGGTGATACAAGTTCTACTGAGGCACAGATGTCCTCACTTGGCAGGCCTGAGGTGTTCCTCCCACCCATCCCGGTAGGGATTAGCCTGTGATTGGGAATGTAGCTGGGGATTAGGGCCATTAGAAAACAGGAATAGGTACAATCCCTGCAAACAGGAATGCCATTGAATTGCACTTAAGAGAAGCAGAGGACGATTAAGTTTAAACTCTTATAACTAGAAAGAGACAAAAGGCTCTAATGTACACATTTTAAAAATGACTATATATCAGTTTAGAAAAGTGAATAAAGTTGTTTCTTGGTAGAGAAAAAAGACATTGACCCATATACTCTGATAGAACACCGTATGACTAGCTCTGGTTAAATAATACTGTCGCTAAAGAGAGCTGACATTTATCACCATAGTCCATTACTATGAATAGTTTTATATAGGCTTTCACCATATGATTTGAAACTATGGATACTCATAAATATTACATTGTTTAAAAGGTTTAAAAATTCATATACCTTAAAACATAACTGCATATCATGTCCACTATAACAAAGCTCTATTTTATCACTTTCTTTCCTCATTTTAAGTTTTAATAAAAAAGGATAGTGTCAGCAAACACTTCATTTGCACTTATAATTTGTCGCATGCAAAAATAACAAGCTCTCTAGTTTGAATACTGCATGAGCTACAAATAAGCTCAACAGTAGACCATATTATGCTCCATATCCCCCTCTCCGCAGGAGCTCTCCTAATTTAAAATTTGTTTAAACTCACTTGACTTCCTCCTTGCCATTGCTGTTACGTACACCTGGCTTTCAGCAAACAGCAGAGCCCTGCACAGTCCCTCAAGGCTAGGACTATTTTTAAGAATAGTGGTTGTAAACATAGCTCATTAACTTTTGCCTTTCTTTTAGCAGATGTCTTAGGGCATGTTTCAATGTGACATCTTCCATATCTTGCCTAGTAGGTTTTAGAATTCCTAATGCAGCCTCAAGGTACCTTAGTAACTGGAGCATTACACTTGCATCAATCATAACATCACAGACAACGCAAGTATGAGATAATTACCTTAATCGGTGGTTAATCACATCAACAACCGATTAATTCACCTCCAGCCCTGAAATTCACAAGCTCCGGTCTTTTCAATTGTGAGAAACGCTGCATGCTTAGATTTAGTTGGAATTTCCAGATTTCATCCTCAGCTTTTTCATAGTTTATACATTTTCACACTGAATTAGTGTTGCAATTGGGTTTCACCCATCCAGTACGCCCCGATTTGTTTGTTTTTTGATCACCCAGTTTTCGACATTTTACTATGAGTGAGTCTCACTACATGTGTCTCACCCCTGGTAGTCACATGGCAAATGGACTGCATGTGTTTACCGCCAGTGTCCGCCTATTAAGATATGGCTGCTGCGATGCAGGAAGGGTGAGGGGCACTTAGCTGGTTACATGTGAACACATGTACACAGGTGTGTGCACATGTGTGCCGGCTGCACGTGGTAGACTACTGTTGTGCGCAGCCCGGTAACTGCACACAGGTATCCTGGTGCAGTGAGGACTCTGCAGGATTAGATATTGATCTAGGGTAGGCCTTATAATGCCAGTGTACGCTAATAGGTAAACAAGAACGAGTTTGCGATCTACTTGAGTGTTTGGCGTTTCGGCGTTGAGCCTGCAGTGATTCTGCCTGGATGGTCATTTCCACCGTTTGATCTTTCCTCTAAGCATCAAGCGTATTTGCAAGTGTTCTCAACCATGCCATATATCGCCTAGAACTCTGTTTCTTGTTACGCTTTTCACCTCATGAAGATTCTGCTGCGTCCACTATTACTTGGATAAATCCATCTTGTTGGCCTCACCGTGGAGCCCTTTGTGCAATTTTTAGCTTCTTTGTCAGCCCTCTATTGCTTTGGGCCATCGTCCTGGCTATCTAACCCAGGTGCTTTATATTTCCTTTGCTCGCACACAAACTTTTCGCCCTGAAGAAGGTGTGACCCACAGGTGGGTCTGACACCGAAACATGCATCGGCGCTGGAGCCCCTGTGCCTCCTTTGTTTGCATCTCTTCCCTGGAGAAGAAACCAGATTATGGACTGTATCAGTGCCTTGAAAAGATGACCAACTGATCCTGGATTCTCCATATTACCTAATATTGTTTGACTTTTCTATTGATGTGAACTATTTTCTGATTATGTGACTATGTTTGGCACTATTTAATGTACTGCTACCTGATGGAATGTATGAGTATGTCTGAGTCAGTGTTTGCCTGCTTGTCTGAAAGATTGTGTGTGTGCGGCTTAGGATGTTTGTAGAGTTTGTGGACAGTTATTGTCTTTTATGTTTTTTCTACTATGTTGATCAAAGAATATAAATAAATATGATATCCCTAACTCACAAGTATTTTGTACTATAAATGGGAAGGGTACCTTGTTAGGACTGTTTTTCGTATATCAGTGACGTATAGCACTTTATAAAGAAATCTTTAGGTAGAGTGTTTTTTCCGATTGCTCTTATAATGCCAGTGTACGCTAATAGGTAAACAAGAATGAGTTCGCGATCTACTCAGCTAAAGCTCAGAAGATTGGAATTCTCATAATCCTTGTGGTGAGTGTGCCTTGGAACCCACAGGGTCTTTTTTAAAGAACCCTCACTCACCAACCTAGTTGGTGATATGCTTCATCACTGGGTTCCCACCCTGGTCGACGAATGCTTCCAGGGTGTGCTACGATGCCTGATTACAGCGGAGCTGGGTTTTTTGTGATTGTGATTGTGACAGTGTGTGTAGTGATAGTGTGTCATTTTTAAAATTGGCTCAGGAACTCCTCCCACATATAGTGATTTTAACAATGGAGATCCTGGTCAAACTTTAAAAACAGTGGTAGATCTTTTTGATATTTAAATTGATCCCAATTATCCTCAATGTGGACATCAATCAGCTGTCAACCTGTACCAGGGATGCCCAAGTCCACTGAACAAAGGAGGGAGCCCAGACCTCTGCAGCCAACACGAGGGGCTTCTCTTTGAAAGATTAGTGTGGAAGGCCCTTGCAGTAATGCCAGTGAGGGGTGGAGCTGAGGCCCCCAGAAGAAATGAGACAGGAAACAGCCTTTATAAAGCTGGCTGAGTCAAGTGTGCCATTTCCCAGCAAGCGGAACCACGATTGCCTTAACCACGCATATGCCTTAACCATGCATATGAAGGTTAAGGCAGTGCACGGTCTAGATGTTAGGATGGGCGGGCACAAGAAGAGGAAGGATCGGAAGAAGACGTGGTCTGGTAAGTGGGTCTAAAGCTGGAGTTTAGGGGGAGGAGGTGTTGTAATTTGGCAGCACTTAAGTTAAGCATTGGCTAAAGACAGCCTGTATTTAGAGGCTAAATTGTCCGCTTTGTGGAATCCATTTTGTATTTCTGGCAGCCATTTTGGTTGCCATGTGCTGCCATGTGCTCACCATGTGCTCTGTCCTACCTTCCTGTTAACTGCTCTTGAAATCTGCCTAGAGACAAGTTATATTTAGTTCCTCTTGCTTTGCACATGCTCAGTTGAGCTTGCAGCTGTTCCGAGTTTATAAATGTCAGGATGTGTCTACTAGAAGTAGAAACTGTTAGCTCCACCCACTTGTCGACTGTGCATTTTCTGTATGACCTTATATGTATCTAAAACCAGCATTTGTGTTTGTACCGCCTTCATTTGAGCCCCTGTGTGGGTATAAAAGGACCATGGTCCTTCCATTCAGTGTGCTACTTCATGCATTACTGAAGGGTGATGTGCGAATTTAGCTCCACCTCATGAGGTTTAATAAACTCTGTCTTTCTTATTCCAGTTTCTATGCCAACTTCTTCCTAAGTGTCTGAGGACTCTGTGCAGAGAAGGGTGAACCCCTAAGCACTGGTAGGCCTTGCTGAGGCTCACTACTACAGATTGGCGCTTCCAACGTGGGACTCATCAGTGACTCGGATGCCCGAAGGACTGGTCAAGACGAAGGATTGGAATCTCGCTCTTGGACGCGATCGCTGCCTGAGGAGACCTGAGTCTTGGCACCCATGGCGTTTTTCCTTTCTTTCTGATCTGACCATCCCGGCGGCGCCGGTCCTTGACTGAGATCTCTTTTGTTGATTCGCCGTGCAGTGACCATTTGGTCGATTTGAGAACTTGGCAGTTGGAACCTGGACACCATTTGATTGGTAAGAGCCGTTTTGCGGCACTTGCTGTTGGTTTGATGCCTTTGATTGGTAAGGTAGTTTTAGTAACACTTACTGTGGCTTTGTTTGTATGATTGGCCAATTTTGGAATTTGTTTTGTAAGTTATATATGCATTGCAATTCATATAGGCAGGTAATGAGGAGATTTTTCTCTATTTGAAATTGTTTGAACAGCGCAACGTACGAAGAGTACCTTAAGCGCTACTTTGATTATAATACTGCATATTCTGCACTATTTTTGGCATGCCTGTTTCTAGCACACTTCGCAGAAAGTGTTGCTGTTTTGGAGGTACCAATAGGGATTTAGTAAGTACTCAGTTGACTCCCCTCAGAGGGGATACCTAAATAGGTTTAGATATAGTAAAAAGATATTTCTTTCTTGGTGACTAAGTACCCCATGGAACTAAATATGTACATAAAACGGATCCTGATCTGTGCACTTAGTAACATTCATAAGTGGTGATATGCAGAGCGCTTTTTGAGTGTTCTACCAGCCAAAAATTATGAATTTGGTGTATTTTGGCTTCTTGACCATGGAACAGTTTTTTGGGCTACTTTTGAGAGCTCTTCTTGTAAATATGACTTACAATTAGTATTTACAAATAGTTTGGTCTTGCGTACAATTTGTAAGCTGTCTTAAAGTCCTAAGTGTTGATTTGTGGGTTAAATGTGTGTTTCAATGTCTATGTGGTTTGACATTGGTGATACTTGTGTGAGTAAATAGCGATTGCGCTCTTTGTGTAAGAATGGCTAGCTTTAAGCGCGCTGTGTTGTGTGTTCTGAGTGTATGACCCCCTTCTGTAACTGTCTGGAATGAGCTCAATGAGTTTGTTTATGTTTTTTTGCTGTCATCATTCTGTTATGCAAACTGTCATTTAGTTACTTACATATTAAATAAAAATCCAGAAATGAATTATATAACATATGCTAAACAGCTGCATGTTACTATTAAATTGACAGAGTAAGACACTATACATGTGTGCAAATTGCCACAATGCTAAAGATAAAATTAGAATTCGTATTCAATAGGATTAAAATAGGCCTCATACAGAGGAAGAAAAACGAAATTGTGTGTTTTGTAATCAATAGACTAAAATACAACATGTTACAGCATTTTCCTTAGATACATTGTATTACACATTAAAAGGCATGCACATAATTTGAGTGAATTTGGTCGTTGCTGAACTAAATACACATTATAGAAAGATAGATTTGACTGCATTGAAATGCCTCAGTTTTTAAATAGACTGTGACATGCTTTTCTTTCAGCACCCGAGAAAAAAAGCTTTCCAACAGCTGTGTTTAAACTGACTAACTGAAAAGAAACTGTTTGACACAGCAAATGGGGATTTAACTCTGTCAGGGTATTTCAAATAATAAAGGGGTTTTTTCCTGAGAAAGGCGTGAAAATTCGACGCCTGCTGACAAACAACAGCTGCATAAATAGCATATGGCTATTCCTGATCACGGCCACAGACAGGAATGCTGAGTCAGCGAAATTTTAAGTCAGTGTAAAACTGGTATGAAGGCCTGCATTATTTTAAAAGTTTCAAAAAACCAGTTTCATTATTTTGGATAACAGAGAACAAAATTGAAAGTAGGGATTTCCTTTCTTAATGCCTTTTTAACAAGTACATCTGTGGTTCTGCTGTTAAATAATAACTGTCCTTTTAAAAAGTGGCGCAGACTTTTTCAGTTTTAGTAAGGCTTCTGTGCTTTGTATTATAAATGAATACATTTAAAGGTGATAGGAAAGGAATGAGGCTTGCTTTTCATATATGGAACCATCAAAAGGGTTTGTGATCATTAGTTTTAAAAAAAAAATAAAGGAGGAGAATTTTGATTCTATGCAGGGAAAAAATGTTTCTTAAAAATAATTGCCATAAAATTGTTTTTGATCTTTTGTAATGTCTGATAATCATATTGTGAATAATATATAGCTCCTAGCATCAAAGTTGGATTTGAGTAGCACTTTACCATGATGTGGGGAGTACAATGTGAAATTTCACTTTATCTAGGCATATACAAACCTATTTTTTAAGGGTATACCTTATACATTTCTGATCCCCCATCTCTGGGATATCTAGAGGACACCCTGGTGATCCCTAATATGCCAAAATATTGTAGGATATTCATTTTTAAGTGCCCCTACCACCAAAGTCGAAATTGAGCAAAAGTCACTATTTTAAAAGCAATTCTGCCACTCAGGGCAATTTTTAAACTGATCAGAGGCTTCAATAAAGTACACATGCAAGTATAGAATAAACAGCTGACCTACTGCACCCAACACACTGTACACAAATGAAAATAAGTATACAGAAACCACAGCAGAAGTTATTATCCTACCTTTAAATTACTGGCAAACACACCGGACAGGACTGCCTATCAGCCGTGATTCTCCAGAGTTGCTTTGAATTACAAAAACCGCATGGCAAGCCTTGCAAAAAAAAAAAAATGACCAGCTGCTGAACGGGTCAAAGGTCGGAGTTCTGCATTTAGCAACTTAGCAGGGTGAAGGGTAAGGTTTGCTTGGCCACTTCGACCTCTGAAAAGTTTTGGAAAGACGAGATGACAGCGCAGAGAGAGGAATGAGAAGCTTTGCTTCCTATTTTTGGCAAACACACGTTTTGCGCAGTCATATGAAACGAAGGAAAAGCAGCCCTCAGTTGAGCATTGATCTGTCATGTATATAAAAATAATGGTTTTAGTTTAAAGAATACTGTGCAAGGGCTAAGATAAGGAGGAAATGGATTTTAGTTTGCATTCATGCGCCCTCATGTTAATCTACTACAATTGCTGAAGGAATTGGTACATTGGTTACTAACGCTTTCCACAGTACTCAATGTGCTTGTGTTAGGCTGAATCAGAAAATAGCCACTTTCTAAGATATGTCCTACAAGTTGTTTGTGCCCAGTTGCCACAAATAGGGGTAAATAGTGTTGACAGAAGGTAAACCTGTTTCAGGTTTTCCTACTGTCAAAATGGGGGAAGGAGGCTAGCTCCTATACAAATTAAGGGTAGGCAAAATTATGTTTTCTCTCTCTTTTTCTCACTCTCTCTTGAGTCTGTCTAAGCTGTCTAGGAAATAGCCATGAGATAGTTATTGGCTATTCAGTAATACTGTTTTAAAAATTGTTAGCATTAATAAAATGATGAAACATATATACTATGTTACTGCCCATCCTGTATGAAAGAATGAGTAGAACAGATTGATGTTCCCTTATTTGACCTTTAAAGGGAACTGTATAGTGGGGGTTTCTGTTCAAAAATCTCAGGTGGCAATACCATTATTGTTTATGTTATTCTCATGTTCTATACAGTTTTGCAAGGGCATTGCTAGTCTTTTATTAGCTAGTCTGTGTAATTGAGCTGACAGCCCTTATTAGAGCTGGAGATAGGGTTTTTTCCTTTTGAAAATGATGTTGCATAGTCCGGATCGTGAAAAGTAGAATGCAGGAAAGACGCCCATGTGATCCTTAGCAAACATTTTGAAGGAAAATATTGTTTTTAAGGAGTTTGTTTGTCATAACATGTTCTGCTGGAGAAAATGTACCCACTATGTTGAAGTTTAGTTCTTTTTGCAATAAGAATCTGTTAAATTAGCAGTTTTAGATTTTTCCTGCTGCGCCTATAACATGAAAGCATGACCTTAAGTGTAACATGTAGGTGTTTTTATTAAGAGAAAGTATTTTAGAAGTGTCTGCAGTCCTGTACAAGTAATGCAAGGTTCATAAGTAGTAGTGTAGGAAAAGTTTCTTTTTCTTGAGGTTCTTCAGATGAATAATATAGGAATATACAAATGTAAGGATTTGGAGTATGTCTGTATTGTTTTTCTTTTTTCCTCAGAATTTAGTAAATGAACACAGACTTCCTTGGCTGTTTGGGATTGGGTGATGTATTACTCTTGTCAGTTCACCAAAACGTTCCTTTTATACTTGCCAATAGGTCTAGGGTGTTTTTTTTTTATTCTCAGATAAGATGAAGTGGTTCTTGGGTGCCTTGCTAATGAATGGGGCCCCAGGACTAAGAGAGTATTCTGAGACTATCCTCTCTGTTGATAGATTATTTTTATGCCTTGTCTAAAGACTTTTTGTTCTGCCCACCAATAGATATTTGCTGCCCTACAACCATTGCCAGAGGGGCCCGGACATCAGATCCAGCCTGGGAGTCAGCACCAGTCCAGCCTACAGTCAAGATAAAGGGAACCAGCACAGACGTTGCTGGCAACTAGGACCTCAGTGAAGGCCGGAAGCACTGGGACGTAAAGTGTGTACCCCTGCCACTGTCTTGGGCGAAAGACGGGGTCACAAATCAGGATGAAGAAATCTTTCTGTGGATCCAGTTTTTGATGCCGCCCAGCTGAGAGAGTCACAGACCGATAAGGACGGCAAGGAGGCTTTTGCTTGAGGTGACCCCCTTTGAAACAAGGGTTGCTTCAGGCCTTGAGTCCTGGTCCCAAAGTGAATGCAAGTCTACGCCTTTGTTTGTTGATCAAGGGATGCCTGAGCATATTGGCTACAATCAGTGGCCCCAACAAAAGAGCAGTGCGCCAGTGGTGCAATACAGGAGTTAGGGAAGGACTTGAGTTTAGGGTACAGGTGCTGTGCCCTTGGTGCTTGTTAGATTAAAGTGAAGAAAACTGGTGCACTGCCTGAGACACTGGACAGGATCGTTGAGGGTATTTGCCCTGGGGGGTGATTGCCCCATTCTGAAAGAAAGACTTTTTCTTCTCAAACTGGGCCGTGATTCTTGAGTTGCGAGTTGTGCAGCTCCACCGTGGGAACAACAAGAGCCTGCCTGTGAGGCTCAAACGGACACAGGGAGAAGACTCCCCTCTGGCTGGTTTGTACAGCGGCTACAATTTCCCAAGGACTCTTTTTTTTTGTTAGTAATGTACCCCTTTGGTCGTCCCATTTTTGAGGAGGAACAGCCCTTTGCGGCTCCTTGTCCTAATTCCTATGGCCCTGTGTGGTCCTCCTGGTCCCCCGGAGCCAGGATTGTTTTTGTAATAATATGTCTGACTGCATTAATATTTTTTTTAGGAGTAATGTTTATTCTGCACGAGAAAAGTTCATCTGAGCAGTTTAAAAATGTTACTTTACTCTTTCCTTAAGTATATTAATTGATACTCTAGCCCTCATAAAAGAAATACTGGAAAAGTCTATTGAAAATGTTTTTATTAGGTATGTGCTGTTGGCTATTCTGAAATTGAAATAGATAGTCACTGAAATACATCAGAGCCCTGAAACTTAGAATTAGACTAGATGGTTTTGGACTCTTGTTTCTGCTTGGGGCTGGAAGCTACTGACTATCCTGTATGTAATGTTGATACTTTTTTCATGCTGTGTATGTATCCAATGTGGTCCAATGCTTTGCTCCATTTGCATCTCTGCTTGTATACCTGCCAAAGGGAACGTTGCTGAAACAAAGGCCCAACAAATGTTGAATAAAGAGGTGGCCGAAATAATGTTAATAGATGTACGGGATGAATATCTAGATTACCCCAGATAAACGAATGTCTTCAGCCAATGCTGAAAGGGTCGTCTGTTGTAATTTGGCAGCACTTAAGTTAAGCATTGGCTAAAGACAGCCTGTATTTAGAGGCTAAATTGTCCGCTTTGTGGAATCCATTTTGTATTTCTGGCAGCCATTTTGGTTGCCATGTGCTGCCATGTGCTCACCATGTGCTCTGTCCTACCTTCCTGTTAACTGCTCTTGAAATCTGCCTAGAGACAAGTTATATTTAGTTCCTCTTGCTTTGCACATGCTCAGTTGAGCTTGCAGCTGTTCCGAGTTTATAAATGTCAGGATGTGTCTACTAGAAGTAGAAACTGTTAGCATCACCCACTTGTCGACTGTGCATTTTCTGTATGACCTTATATGTATCTAAAACCAGCATTTGTGTTTGTACCGCCTTCATTTGAGCCCCTGTGTGGGTATAAAAGGACCATGGTCCTTCCATTCATTGTGCTACTTCATGCATTACTGAAGGGTGATGTGCGAATTTAGCTCCACCTCATGAGGTTTAATAAACTCTGTCTTTCTTATTCCAGTTTCTATGCCAACTTCTTCCTAAGTGTCTGAGGACTCTGTGCAGAGAAGGGTGAACCCCTAAGCACTGGTAGGCCTTGCTGAGGCTCACTACTACAGAGGTAGTTTATAAGGGTTGGGGTAGTTTTTAGGGCTTGGCGGGGTCGGGGTAGTGTTTGGGGTTCAGAGAGGTCGGGTAGTGTTTTGGGCTCAGAGGGGTCGTGGTAGTGTTTAGGGCTAAGAGTTAGGTAGTTTTTTAGGGGTCAGGGTCATCTTTAGGGATCAGGGGGGTTTGGGGAGTGTTTAGGGCTCAGGGGTGGTCAGGGTAGTGCTTAGGGCTACAGAAATGTAGGGCTGCAGAATTTGATGAAATCTTTGAAGAGTTTATGGCATCCAAAAATAAGGTAATTAATAAAACAAAGACCTTCACAATGGTATGTGGAAATCAATCAAATAAATGTAGACCTTTCCATATTGCAGGCTCTTTAATTAATAGAGTGAATTCCTCTGTAATTTGCAGGTCCAGTTTACTAGTAATGGCTCTTGGGTGCAACAGTTTTTAAATGTTAAACTTAAAATGAGTAAGAATCGTGGGGGGATCTTTACGTTTTCAACTAAATTGGATCAGCACCCCATTAAGGAAATGATTGAGATCTATAAGCCTAAAGAACTGTCCATTGCTACATCATGGGCTGGACTGTGGGGTTAGTCTGCTAGTAATTCACCAGAAGTTGAAGAAAATTCCTTTTTAAAATGGCTGTTTTGTTTGCCAGACTCAACTTCATCTCTGATTGTGCATAAAGAGGTGGGGATGTCCTATTTGGAGGATCTTCTTTTAATGAAACCATTGCTGATTTGGCTCTCTATACGGTCGAAAGAAGAAACATGCTTCACAAAATCGATTACACTTGACTGTCTGAAATTGGACTATGTCGCTCGTATTCCATGGCTGGCATACATAGTTTCTGTGTTTAGCTCCATATTTAATTTATCAGTAGCGGCGAATCCATCCCAAGTCCTATCACTAGCCAAGAACCTTAATAAGGCCACATTTTTACAACATAGGTCTGAACTCAGATTATGGGATGAGAAGACAGTTACTTTGTACTGATGGAAAGGGATGGCTGCCAGGTGTATTTGATGTATGTAAATAACATCCAACATCGGTATGTTTTAACCAGATTTAGATGTGGTACGGCTCATTATTTGGTTGCATTCCTGATGATGAAATGATGTCCCTCTGATAAGATCCCTTGCCCCTGCAATGGAACGAGTAATCAAAGCACACAGCACTTTATTTTGTTTTGCAAGTTGTATAAGGAATTGTGAATCCAATATCTGAAACCCCTTTTTGTTGCACAGAATATAAGAAATTATAAAGATGCATTTTTCTTTCTGCACTAAATGATCATTTTGTGTGTTTTAGTGTTGCCCTTTTCATTCTGAAAGCTATTTATTTAAGGACATATATTGTATAAGATACTGTATAGGGCATATGATTGTTTATTTTATGTGATGTATCACTGAGCTGATATCATGGAGGGTTTATGTCGATGGTATTTTTATTTGAACTATATTTTATCATGTTTCGTAATTGTTATTGTACTTTTATGGCAGTTTTTACTATCCAAATAACTTTTTGAATGGAATGAAAATGGACTGTAGCTATTAAATACATTTTTACCAGTATTTCAGGCTCATGTATGCCGTCTGCTCACCTGCAAGCACAACAGTGACACAGTTTGCATATTGCCATATCTTTTACATTTTGTACCAGCTCTCACAACTCCAAGTGATAAGGAACAAAGAGTTGGTGACCCTGTGAGTAGGAGCCAGAAATAAATCTCCACATATGCTCTTCCCACTTAAGCTCTGATTCCAAGTTGCACGGTACTGGGTGGGGTAAAATTATATGTGACCATTACCATGTGGTAAATCCACACCAGTTCTTAGCAATTATAATTTAAGCCTCTCAGAATGTGAAATTACTGTAAGGAACTGGATTTAATGGTCATAGAACCTTATGGCATACTGAAGTCAGGGCATACGTATTCACCACCTGGTCTGATCAGGTGGTTAATACATGCTTCTGACTCAGGGTGGGGGAGGTGAAGGGGTATAGGGAGTAGGGAAGGGAAGGAAGGGAAGGGAAGGGAAGGGAAAAGTAAGTGCTATCAGTGAGAACTGCATGTAGCTAAAACCTTATACATTTTTAGTGGGTGGAATTGCTGCCTGGAAAAATCGGGATACAGGAAAACCGTGTGTGGAAACGCTGATTCACTTTGAATCAAGTAGAGTGGAACTCCATATGCTAATTCTGCTTCACTTAACTCATCATCAGGGCTTTAGAGGTGTAAAGACTTCTAAAAAGTATCACCATTAAGCAACTGTAACCTCCTGAAGACTGTTTATGTACCTCTGTTCTTTGGTGATTGAAACAAAAAATCCAGTCACAGTCCAAATAAAGCCATTACAGTGTTTTTTTTGCGTCAACTCCAATGACTGTGTGGCCACTGAAACAGTCAAAGTAAACTTTTCAACAGACATATTTTCAAAATTGTGTATTAGTTAAATCTAACTTGCCCTACTTAGATTCAGTTAGGGCAGCTAATGTCGATATTTGTCCAGAACTAATTAATGATCCTAATTTTTTTCAAAAAACATTTCCAAAGATACAAAACAAAGAGACATATACGAGGGATACCCTTTGTTACTGGGAAAGATTTACACTGCGGGAATAATATCAAAACTCTGAATTCCTAAATCATCACAATATTACAAGAAAGAAGATCAACAAGTATGGGACAAAAGCAATACAAGGCGTCAAATTAAGGTTTTGGCCTATTACTTTCCACAGAACTAGAGCTTGCTAGGATTAACTTTATTACTGAAATTACAAAAAGAGTTATTAAATTTATTAACTAACAAAAGGAATATTCAAAGTTCTGCTATCAGAATACCATGAGCTTGCAAATACTTTTATGGCCTTCATTACAAGCTAGGCAGAATGGGGTGAGGTATTTACCACACCTGGTAAATATTGTTATTGTGGGGTGAGGTATTTACCACATGTGATAAATACTTCCTATTCTGAGTTTTTAACTTTCAAATTAGGCAGAACATGGGTAATCTGCATTCAACACACTTAATTATTCATGTGATTAAGTTTTTCAGGCATTTCCCCTTGGTAACTTTCAGCAGGATTGACAAGTCAGAATCTATCAGGGTGAAACTATGACTGTGTTATAATATCACACAATAAATCAGAATGTAGCCCTTCCCTTGTATTGAGGGTTTCAGTTTGATTAAGCAAGATGTTCTTTTACGTATGAATATTATATTTCCATACTTGAAATACTCAGAATGTAGGAGTTTTTTCTGTTTTGATTCCCGGCTAAACCATCATGTGGGAAAAGGGTGTTAGTAAAGGAGAACATGATAATAAATAAAAGATGTAAATCAAATGATCACAGAGCAAAAAGAAGTATATTCTCCAGCTTTTTATCATTAAAAATGGAAGTCATGATGGATTACAAATATAGTGAGGGGGTTAAGTATATAGGAATCTAAGAATTATATTATGGAAGTGCTGCTCTAGAAATGTCTTTTCACAAATGGCAATGTTTTAATCTAATTCTCCATACATAAAGTATACTAATGATACTCAGAAATTCCAGAAAGGGCTATGGGAAATAACTTTGGGTTCCCCCAAGGCTGCTACAGGCAACCATATGTTCAAAATCTGAATGGAAAAGAAAACTAGAGAGCTGTTTTGCAAGTAGCAGTTATTCCTGCCAATCACCATGATAGCATGTACAGGAAAGGATGTATAATATGGATTATATTTGGATATCTGTTGAGTGTGGGACTATAATTAGAAGCATTAAGTGCTGTGCTCAAGAAGACAAATACATTGCTATGGGCCAGCAAAAATATACATATGTTTTAACATAATGACAGGTCATAAACCCTGGGCAGTTAAATAAAGACTTATTATAATTACAATAAGATGATATGTCATAAACTGTTAGAAAGCCTCACTGAAATGTTAAGATAATTAAAGATATATTATAAGAAAACAATACAACAAAATGTATGCTTCCTGGGAAGGACATTGGACACATATATGTGATGAATTACACTCTAATTAAATAAAGGCCTTTTAAGTTTGGTTGTGGAAGCTGGGGGACATGTTAAGTATTAGTTAATCCATTCATGGATTCAATAGTGAGAGAACACAACTGGTCAGACTATATCTCAGATTTGTACTGTAAGGAGCATTCGAAATATAATGCAGAAAAATTAAAAATGTTGAATGACTGGTGCTAATGAGGTTTTATAGAGCAAGCAGGGAATAGTTGGAAATGTGTCTTGTAATATAATAGTCTGTCTGATATTGAGATCACAATTACATCAAAATCTACACATTTCCTGCTCTGTAGCTAAACTGAAGCATGGATATTAATGTTAAGTTCTACTAGAGAAAATGATAGACAATAATCCTTAACACATGGAAGGAGGTAAATTTAGTTCCAGTATTTAAAAAGTGAATTCAAGATGACCCGCTATTTAAAAGATGGGGCTCAGATGGATCTAAGGTATTTTATGCCATCTTGGTGATAGGAAAATCATGGACTTTAATGCAGTCCATGTGGCTGAGATTAATTCATGCATTCCATTTACTAGTAAATATCTAAAAAAAAGTAACATTTTAATGTGCAAAGTAATGGATAGATACTAGAAAAAAACATCAGTGTTACTAAAAACAAGCCTCTTGGTTCAATTGGAATAAATATTGAATCCCAAGTGGTAAAAGAGAAAAAAGTAGAGACTGCATTTGAAAATTTTGTTTATCTCATTTTCTGTCTGTAATGTGAAGGCCTTTATCCAAATCTTTGAAGGTACTCTCTCATCTCCAGCGTTCACTGGAATAGAATGGAGCACATAAAAATAATTGAATGGCATAGTCATGATTGAAAAGTAATGTGGGAAACCTCAATTAAAATTGATAATAATAACTTCTAGCAAATCTTTCTGATTGGAAGTAAGACTATGGAATGATACTGATATAATAGCATGCTCATAAGAGAGAAGAGGAACATTTTCTTTGCTTCTTGATGTGTAGGGTAGTATATTTGAACACAATGCTAACATATGTGCGTTTTTTATTCCGTTACATGATGCTGCTAGTAAGCTACAATTAAAATTGCTCCAACTACATGCACTGACCTCAATGTGGTGTTTGAAAAATCATTTACCTGAAAGGGTACCTCTAGTAAAAACTAGTAATGTTCTGAAATTTTGTTTTTGCAATTTAAAATCGAGATTTAAAGCCACCTTTCAAGGGGCAAAACCTCATGTGATACTGAGATATCTGAAAGATATGAGGCCGTGTATACATTGTGCAATGGGGGTGCAACGGGCATGTGCACCCCCTTTGTGTGCCCCTTGGAAACAATGGTATTACAGAAGGTGCCGTAGTCACTTGTGCAGCCTCTTCTGTAATACTGATAGCGCTGGTGCCCAGGTAGCACCAATGCAATCTTGAGAAGGTGTTCCCTCATTTCCATGGGGCATGTCCCCATAAAAATGAGGCAATCTCTGCCTCTGTGCCCACGCCGTATTATATACATGCGCACAGATGCAATCAGGTGCTTAGGAGGTGCACTCACAGTGTGCCACAGAAAGGTGGTACACTGTTAGCGTGCCTGCTGAAGGTAACCCTCTAGAATGGAAAAGGTGGGTCCCAGGGTAGTTTCTGTGCTGTGGTTGGGTCTGAAATTAGATTGAGTAATGTTGATAAGTTGGTGGCTATTGAGGTATTCAGTGAGACATCTGTTGATGATTTTCTTTAAGACCTTGGCAGGGAGATCGATCTGTAGTTGGAAAGCATTGACGGGTCCGCAGAGAGTTTCTTCACCAAAGGGACAATAGTTGCATGTTCCCAAGCATCTGGGAAGGTTGTGGAAGAATTGAGGCATTCAGAATGTGTTTGAGCATGGCGCTAATGGGTTTCACTCCTCTAGAGTGGCAGCAATGGCAAGGGCCCGATGGGGCATATAAGTGGATGGACTTCATTGTGGTGGTGGTTTCTTCTGGTGTGATGACCAGCCCTTTGTTAACATTGATTCTTTGATTAAGATTTGATTTTGTTTCACAAGGTCTGTCAAGTCTGGTTGTGGGTTGAAGTTGCTGTTATTGGCAGGGATTTTGTTGGTGAAGAATTGAGAGAGATTGCTGGAAATCCTTCACAATTACAAAGATTTCTTTACTTCTGTTGGTGCTGGCATTGATGCAGTCAACCCGAGCAGCACGTTTGGTGGTCCAGAACATTTGGTGGTAGTATCTCAGGACAAATTTGAACGTGCTCCTGTATGCATTGGTCTGGCTCATTCTCCATTTGTGCTCCAGTTGTGTGCAGTGGCATTTCATCAGTCTGAGTTCCTCTGTGTACTAACTGGCCAGGTGTTTAGATCTTGCTATATTGTTGTGCTTGAGGGGGGCCAGGGAGTCAGTGCAGGATGTGATCCAATTGTTGAAATTCTTGATTGCTTTGGGGATGTTGTTGCTGTGTTTGGGCTGATGGGTGTTGAGAGTGGTGTACCAGTCATTTTCTGTGATGCTGTTCCAGTTTCCATGGGCTGGTCTGGCCGTGGTGCATGTGCATTGGACTGGGACGGGGATGCTGAACTTGATGAAAGAATGGCCTGTCCGGAGACTAGTGTGAGCTCTTTGACTTTAATGTTGAACGTGGTAAAAATAGGGATCAGGAGGTGTTTGGTAACATGGGTAGATCCCTTTATTCATTAGGTGAGGCCCAGGCTTCGAAGGTCTTTTCCTGTTGGGTTGGGCTCGGCGTGGTCTTCTAGGGGGTGCCATGGCATAATAGAGGTGGCAATCATCAGGCTACTTTTAGGAGGGCAGTCAGTTTGATGCCATTACTTGGACATCCGATCTGCCAAGTTAGTCCTCGAATTAAATGGAGCAAAGGCAGTCCTGCTCCTGGGACCTAGCTGTAGATTGTGGTCTGTTGTTTCACTTCTTTGATCTCCAGACATGTTTGCCTTTACAATCCAATACAACACAAATCCTTGGGTCTAAGTTATCTGAACAAACCTGACAAACATACACAAAGGCACTATCACACAACCTAACTGGGGGAAAGATCCCGTTAGGAAGAAATCCCTCACCCACCTATGGTGGCATGCTTCATCATTTGGGACTCTCCTCCCAGAGGAAACACCTAGTTCCTCTGAGGGCTACAACCCCCTCACTCACACTAGCAGTCTCATTTGGAGGATCTAGCAGATCCAGCTAGAGCAGTTGAAAAACATCCCTGAGCTCCTCCCTCTCAGTGAGGGGGTTGTAGCCCTCAGAGGAACTAGGTGTTTCCTCTGGGAGGAGAGTCCCAAATGATGAAGCATGCCAGCATAGGTGGGTGAGGGATTTCTTCCTAACGGGATCTTTCCCCCAGTTAGGTTGTGTGATAGTGCCTTTGTGTATGTTTGTCAGGTTTGTTCAGATAACTTAGACCCAAGGATTTGTGTTGTATTGGATTGATAAGTTTGGGGATATAATCCTTTGCAGGTCTCTTAAACGTTTCCCTAGGACCCTCCGTCCATTGTATTTGTTTATTATGTTTGCCTTTACCACATCAATTGCCAACAAAATAAGAAATCTGGGTGTTGTACAGGTTTTCAAGTTTATTTTTTTTTTGCTTAGTTAGTTAAAACGATTGCATTACAATGAATTCACCACTTCAAAATAATTTGTTCACAACCATTAAAATCTATCTTTTCCTAAAAGCGACTTAAAACAGTCGGCAAGTTATCAATTAAAATTCAGCTCTTATCGTTATAAAATGTGATCTGACCATATACACAAATAAGAGCAGAGTAAATTCAGTCTGAGCGAATTTGTTCCTGTGATGCATAAGGTTTTATTAGACTATATCTCTGCAGTGTTCTA
Organism: Calotriton arnoldi; assembly: GCA_963921515.1. Lineage (NCBI taxonomy): Eukaryota > Metazoa > Chordata > Amphibia > Caudata > Salamandridae > Calotriton > Calotriton arnoldi. The sequence goes on along the minus strand of CAWUFW010006898.1, from coordinate 616,236 downwards.
TTAAGGAAGAAAAGTTTATATAAAGTGCTTTAGTGCTTCTATCTGCCTTCCCAATACGCTTTCAGGCCTCTCTGCTACTCCTAACTTCTATGGCAGTAACCTTTTCCTCCACAATTTTGAGGAATTTTACTAACGTGCAATTAAGTGTAAGATCCACAGGGTTAAAGCAAGCAACCACAGCCTCTCTGTATGTCCTTATCCCTCTCTTGATGAACTCTTTGCATAGTATTTTTCAGCATTCGTCTAAGGTGACGTTGCAAAGGCACAACACGTGCATGAGTCTACATTGATCCCCATAGTCCTAATTTCTCCAAGGCAGGTAATGCACTGATAATGGCATTATCCCTAACCTGAGTTTTAAGAACCATTCCCTTATGTGGATGCTTTGGGGTTTTGCTAGGTAGCCTTGAGGGAATAGTTTCTTATAAGTGCAGAGAGTTAACCACCCATGGCTCCATCTTGCCAGAGTCTGATTGTCCTCCAATAGAGACTTTACTTTAGTGTTTGATTTTATTATTTTTTTTCAACTCACTGTGGCTCAGATTTTGGGCCCAGGCATATGAAGGCTCCATGGTGACAAATGACCTTTGTAGGAAAGCTTTCATAGGTGATCTATCCCTCCCCTGTATTTCCAGCCAGAGATAGTGCCCCAAGGAGTCCGCCTTCACAAGTTAAAGGGTTTGTCAACAACTCACAAAAGCTGCCTGCCTGCCCAAGATTTGTTTACCCAGTACGAACTCCAGCCTGATTAGCACAGGGGACGTGTATGCCGCCAGATGGAAGACAGTTTTGTAGCATTTTTGAGACTAGATTTGAGCATCACACTGTCCAGGCCCCTCAGAGCCTCACTCCTGCACGCTAATATTGGGAGGATTCTAGCGTCTGCCACCCGCAAGATTGGAAAAAAGTAGTAGCCCTTAATTTTTTTGTGGAGCAATCCCAGGTCAGCTCTAAGTGCTTTGCCTTTCCTTTTGATTTCTTCCATTTGGGCAGCAAATCTCCCATTAGGATTGAAGAGGACACCCAGGTATTTATACACATTGGGTTGTTCCACTTTTTCTGTGCCTAAGCGCCATTTGTAGTTTTCCTGCTTTTTCCTTTGGAATGTGAATGTTTGGGTCTTTTTCATCTTAATAGTTAACCCACATTGTTATTCCATAGATGCGTCAAGGAGCCTCTGCAGACCCATTTTGGTACTGTTTATCAGAACGAAATCATTCGCATATGGGAGGTTTGATGTTGTGAATCCTCCCACTTTTGCCACGTGGTTGTTAACTTTGGTTACTAAGGGTGGTAGGTCAGAAAGAAACAGATTGAAAAGAGTTGGACCAGTACACATTTCTGTTTTAGACCCTATGTTATTGGTGTGCACCTAGACAAGTGAGAGCCATTCCCAAGTTTTATCCTGATCCATGTTTCTGTGTGCTGCATTTGCAGTGCCTCTAGAAGACCGCTTGTCATGTTCCAATCTGCATGCTTTGCCATAATTTACTACTCTCACCCTGTTAAATGCAGATTTGTAGTCTATAAAACATAGGTGAGCAGGCTGTTTATATGGCATTGTGAAATCACTTAGCAGGGAAAGGATTGGTTATAGACCCTGTTAGTTTATTAAAGCCAGTCTGGTTTGGTGGGATAATGTGATGATCCTCAGCCCACAACTGCAGTTCCACCAGAATGATTACTATGAAGTTTTTAGCTTCATAGTCCATTAATGCCACAAGGTGGTAACTCTCAGGCTTGTTTTTGTCTACCCCCTTGAATATTAGCTCAATCACTGAGCTATTCCATGAAGTGGGGGCTCTGCCACTGGATAGGACAAACTTGAAGAGTGGCTCGAACTTCTCTGCCCAGTATGTTGGTTCTTCCTTGAACATTGCTGGACCAATCCCTTTAGGGCCCAGGTCCCGTTCTCGAAGCCCTTTAGAGATTCGCCTCTGGATGTTCCGTGCGCTGTTTGTCTATTGTTAAGTTCTATTTGGCTTTCAAAATAAAGGCTGGATTGGGGACTCAAGGTCTCACTGTTTGGCCTTGTTGATGTAATTTTGATTACGCTTGCTCTTGCTGCGCCAATTGGCCTTGGGCATTGTTCCCTTTCCCTGTACAGCCCTTCTCTCCCTTTTCCCCATTCAGCAATAGTTCTAAGAGAGGTGAGCTGAGACTCTTGTTCTGAAGTTGTTCCTTGTGGTCCTGAAGATAAAAGTGGCTTTCTATTTGAGTGAGTAGATCACTTGTGTTAAAATGCGTGGTTAGGAAGCTGGCCCAGGCAGCTTCTAAGATGTTTGAGCTTGGCATCCGTGGCAAGGGAGAACCATCCATTACAACACAGGCATTATAACGCAATGCCTTTACAACACAGTCACTACAGTGCAAGTTACATTACAATGCATGCTGTTACAATGCATGCCATTACAACACACATCCCTCACTGACCAGCACCTTGCCTGAGGTAAGCACCCAGCGGTGTTAGAATAGTAATTTTCATTGTAATGGAACATGCGTTGTAATGGCTTGCGTTGTAATGGCATGCGTTGTAATGGGAGTTGCATTGTAAAAACCGCGTTGTAAAGGTATGCGTTGTGATAGTTTGCATTATAACATCATACATCCATGGCAAGGGATTGTTGATACTGTTTACTGTCTGCCAAAAATTGGATGAGTTGCTTCTTTTTGCATCACAGAGCAATTCTTGCACAGAAGGTTTCATTACTAATTCTCACTAGCTCTCATTTCTTCTTTTTTAAATCTTTTTTTGCTTTCTTTAAGTTGTGCCAGAGGTTAAAATCACTCGGTGCTTTCCTCAGTGCTTTCCAAAGTTGATTTACTCTCCTTGTTATTTCCCAGATATGATGATTTCTCCTTAGGGTGCCATGGGAGATGTCATTAAGTCCAGGGCCTTTGTGATGGGTAGCTACTGTTGTTGCAAAGAGGCATGAAAATTCAGCTGTGAAGTGTTCTCTGCTCCTCACAGGATCATGCATTGCATCTGAAGTGTGGAATAGTCCCTTCACACCTTGAATAGGATTTGGCAAGGAGGTGTGTGTCCATTTATTCGTCTTATTGTTGATTATGTAAAATGCAGTCTCCTTGTCGACTGACGGCTCATGTTCCACTAGAACGATCCATAGAACTATCTCCTGAGGATGATGATCACATTCGATCTTCTCTCCCATAGCAAACGAGGTTATATGTTGCATTAGAGGTGGATCCATCAAGGTGTAGTCAATCAGGGAAGCTCCTGAGTTTTGTACAGGATTCTGGCCTACGTTCTGTGTCACACATTAGCTCAGGGGTTAGCTCGGTCTTTTTCAGCTCATTTTAAGAAATTGATAGCTATTATGAGTCAAGCCCGAAATCAAATAATTGACGGGTATTAAAATATCCCTAAACCATCTTGCTTTAATAAATTAATGGGTGATCTCCATCAGTAAGAGGCTACTAGCCAGAAACAGGTGCAGAATGTGGCTGCTCATCTAGTCCTAATGTTGTGGGTATTTGCATGTATTACAGCTGGGAATTGGATACTACACTGACTACTGTCCTCTAACAAGTTTACATTTAAAATTGTATGTCTGGTTTAGTGTTGATATGGGTAAATATGATGTTAATAAATTCCATGAAATGTGCAGGCCTGACAACAGCAATACCAATAAATGCAATGTCAACTTATGCCATAACCTGTGCCCTAATCTATGCCCACCCAACAGTGTTGATACCAGTAGTAACGATGTCAATATATGCCATAACCCATGAATGAATGACAATGTTGTTACCAGTAGAAACAATGTCCATGTACGCTATGACCTAAGCAAGCATGACTGTATCAATATCAGTAAAGACAAAGTCAATCCACGCTATGACAACACATGTGTACACACAATGTTAAGAATGTTATTAAAAATGATAACCGCGACTGCCATGTTATTTTCCGGAGTTCCAATGAACTCATGTCATTCCTGTCGGATTTACCCAAGGTGACCTCCGCATCAACCTCGAGTCAGAGATACGTGGTCAGGCAGGCCCTGCAAACTGCACCCATGCCTATCTATTGATAGGCCACAGGTGGGGTCTCCCTTAACCCAAAGACAAACGCTCACTAAGGGAAAACACTGATCAATTCCACAGTTAGATAGTTGCACCACAATAAAACATGTATGGCCAAAGGCTCATGTTCCCCAAAAATACCACAAGCTAGATACCACATGTAGATAGGAACACTCAGCCAATCAGGACACGACATGCACAACACACATAGTGAACACCCGCTCCTCATGCCGGACATCTGGACACATACACACTGGCCCACAATAGCTATCCCAGAGGACAAGAGCCATCTGTGTCCTTTTCTGATGCACAAGCTTGTTAATTTATGACTGAGATGCTTTTCAGGAATGCAGAAATTACTTTATTGTGCCTCACGAGATGCATAGAATGTCAGACAAAACTTTGTACACCAAGAGTCTTTCCTCAGACGCATTCTGTCACGACTCTCCAAGTCGCTGCGTTCAATTAAACCAACTTGTTCCTGCTTTGCCAAACACCTCTTGTCTTTACATTTCTTTAAGGTGAATTCATATTCAAGCAACATTTTGGGAAGCCAGCCAGGAGAGATTGGTTTATCGAGCCTGACTGCTGCCTAAGGACATGAACACGTGCCCGAACGGATTCATCTGCGCAAACAAGATCGGTGAGCAGATGCCAAAATTGATTAGAAGTTCTGCTGAAACCGCGGGATGGAGGTCTGTCCGGAGGCCGACATCACAAGGGTAAGACACCACATCTTATCCTTAGTCCCAGGATGTGGTGTATGGCAAACTAGGACAAGCATGTAGATCATTGTTTTCCTAGTCAGCATTCTAGAGAAAGGTGAAGGTAACTACAGTTTGTTTAGCTTGAGCAGTTGGGATTGACACAACAGTACAACCCTGACCCTTGGTGTGTTATATAGGGTTACGTTTTAGCTCGAACAGTTGGGCGTTATACAACAGTACACCCCCAAATCCTTAGTTTGTTGTATAGGGTCACCACCTCAATCTTATTTTCTAGTCAAATTGCTTTTCTTAGAGACTTGCAAGGCTTCTTAATATTGGGGGGATTTAAAAGAAGTGAAAATGTGGATTTTTGTAGTTTGAGTGCTGGGCGTCAGGAAGTTGGTAAGCACTACCCCTGCGTGTGACATCAATCAATCAGCATTTGTAAAGTGTGTTAATCACCACAGGGGTATCCAAGCATTGCGTGGGAGGGGGGAGCTACTCAAACATCCAGGTTTTGAGGTCGCTCCTGAATTGGGCTAGGGAGGCGGAGGTTCGGTGGTGGATAGGGAGGTTATTCCAGTCATTGGCGGCGAGGTGGGAGAAGGTGGGTCCTCTGGTTCGAGTGTGCATAGGGTGTAATTCGTTAGGGAAAAGTCAGGCGTTGGTGAAAGAAGGTGTAACTTGTCTCTGGCCACAGAGGGGCGATAGTTGTCAGGTTATTCCTTTTTCTGCACAAAGTGCAGCTACCTTTGTCCGCCGAGCCGATAGTGTCAGACTCACTTAGCTTTGCGTAATACATGGAGCATCCCATCTCCTTGGGTCACAGGCACTAGGAGGGGGGTTAGGGCTTTTTGGGCAAAGTAATCACTTTTTCTGTCAACCTTTTTCTCTCTTAGGGGTATATGTACAAGAAATGCCGCTAACTAGCGTTAGTGTTAGTTAGCAGCAGTTTTCTTAATGTTGCCTAGCAGCAAAAACTATAGCCCTGTTAGCGATATATTTACAATAGGTCGCTACATGGCGATAGTTTCAGGTAGCCACGGTGAAAACTGTCGCTAACACTAGCATGAAGGTGATATAAATTATGAAGTTAGCAGGCAAAAACTGACGAAAGGCCAATTTGCGGACAAAAAACTCACGTTAGTCAGCAGAACTTCACCTTTTTTGCCTCTAGAGGCAAAAATAGCCAATAAGTCCACCTCCAATGAAAAAAATAATATAAAAACAATGGAATGCAGAATGAAGCAGGCAGGGACAAGTGCAGCATGGATCACCAACCTCCCCAAACCCCCCAGCAACCAGGATGATCAGCCAGAGTCCCAGGGGAATAGGAAATGCAGATTCAGGGCTGCATATATGAAAAGAGGAGCACCGCTGGGGAAAACCTTTGATGCATCACTTTTCATAGCGCCCTCCTTGCAACACCATGGCAGCCAAAACCTTGAAAGCGCGGACAGTCCCTGAGGCCCGGAGGCCTTGCTGTGCCTGCGTCTGGGACCCAGAGTGGGATGTGGAGGTGCTGTAGAGTTGCTGGGCCATGGCGGTAGACATTGAGGCATCGGCGATCGCCCTTACCTGGTGGTGAAGTCTGCCAGGTCGCATGGAGACACATTGCTGACCTGTGTGAGAAGACTGCCTGGTGCCCCTTGGAGCTGTGAACAGTAGAGGTGCTCCTGCGCACCATCGTAGGGAGGGCTGCATTGCATACCACGAGCCACCACTACACCGGGATGCACGGAGGGTATATACCAATGGTGAGGCGCGCCTCTCTGCATCACAGGCCGGAGGATGTTGCACTGGCTGGACGCTGTGGAGGGTGGGGCCCCTGAGCTGAGATGAACCTGTGTGGTGGGAGTGCTGCAACTTCACGCATAAAGGGGCCCTGTTGCATCACCTGCATCGGGAGGTTCTCCAACGGACTTGACGGCGACTGCTGTACCCAGACTTGTGAAATCCCACCTGGCTGAGGCTCCTGCTGGCTGAGTCACAGATTTAGAGAGAGTGCAACGGATTGCACCACAGTGTCAATGTTCAGGTGAGGAGAATCTGGGATGTGTAGCGGAGGAGGCTCTGGGTCGAGTCAGGCCCAGGTGTAGTGCCTGTGGGTGATGCACCCCCAGTGGCGGCTCCTCCGCTATGGCGGAAAAGCGTCACCCCACTGCTTTCAAGTAGTCAAGCAGTGCAAGAAGAGGAAACATAACATGATGATAACTTTCTGATATTCTCATGCTATGTTTCCTTTGCGGGCGGGAGGGTGGGTGCTCCACTGCTCTACTCACGGAGCTGGGCTGGGGCAGAGTGGTATGCCCACTCAAGTGCGCAATGACTGTTTGGTCGGACCCTCTCATGCCGCCCAAATCAGTCATGCGCATTTCCCTGTTCACAATGCAGGCTGCAATACAGCCTGCATGGAGAACATGCCCACCTTTCCAGCCCCTGGCTGAACGCCTTGTCACGGCGCTCAAGAACAATTGCAGCTCCGCATTGCAGGGTTGTGATTGGCTTAGGGGAGGGACCCTGGCTAACTGCTTCCTGTTCCTGGAAGCAGACTCAGGAGAGCAGGAGCACAGAAGAAGCAGGACCCGGCCTCCAGGTGAGATTTAAAAAAATATATTTACAACCCCCACTCCCCCACCATGTCCCCGCCCCCTCCAGTGTCCTTTCCCATGTTTCCCACCTCCCAGCTTTCCAGTCCACCCGAAGCACAACTTAATGGCAGCCACTGTACGGCCATTCGCAGCGGGCTTACTACTGGTGCGCCAAAGGCAAGCTAAATTCAAGCCAGTCTGCACCCGTCTGCCCCTGGACCACGCCCAGCACCAAGGACCCTTGCTTTCGGACACTCAACCGCTACAACGCCAGCACCCTACTTGCCATCAGCCATGGACGCCACACCGCCTGCCATCTATCATCACTGTAGAATTCCCTTGCACCCTGTGCCTGCCGAAACTGCAAACACACCTTTTGCCACATCAGCACACCAGCGCCTCCTGCCTCCCAGCCGACCAACAGTGCAGCAGACCGGCTCAACTGCATCTTCCTCAATGTGCGGTCCCTCCACAAACATGCAACAGAAATCTGGTACCTCCTCAACGCCACCTCTTCAGACATCGCCTTGTTCACGGAAACCTAGACCAACCTCTACTCCGGACCGGACATCGCCATCACCATCCACGATGACTGCAAATTCGCCCACACAGACCTGAGCGCCCAGGAGGACGCATTGCCATTGTCTAAAAAAGCACACTCCAACAGACCACACACTCTAATGACCCAACGGCTACCATGGAACACCTCCACTTCCAGATCTGGACCAACCCCAACCCCACCCTCCGCGGCAGCCTCATCTACAGGCCCCCGGCCAATGAATCCCCATTCACCGATGCCTTTGTAGACCTCATCGCACCCCAGGCTCTCCCATCTACTGACTACATCCTACTCAGACACCTCAACTGCCACCTGGACAATCCCAGTGACCAGAACACCACCACCCTCCTGGCGAACCTCGCCAACATCGGACTCAAGCAGCTAGTCACTGCATCAACCCACATAGCCGGACACACGCTCGACCCGGTCTTCTCCACCAGCGGGAACTTAAACTACAGTCACACCCCCGAACTCTCCTGGAACGACCATCATAGTATACATTACGCCTTCACCACGCCCACCGTCCCCACTGCCATCATCACCCTCCCAGCCACAGCTGGATCAAGGCCATCAAAGTACTTTTCAGCAACCCCCTTAGCACCACCACAACGCCAATGCTTACAGATGCCAATACCGCAGCGCGCAAACTCCACCGATGAAGCTCCAACTGCGCTGACACCATGGCAGCTCCTCCGTGTCAGTGGACTGAGCATCTGGGGGTCACTGGCCATCAGGGAAGGTGACAGCAGACACCCTGGATGCAAAACTAGACTCTGTACAAAGGGATGCATCTAGGCATATGCATGACCTTGTGAACCCCTCTGCCACATTACACCTGCGTCAGGTAGGATGTATGCAGGGTGGACATTCCCACACAACAAAGCCTCGTAGGAGTGGTGCAGTGAAATCTATGAGATTTCACTGCGACTATTCAAGGACACCACTGCGTCAAAGCCTTATACCTGCCTCATGGCGGGCATAGGGGTGACGCAGTGCCATAGGGATAGGCTTGCCTCATGCATTGCTGGAGTTGCATCATGCTTGCGACACAATTGCAGCAATGCGTGACTTTAGCGCCGTCAGCTAGATCAGGAATACTGACATATTATTATTATTATTAATTCGCATTTGATAAAGCGCATGGCTACCCTTAGGCATCCCAGCGCTAGCGGCAGCAAGTGAAGGGGAGATTTCTCACGGCAAGTTCTGAAAGAGCCATGTTTTTAATTGCTTCCGAAATGAGAAATGATGGGTCAATGAACGGAGATAGGTCGGGAGCGTGTTCCATAGTCTCGTCGCATTGTAGGTGAACATACAGCCTCCGGCTCGAGCTCTTTTGATTTTAGGTATTGTTGCCAGGAACAAATTAGCTGATCGCAGGCATATTGAGGGCCGGTGAAAGGCCATAAGGGCAACATTTATTTTAGGGCCAATCCTCCACAGTGTTTTGTGCGAAATGCATAAAGGTTTGAACATTATGCATTTCTTTATTGGTAGCCAGTGTAATGATTTCAACGCCGGCCTAGCAGGCTGTGATCTGGGGATGTTGTGCAGCAGCCTGGCTGCACAGTTCTGCACAACCTGCAGTTTTCTTGTGGTGGCCTTTGGGGTGCCCAGGTAGAGAGAGTTTCAGGAATCTAACCGGGACAACACCAGTGCCTGTACCATGGTCCTTCATGCAGTTTCAGGAAGCAGTGGGAGAATTTTCCGCAGCTGTCTGATGATGCCGTAACAAGAGGCTGCTAATTGTACTGCTTGGTGTTCAAATTTAAGTGCCTTGTCCAGCCATACTCCCAGGCTTTTAATCCTTTCTTTGGGTTTTGGAGACGTGCCAAGACATTTGGGCCAACTCAGTGCGGGAGAAATGGTGGAGTAGTTACCAAGGACCATTAACTCCGTCTTGTCTCCATTGAGCTTGAGACACGACTGGTCCATCCAGGTGGCCACCGTTCCCAAACAAGATTCCAAGTTGGCAGGCGCCTTCTTTGGGTGGCTTAAAGCTACCACTAGCTGTGTGTCGTCTGCATAGGTCACAATCTGGATCCCATATGGCAGGACTAGCTCAGCAAGGGGTCTTCAATAAACATTAAAAAGGGTGGGGCTCAATGAGGAGCCTTGTGGGACTCCACATGTGAGTGGTACCCTTCTTGAGGTGTGGTTGCCCTCAAAGACCTGATATGATCTATCTTTTAAAAAGTATTTGATCCAGGTGAGGACTTTACCTGACACTCCAACCATTCTGAGTCTGTCAGAAAGGATGTTGTAATTGACCGTATCGAATGCGGAGCTCAGGTCCAGCAAGATGATCGCCACTGTGCCTCCCTGATCAAGGATTTTCTGTGATTCCTCCACTACTGCTAACAGGGCAGTTTCTGTGCCCTGGTTAGGTCGAAAGCCTGTCTGGGAAGTATGTAAAATTGAGTGGGATTCAAGGTACTCAGAGAGGATTCTGTTTACATGTTTCTCTAAGATTTTACTGGTCATGGGGAGAAGGGAAACCGGCCGATAGTTACTCCAAAGTTTAGGGTTAAGGTTGTTTTTTTTTTGTAGTGCTCTTACCATGGCATGTTTCCATGACCTGGGCCCTTGGCCGGAGATTATGGAAGAGTTTAGTACTTCCAGTAGCACAGGTAATATGACATCCTCCACCTTGCGCAACATTTGCATAGGAGCTGCATCAAGGGGGGATCCCGATTTGGTACATATCTGTAAATCCTTGCGACGTGGAGCGCTGTACAGTAAATACAGTGCATCCATGGTGTCACAAGGAGCACAAGGAGGGCGCAGTGAAAAGTGTTGCAATGCTGCTTTGTCGCAGCGATGCAACACTTTTCATGAATGAGGCCCAGGACTGCGCACTATCTTATTGTGGGGCGCATTCCTGAGCTTTTGTTTTAGGGCAGGGCAGTGCAGCAATATTCTTTGCTGCTCTGTCCAGCACCAAAACCTCTGAAATGAGGCCCCAAGTGTTTGCACCAATTTTAAGACCAGCTATTTTCTGGTCTGAAAAAACTGCCTCTAACTGAACTTAGAGGCAGTTTTTGGGGTTTTGCACCATACAAGGAATTCCTTGTAAATATCGCAAAGTGGGGTTAGCTGCAGTTTTTGTACGGGAACACCCACTTTGCATCTAATTTTCATTAAGTCTCGCTAACAGAAGTGGCGATCTTTAAAATTCACGTTTTTCCCAGAAAGTGCCGCTAACTTCAGTTAGAGCCAGCTTGTAAATAAGGCGATAACAAAATAGCCACCGTAACTTCAAAAAATTGACGCCACGGCGGCATTAAGTCCTTGTACATATGCCCCTTAGTCTCTTAGATTTTCCATTTTATGTATTTATTGATGTTGTGGTGCTGTTATACTTTGAAATGTACTGCAAATGTAAAGGTTATGTCATGTTAGTAAGTCTCTGCTTTATGAAACAATAACCAATTTTTTCCAGATCAGAATTTAACGTTTGCTAGTTGTTTATTGCTACAAATCAACTCGTACTGCTCTGAACTAACAATTGCATTCTGTTTCAGGTTGTCACTATTTCATTGCATTTGTCTATTGTTTTTGTTAAATTTCCTTTTTCTAATGCATTGAATTTTATAAAGCTCGTAACCAGTAGATTGTTTTCGATACCACGATGTGTACAAAGTTCCCCAAAATTAGAGTAAAATTTTGATTAGAGTTGAATCTCTAATTATTTTAAAAATCTTGAGACAATCCAAATTTGTGAAATCCTTAAAACAAGCTCCCCAATCCAACATGGAGACCCCAATAAGCCACATGCAAGCGAGGTTTCCTACCCAGGATAGGAAACTAGAGAAACATTGTCACAAGTGGCACGTCCATACCAAAGCCCACACATTTCTCTGGCCTGAGGGGGGGCGTTTGACACAAATACCATAGAGCATTTAAGGACTCGCATACAGACCAGGTATACAGGACATAAGAAGGCTAAGAGAGAGGCCCTACTAGAACTGTTGGTCATCTTTGAGTGGGCCCAGCCTACAAGACTATCCCGAGTCCAAAAATAAGGCATCTGCACTTCTCATACCGTACACCGGGAGGGATGTGCTCTTGCTGATGCAGCCCATCCCAGTCACTGCAGTGCTGGGTTACACCAGTCCATTGGTCGGTGAAGCTGCTGGACCTCCCCTGGGGCACCAAGCTGCCGGGCAGGGAAGGGGATAACAGATCCCTCCAGCCCAGGTGCAGTTAGCCCCGCCTCAGTCTGGTGCCAAGCCTCTTGGGCTTCAGCCCCTCTCCCATCGGCTGCGACCCATTAGGTCCAAGACGAACAGGGAGCACATACTCCTGAATGCCCAACCTAGCACCGTAAGTTCACAGGGAGGTATGTGGCTATCCTGGAAGGTGATTCAACCAGTGGAGGGGAAGAAAGAAGCGCCAGTCCCACAAATTCCGACTCTGAAGAGGGAGCCACAGGCTACATTCCATCCAGGCTGGCCTATGGCATGGAGGAAGCATCAGGGAGTGAGGTTGAGGCCAAGACATTGCCTAGAAGAACAGCACGTAGCACTGAGAGAAGGAGGCAACCCAGGTGGCAGTTAGAGGAAAGGCGAGAGTTAAAGATGGAGACCGAGAGAGCTCTTGCTTGGACAGCCCAGAAAGGAGGGGAAAGAACTCCCCTTCCCCCGGAAGGAGCAGGCGCTAGGCCTCAGGCCCAACATAGAGATGAGCCAGGAGGAAGGTCCCTCCCTGTGTCACACACATCACCTGGCCGTCAGCGTAGGAGAGGGGCTGACCAGAAAATAAGTAGTCAGGAAAGCCTGACAGGGACACAATTGAGACACAGAAGGAGCAGCATGACACCCTTATGCATGAACAAGGAGAGCAATGATGAGGACGGCCACCACTCTCCCTGAAGATGCTGGTCAGGCAGACCCACCACTAGAGAGACAGTATCTAGAGAAGAGGGCGAGGCCTTCACATGACCTTTTTGTTATCTCCTGGCCTGCTGGACCGAAATGAAGGGCCACCAGTATGATCGTCCCTGGCCAGAGGAGGTATCCTTCGAACCAGAAGACATGGCCATTGCAGAGGACTACATTCGACATGGAGAGGGAGATCCGAAATGGAACTACCCCTACATGCAGGAGTGCCTGAGATGATGGGAGCCTCACATCAGGGAGCAACTGACAGAACTGTCCCGAGCCAGGATTTTTCCGCTTCTGCAGAAAGGTGCAGCAGGAACAATCTACATGCCTTGGGTAAGATGGAAAAAGAAAGGCTCAGAAATAAACTGCTGCCCACTGATGGACAGGGCAAGGAATGGATCTCATGCTTTGAAAAGAACACCGCAGGACTAAACTTAGCCTTAGGCAACATTAAAAGTCTGTTCAGTAGCCTCATTGAGTAGTAGACCAACACCGTGTTCTCCCGAGCCCACATCCCAGCAGTTATGCTTAGCAACACCGAGCATGACGGGCTGCATTTAACTCATTCAGACACCAGACCTGGACTGCCCTAAAGGATCCCCTGACTGCCTAGACATAGGAGGACCAATAGCAGAGAGCATGAAGCTCGGGGAGACCGTAACTGAATTCCTAGAGAGGATGAGAGAATGATGGGGGCAGAAGACAGGACAGCCCTGAACTGACACAGATCTCCAAGTTGCATGTTTCTACAACATCCTCAAGAGAGGACTACCCATTGAGATCCAGACCAGATTAGAAAGTGTAGTAGGGCTAGACACTAAAGCCAGGCCCACATTTTACACTATTACTGGAAGAGACAGGAGAAAGACAGGGAGAAGCCGGAGCAGGCCCAGAGAGACACCGCCAAACTGGTCCAACATAAACTGAAAAAGACCGCCATTGTAGGGGGCGCGTTAGCCGCGAAAGTCCAGATGGCACCCGTCTCAAGAAGAGCTCCGCCTATGGACCCCAGAGGGTATCTACCCAGTCCTAGTGTCCGAGGTCAAGGAGGCTGGGTCCACACCGGCCTTGAAAAGTGCCACTACTGTCATAGAATGGGCCACATGTCTAACCGGTGCCATCTAACAAATGTACCACCATCAGAATGGGATAGTACCGGGACAGCCCTCATAGTACTTTGCCCCCAAAACCAAGCTGAGAACAAAGCATCAACTTCAAGGAAATCAGACCGCAGCTGCCCCACCAGGTGGTTGGCCGAGCATGCAACAATCGCTGCAACAGATAGAGTGTTCAGTCCAGGAGGGATTGGACCCACAGCCACGGCAAGGTGGGGAGGGGTGACTGTCTGGTGTGGCAATGCGCTAGCACAATGACAGGGCTCAAACACGTCATAAGTCCAAAACCATCCCCCGAAATAAACTATCCCCTTCATACCACTTCCAGTCACATTTCCTTACCTGCCTTCACAATCAGCTTTCGGGATGGCCATGCTATGTCAACTGGCTATCCACACTAGAGCTCACCATTCGGGTGCCCACAGTATGCCCAGGGCCCCCACTGCTGTTGATCTCCCGGGGAAGGGTTAGCAGACCATGCCCCGGGGGGAGGACAGTCTGACGAGGGAGCAGGGTGGGCCTCCAGCTGGTGCATAAAAGCAGGCACCAAGGACCGCTCACCCAAGCCCAATTTTGGGCATGCTATGTAACTCTCAACCTCCTCAGGGTTTACCGCCAAAAGGAGGCCCTCCTTTAGTTTCAAAATGAGACGAATGCTTCAGCATTGGTAGCTGGGTTCCTCAACATGCAGAGTGCAGCGATATCTTCAAAACCCTAAAGAAATCCAGTTCACATGAACCAAATCCATAAGAAAATGCATCAAATTAATTAGCGTCACCTCCATCAGGCCGAACCCATGAAGTCCCAATGAGTCGCCTGACTCTTGCCAAGAATACACTGTAAACAAACACAGTTCCAGCCATTTTTCATGCAGGTTCCAATTGGGGTCCACACACGACTTCTAACCACCTCCAATATCCCTTGTTAAAATTAGCAACGCCCCAAAACACAGGTAACCGCCCACCGGGACCCGCACATAACAGCCTAAAAACAGCCCAAAGATTCTCGATCCTTCCAAAAGAACAGTGTAACTCAGCAATTCATTCCGGCAAGAACTCTTAGATCTCTGGGAGCTAAGTTGGTCATAGTCCCATCAACAAAAAAAGCTCAATGGGGAGGCAGAAGTTTCTCTTCATGCGCAGCAAAAGCCTGGAATGATTTGCCATTCCATTTGAGAAATGCCACCAATCTTCTAGCTTTCAGGAAAGGGTTAAAGACCTGGCTTTTTGATAAATAAAATCTTCTCTTTTCCAGCTCAGCATTAAGGAGTAGTAACTAGCGCCAGGACACCTCCGGGTAATCGCGTGCTCTAAAAGTTCCCATAACATAACATAACATAACATGACGTGCAGAGACACTAGGGGCATGCACGTGTCAACAGAAACATTAACCTAGAATCCAAACATCCACTACCCTTCACAATTGCACGCAGCACATGCAGGTCAAAAAGACACCCTTACCCAATCAAAACGTCAAACCTTTAAATGGTGCAGCCCTCAGGAAAAGAGCACTACCCCCACTGTAGCTAGGAGAGGGGGAAAGAGCATTAAAGCACAATATAACTCACCATTCCCCTAAAACCTAGCACCTCTTAAAAACTGTTTAAAACTCACCATTCTCCTAAAATCTTAGCACTTAATTTCCAGTACCCCAGAAATAAATGCTCACATTAAACCATTGAGCACATTGTTAAATGTAAATGCAGGTATTTTCCAGACAAATGTCTAACAATGTATTTTTTCCAAGCTAACCTACAACCTGCAGCTCTTATCCTACAGGTCCGTGATCGAGCTGAAAGTGCACCAACCCTGACGCCGCCCACCATCCCTTCGACCAAAGCTTTAAAAAGGACTTTCTTTCACAAGGCCAATCACTCAAGTAATACAGGATACATTGACTTTTGCAACAACCACTTGAAAGACATTTTTTGCACTGCACCAGGACATACCTCTGGGCTCTCAGATGACAGATGTCTCACCTGAAGACGACGCTATAGCCTACAAATACTTTTTAAGTTATGTATTTTTGTATTTCTGTACATGCTCTATTTAGTCAGGCTGCTCTCAAGCCCCTCTGGAGCTACACCTATGCCTAATCTTGTGAACTTTACTTCTACACCCTTGCAATGCATGCACAGAGACCTCTCTCCCTTCACATACACCTACACTGAACCATACGCTAGTATACCTCACGTACTGCACAGCACACTCCAACACAACAGTGGTATCAACACATGACCACCATAGTCACACAAACTACAAATAGGCATGTTATATATGGCCACTGATACCCCATGCAGTAGGTGCCGACAGGCTTTACCTATCCCAGGAGATA